>CM069904.1:457574-767222 GCA_036172215.1 Camellia granthamiana | reverse complement strand
ATTTTGGGAAACATTTACAATCTCAACTTTTGAAATTAACTTTAAAATAATGGTGGATCTTGTGAGTGAAACGTGGGTTAGGTAGGAGTACTTGGCCACCAATGTTTGTGAATATCATGGTGCATTCAAATCTGTCCAGAAAACTGGTGTTACACAGTAATTTCGGAAGTATTGTTCTCTTTGGGTATAAATCCGAAAAATAACAAATCAGCGACATTAGAACTGGTTACAATTCTAGCTTCTATACTAAGAGAATCGTCAATTTCTTTTAAAAGGTGCAGAAAACAATCTGTTTGGGTATAATTAATTGTAAATAGTGATTCATCCCAACCAAATCAAGTAAAACCAATTGGGTTTTAAACTTAGTCCCCCAACTGGACCAACCACTTGGCTTTGAGCTTGTTTGTCCAGCCCCCGAAATTTAGTTCTCTATCAACCTCCCATTCCTTACCAGAGTCATCATTTGTACTGGACTTACAAGAATTGGAAGGTGACTCTTTCTTCTTTCCTGATGGAGATTGAAATTCTTTACGTAGAGGATCCCTATTTGACGAGGCCCAGTTAAGGGAAGCTTTTCACCGAGCTACCTGTTCTGTTTTATGTGTTATTGAAGGCGGTAGTTCGTTTGTCTGAACTTTATTACTCCCCCAACTGGACCAACCACTTGGCTTTGAGCTTGTTTGTCCAGCCCCCGAAATTTAGTTTTCTGTCAACCCCCCATTCCTTACCAAAGTCATCATTTTTACTGGACTTCTAGGAATTGGAATACGACTCTTTCTTCTTTCCTGATGAAGATTGAAATTCTTTACGTAGAGGATCCCTATTTCACGAGCCCCAGTTAAGGTAAGCTTTTCACCAACCTACCTGTTCTGTTTTATGTGTTATTGAAGGCGGTAGTTCATTTGTCTGAACTTTATTAGTTCCCCAACTGGGCCAACCACTTGGATTTGAGCTTGTTTGTCTAACCCCCGAAGTTTAGTTTTCTGTCAACCCCCCATTCCTTACCAGAGTCATCATTTTTACTGGACTTCCAAGAATTGGAATGCGACTCTTTCTTCTTTCCTGATGGAGATTGAAATTCTTTACGTAGAGGATCCCTATTTCACGAGCCCCAGTTAAGGGAAGCTTTTCACCGACCTACCTGTTCTGTTTTATGTGTTATTGAAGGCGGTAGTTTGTTTCACCGAGTTTAGTTTTCTGTCAACCCCTCATTCGTTACCAGAGTCATCATTTTTACTGGACTTCCAAGAATTGAAAGGTGACTCTTTCTTCTTTCCTGATGGAGATTGAAATTCTTTGTAAATTGATCCCTATTTCACGAGCCCTAGTTAAGGGAAGCTTTTCACCGAGCTACCTGTTCTGTTTTATGTGTTTTAAGTATTCACATAATTCAACATACATTAATCCAGAACATTCATTAACTCATTGCAATTCAATAAAGAAAGTCATGAATTAATAAATGTGTAGTTATACATGTAGTTATTTCATAAACTTCAGGTTCATAAAACAAATACTTGAAATACATCCGTACGTTAGATGAACAACAACATTGTCTTACACTCCAGTAACGAAGATACGACACAATATACATACAAACATATATGAAAGATAACGGTGTTTGATTTCTCATTCCTCATCTGACATGTAGTAGTCAGAGAGATATTTTTCATTGTTTAAGACATTATTTCGCTCAGTCACTGTCAAATCTCTGTTGCTTGCTTCTGCCATTTCAGTGGCTAGCTGAAGCATGAAATGTCGACATCTCCGCATCAACATTCTGTTGTTCTCCTTCTTAATTCTGCTAACTGCTTTTTCATAGTCACTCACATTTCGTTTAGCCATGGTCAATGAACGATGATGAGGTACCGGTGCCCCAAAGTTACGTAGATCATTAAATAATCCTTCTTGCTCCGTTACCCTGAACACCCATTCTGCTCGGATACCAGCATAATAATCCTTCGGACTCGAGTACTTTTCGCTCTTGTAGTCATAGGTAAATAGAGATAGCAGCCACACTTTCGGATTTCTTTGTCGGCGTGAACTTCCTACACCTCTTGAAGACATTGTTCATAAAATAAAATAAAAATTAATAATAATAGTAATTGTAGATATACTACTATTATTATGACTTCAACAAACATCATACTGGGGTATTTATAGACATCATAGTGGGGGTTAACTAGAGATGATCTGGTGACGATAATGCATGCTGGGGCACTATGGAAGAAGTGATACACGTGATATTATTTTATGTTATTCATTTCATGCAATTTTGAGTACCCGTGACTTTGTGTACCTGTGATGTAGTCACGGACGTGGTTGTCAGATAAAATCATAATTGTAGGCCAGAGGATCACAATACAATCCCTTCATATTCGAGCAGTGAGTTGTCAAATAAAACAAAATGCAGTGTGTTATCACATCGCCACATGAAACTATTTTTTCATACTTACTTTTGTAATACAGTAAGTAGTCACTTGGAATTGACGATTTCAGTACACATAGATGTTTTAAAAAAATTATAAATGAAATCATAAAATGAAACAACGGCTTTAATTTTCTTTGTTTTAAAGTAATATTGTTCATAAACAACTATGAAACAGAGTGCAAGTGAATACACAACCGTCCAACTCACTTCGACCTACAAAACTATCGTTGTTTTTTTCACCAAAATAATAAAATGGTCACCTGATATGTAAACACGGTTGGAACTTTGCAGCCTATATTTTATCTTATTTTCACTTAATGAACTTCACAGTCATCCCATTTTCATTGTTATGCATTTTCTACTTCTTTTCACAGTTGTATTAATGTGACTTAGATGAATTCTGAAATGTGAGGAAAAAACAAAGCAAGTAAGTTGCGCTGCACAAAGTCACATTCATCACGTAATGTGAGAAAAAAAGTCACAACGTATACAAGCAAAGTCAGAAAGTCACATGTATTACTGCATCACTGCATCACTGACATAAAGTCACATGCATCACTGCATCACTGCACAAAGTCACATGCATCTTCAAGTCATCACGCACAAAGTCAGATACATCACTGCATCGCTGCACACAAAGTCACATACCTACCTACTATGCCCATGTGAATTATGCAATTCATACAAATTTTGAGGGGGGTGTCAGAAACAAAATAACAATAAATTAATAAATATTTCAATACACCTAAAAAGTAAAAAAAATTTGTGAAAAAATATTTCAACAAATTAATAAATACATAAAAGTTAAAAAAATATTGTAGAAAAAGTGGTTTTGAACAATGGATAGAAAAATATATTGTAGAAAAATATTGTAAAAAGACAAAAAATACACTTATTTAGATCATTCCAAACAACCTCTTAATTTTCAACTTCCCTTTGAAAGAAGGTAAAGTTACATTTTTACAGTAGCCAGGCTGACACCATCTGCGGCACAATAGCCGATGCTACAGGCCTTTGATTCGTTCATGACTTGACAAAAATGGAGTCCTGGCAGCCAAATGCACCGTATAAGGTCAGTGGCATGCATGTAATCGAATAGGAAATGCTCATAAATTGGTTGAGACAAAATATTATAATCAATTAAAATATTTTAGTATTTGAAATTGTAAGTACATTTCAATACAATATTGTAGTCAAAATTGAGGCTATGTTCAGTTATATTTGTCAAATACATTTTTACCCAATTTTACGGGCGTGGTGTTTGTTTTGGATTTTTAAATTATAATTTCACATTTATTTTTTAAAAAAAATTTCAAGCAAAGAAATTTGACTAATTCAGACATTTAGTCGGTTGATCAGCTTGCTTGTTTTCATTTTTCAGAAAAGATTTTTCAGAAAATTCTACTTTCCTAATTTTCGTGTTTTTTTTTTTTATTGTTTTTACTGAATTTTTTTAATATTTTAAGCAATTTTTTTAATTTTTAGACACACCTAACATAAATACACTTAAAAAGTAAAAAATCTGTAAACAAAATCTTTTAAAAATTCACTAAATACCAAAAATATTTAAAAAAATACAAGCATTCAGTACATTTTTTGTATTTTTATGTATTTATTAATTTTTTGAAATATTTTTCACAAATTTTTTACTTTTTGTTTTCAAATAACAATAAATTATGCAATTCATAAAAGTCAAAATGACAACTCCTATCAAGTTGATGCATAGTTGTTTAGGTCATCAAAGTTGACGTGACAACTCTGATGTATAGTTGTCATAATTGTTTACAATAATTTCATACATACAGCTACCATGTGTATATATGGTATAAATATTGCATCATACCACAACAAAAGTTTTACAGCTATTTCGAGCGATATCATCATGTGATATACGGTGGTTGATCTATATTCAGCAATGAGTCGCTATTGGGTTGCAAATGGAGATGAATTTCAATACCCATTAAATCCAAATTTGCGTTACTCACGTGCCACCGTCAATACCATGAGAGCTGAGTGGGAATTTCACATAACTCGAGCAAACGTTCTCGTTGAGTTATGTCGTGAAATTAATATTAAATTTCTTCACCGGTTAGCCATGCGTATGCCAACTGACACTCCACAGTTGTTACAAAGGGCATTGCATCGTATCCGCGACGAAGTTAATCGCATGACCCAACGTTTGTAAAGGTCCTCACTAATGAAGACCACAAATGAGCGTGCCGAAGATGGGTTAATGGATGATGCACACCAGTACTTCGCCTGGAGCATGGATGTTATGTATGAATCTGATATTGAGATGCCAAATGATGATGATAATGAATGAAATTGTTTGGATGAATGACCAAACCATTTATGTTGTAATGGATTTGTAATGCTTATCCACGACTTATCAATGAAGGGAGATATTTCAATTGTTTTTAGGCCTAAACAAACATATTTTTTAGGCCTGAACAAACATATTTTTTATTTTATGTTTTTATGGGTTGTTTAAACATTTTGTTCAAACCAAACGCGTTTGTAATTTATGTTTTTCTAAAAATAAACAAAAATCAGTTTTTAATTTTTTTGTAAACATAAACCAAAAACGTAAACGTTACCAAACGCTACCTTATTTATTTTTATTTTAGGGTTTAGGATTTATAGTTTAATTCTTAAAATTTATTTGAACTTCAATTTTATAAATTGATGTCTCAATTTGTTCGATAATTTTTTTGGTTTATAAATGGTTGTCTCAATTTGTAAAATTGAGGAGAAAACATAAATTACTATAAATAATGCAGAGACTACGGAGAATGAGAGAGAGGTAGAGATGTGAAAGAGATTTGTGTGATTCATCAAAATAAGAATAAAAAATTGTGAAATTCTAATTGCGAATAAATAAGTATTACACATTTACATCAACTGTACAAGTTTGATTTACAAAAACTATAACAATTACTACCAAAAAAAAAACTATACAGTCCATATCACAACCGCTAATGCCCTAACCTGCCCCCAGTCCCACAATCCCGACCGTGGACCTCCCTCCTCGGTCTCCTGCGGTAGACTCTCTGAATATCTGGCACTCCCTCCCTTGCATGTGGCCCTCCACTGACTGCCTATGGAGCCTGTGAGTGTGACCCCCCCCTCTCCTGCATCTGCTGCCCCTGATCCTGTCTCTGCTTGAAGATCGGATACTGCTGTGAGCTGTGAAACTCCTTCATCTAGTGCAACTGTATCACGCTCTGCAGCTGGACCTCGACCTTTGCCTCTGCCCTCACCCCGACCTCGGCCGCGACGTTCCCCACAACCATAACCTCGGCCTCTCCCTCGCGCTCTGGGGGGGGCTCAATATGGGCCTCATCGTCAACGTGGGAGATGTCAGTGAGAACTGCATCATGTGTACTCATGGGTGCGATCGAAGTTGTCCCCAGAAAAGCAGGTGGTAACTGGGTGGGTGGGGTAACAACATTATGCATGAACCGGGGCGGTGTCCAATCAGGGTCAGCATGCTGGGTAGAATGTACGTGTGGGGAATCTGGAGAAATGTATGGGGTATCATGCGGTGGAGTGACTGAAGTCCAAGGAGCTGCTGTGGCTGGCGCTGAAGTGGGAGGCACTGACGTGGACGAGACTGATATGTCTGGAGCAGCTGCTGCACTGTGTGCACCGTAGTCCCCAAAATGCAGACGATCTACCTGATGGGCATGCTGGATCCCCTCGTACAATAACTCTCAGATCTCTGCAAGGGCCTGCAAACCAAGTTGTCCATCACATTTGAAAAGGGCGTCCTCAGCCAAGTGATATGACCTCCCAACTCGAACCACTTGAACAAAAAATTAGATATATTAGGCTATAGCTGACTGAAAGTAAATCAATTATGATATTAACAATTATCTGACACATACTATGATACTCACCAATGCCTCGAGAGAAGGCCCAACTCCCTGATATCCGGCCTTAGACAGGTGGCTCGGATTACCGACTAGTAGGTGTATATGTCGCTGATACCACAACATGTAAGAGTCGGGGGAGGGGAGGACCCCATCGCTCTAGTCAACTTGTACAATATTGTCACGACGGGCATCCCACAGCTGTATGCATCGCATATGATGCACACTCCAGTCAGTGCCGGCTTGGCCACGTCTATCAGTCGCATGCAACCGCCACTCGGTGTCACACCGATCTGGCACGGACTGGACCCGACCAAACTGTTGGAGGACACGATCAGGGAGATGCCACTCAACCATGTCAAAACAAATGAGTGGCACTCTCGCCATCCATATCTCCTCCCCTAGTCGGCAATAGTCTGGGAGCGTACCGAGGACCCCAGCATAAGGCTGCCAGATAAACTACAATAACGACAAGTCTCTTAAAAATCGCTCATGAACATATACACTCCATATAACAATTAAAATTTAGGTATTTAAATTTCATGCCTCGCCCTCTATCATCCGGTCAAGCTGGTCTCTATACACAACGACTACTTGGGTCGATACGACCTCGTGGCCCATGTCAACCCTCCACCGGCTACCTCGAGGTCTGGCCTGCAACTGCATGTCTCCCTGGCCGATGGGAACCTCACCAGGAGCAACCAGTTGCCGCCTAGACGGGGCAACGCAAATCAATCTCTCCCACGCCCAAATCTACAATAGTTTGAACGTAATTACAATACTGATATATGCCATACAATATGAATTGACATGTAATAAAATTCTTACTAACCTGTAGCAAGACAAGGGGTCCTCCAATCTGATTCGCACCCACCTAAGCTGCTTGACATAGCATCCTATACAAGCATGCCAAAGCCGCGGCGCCCCAACTGTACTGGCCGATCACGTCAATGTCTCTCAACAGTGGCAAGTACATCAGCTTGAGCAGGTTCTGTGACTTATCAGGGAGAAGTACCCCCCCCAATAAGCCACAGAATATATGCTCGAGCATGCTGCTGTACTAACTCATCTAGAGCATGATCTGGAAGATAGCCCTGAAACTGCTCAGACAGCCACCTCACCCTCACTCTACCTGCCTGTAAGTCTACAGGTGTAGGTGCTACTCCCAATAGCTCAGCACATAGGGCTATCCACCGCTCCCTCGTCAATGGTGGGTTAGGTCCAGTAACTGCTCGCCCATCAATCCGTAGACCGTATAGGACAGATACGTCCTGCAATGTGACGGTGGCCTCACCGGTCGGGAAATGAAATGTATGAGTCTCTGTGCGCCACCTCTCGACGAGAGCAGTAATGAGTGGGTGGTCCAGTCTAATATGGCCAATACGATAGACACCATAGAATCCCGCGCGTAGTAGACACTACAAGACTCTATGGTCCAATGGACGCTCCCATAGGCCAGAATCTCCCCGTCGGCATGTCACCACGGTGCGTGCTTAGTCCTGCATAACAGAATGAGTAGTTTAAATTATAGTATTATCACGTAATATAAAACAAAATGTAGGGTATTTTCATTGTAAGCGTAAAGTCCAACAAACATTATTGCATACCGGGTCCTCCCATATACTGTCAGCCCGATATGGATGACTAAAAAGTGGGACCTCATCAGGTAGATGTGCCATGAAGCCTGTATAGCTGAAAAACAAATACATTTTAAAAAACTGTATTGGTGAGCATGTAATTGAACTATAATAATTAAACTCAAATTATTCGGTACATGACAACTTGAAAAACAAATGTGGTCGATTATTTTAAAAGTATCAATTTGTGTGCCATTAACATGGAAGCAATTCACTAAAATCTAAATTTATCAATTTATGTGCCATTAAATATGATAAGCAATTCAACAGAACCTATCGTTATCTATGCTATAACTAATATAGAAATCTTTTACAAAATCATTTTAGGGTCTCAGTTACATAAGCTTAATAATGACCAATGACATGTGGATAGTTTTCGTACATAAATATTTGCGAAAAAATGGAATGAGAATTTTTTTTCCAATAAGAGGTTGCTAATTACATTTATGGCATATTTGACAAAACTTCATTATTGATTTTGTAATGGTAAAAGTTCCAATAAAGTATGAAATTTGTAAATTACATAGATCTGATTCATAAATTGTAAATGTAAAAAATGCTTGCAGCAGTCGAAATATTAAAATCTTAAAATGGTAGAAGAATTATGTGATTTTCACTAAAATTTTGTAATAGACATTTTCAATCAAGTAGAGAATAAAAAATATAGGCCTATGTGGTATAGTTAAATGTTTTTGCATTGTCATTTAGTTTAATTTATTTGTTTAGTATGTTAGTTGTAAATTTTGTCAAGGAAATCAAACAATTACAATATATAAAAAATTAAAAAATAGAAATGATCTATTACAAATAAAAAATAATCTATTTAAATGTACGACCCCGTTTACAAATAATGAATTACAAAATAAAGAATAAAATGATCTATTACAAATAAAGAATTAAAAAATGATCTATTACAATATATAAGTATTACATAGTCTTCATCGACCAAGTCGAGTCGGACATGTTCGCCTGTCATGACCTGTCTACTGGCACTCACCGCAACGAGCGGTCAAACGCCTATCTGATATATCCATCTCATTCGAAATACAAGACATAGATGCACGACCTCGTTTTACTTCTCGCAGACGAAGTACATTAGGCATTAAGGTCCACTGCGGATCATCCCAATAATCTTGATGTGGTATTTGATTGAATTTAGTTTCCCAAACCCTCATGTATACAGGAAGCCTATATACTAGATCAACGTACTCGAATGGATTGTCACCGCATTCAGACATTACAGCGAACATATGGGAACATGGATAGTGTCGTATCTTATATTTCCCACAACTGCACGTGGGTTGATTCATCCGCACAATTTGTGTATTGCGACCTCGTCCATGGCGAAAAGATGTTTGCACCTCAAATACGCGGCGTGGCCTATCAGAAAATTGTAATAGAAACTAATCAAGTTCATGTTTTTAGGTGTACTTAACTTCACAACATAATAACAACAATTTAGTTTATATTACAAACTAACTTGTCATACGATATCAACTTGAAAGTATTTGCCCTTGCGATGCCATCCTCAATAGTTTTTTGCATCTCTCTAGGGTATTGGAACTCATTTCGCACATCCATTTCAGCTTGGGCTCCCATCTCGTCAAAATATTTTACGAGCCGCCGAAATGTAAATTCAACCATAGCTGAGATAGGTAAATTCCTTGCACCTTTCAAGACGCTATTGAAGCACTCTGCATCATTGCTGGTCAATACCCCCCACCGATATCCACCGTCATACGAAAGGGCCCACTCCACAGGATTCATCTTGTGAACCCAATTGATGGCCTCTTGGTCAACAGCCTGTATTTGTTGTAAGTAACCATTACACTTTCGTCGTTGATAAGCACTCCCTGCTTTCCATAGAAGTTGTTTCAGCTCCTTATTTTTGAACTTAGTGTTAAAGTTACTACAAACATGTCAAAGGCAGTGCCGATGATGTCCAACAAATTGGAGCGAGGGATTCAGCCAATGCCACCTCATAGCAGCTAAAATACTCTCAGCTCGATCAGATATCAAAGTCACTCCCTGTCGGTCTATGACAATATGTGTCTTGATATTTGAAATAAAGAATGACCAAGACTCCAAACTCTCCCTGTCGACAACAGCGAATGCAAGCGGTAATACTTTGCCATTGGCAGTGACAATCGTTGTTACAAGCAACACACCAGTGTATTTCCCGTATAAGAATGTACCATCTATGGTTATAACAGGCCTACAATGTCTGAATCCATCGATGACGGGTTTGAAAGACCAGAAAACAAAGTGGGAGACGGGTATAATGGTTGTACTTCCGATATATCTATGCTTCCATTGCACGATGGTGCCAGGATTAGATGTTTGTAATGCATGCATGAATTTAGGCAACATCCTATATGATTCATCCCAATCCCCGAATACCATTCTAATTGCCTTTGCCCTTGCATGCCACGCCTTCTTGTATGATATACTATAGTTCTTGGTCTTTTTGATATCTTCGATGACATTCTTAATGGGCATATCAGGTTCATTCTGCATACGACAATACCTATGAGTCAGATTATTTTGGTGTGAACACTTTAAACAAACAAATATGTATATAAATGTAAACATTTATTTTGTATACTCACCGTAACTTGTCCCAAAAGATGAGAAGCAATGTAACTGGAGCTAATATTAGTGTGGTCCCTGTTCATTCGTGGGTATAAACAATGGTGAGGACCCCTATACTGCTTTATTTCAAAAAGACCATGTATCCTACTAAGAGATGCACGCAACCACCATCTGCAATCGTGCTTGCAAGCACACAACCAAACGTCTCGCTTGGAGGTTACGACTTTATACTCTCGATTATTTGTTGTATGGTACAATTTCACAGCATGTACGAGTTGCTTCTTATCAATGAAAACCATCCCTTTGTCCAACTCTGGATTTTCAGCATTCCAAATTCGGTTACGGGGAACGACATCGCGGTTACTAATGTGAAAATCACCACCCATGTGAATGTTTTCATGGAAAGGGATTTTAGGTCTAGGTGGAATGGGGGCATTCTGAATATCAACGGGAGCGTCAGCATCATCTTCTTCATCATCATCATTATCTGATCCGCCCAATAAATTTTCTTCATCACACATTTCATTCTCATCATTGTCTAGGGCGACATCAGGACCGTACATGTCACTGTCAGCAAACTACACAGAATTAACCGTTTTAGCCATATTACCAGCAACTTCAACTGGAGTGGTATGATGGCTGTAGGTGGGCACATCTTCGGTGTTATTGTGAAATTCAGTCTCATATCCACCACGTGAACTTGATTCTCCACCATGGCCATGAAATGTCTGTTGTGTGTAGCCCGCTGCATAACATTCATTTGATTCATACATAGGAGACTGAAACGCTGTCGTGTCAATCCCATGTGTCAGCAATGTAGTGAACGGATGAGAATCCATCTGTGTCATATTCGGAAGATTGTGAACAACCTCTTTGTCAATGTACACTTCCAAACAATTTGGTAGTTGGAAACTTCCACCGATACTTAATACGATGTTCAATGCCTCATCGTCATTGATCGGTAATATTTTGTATTTGCTGGTTGCTTGCCACTGGCGATAAGGATATCTACATTTAAAGATCAATCGGACTGTTTCCCCGTAACTTGCCACCTTGGACATAAACATCTCCTCCAAATTGCTAAGTGTGGTGCCAAGTTGCACCTCATATATCCCTTTCGGCTGAGCATCATATGACACACCTTCATCGGGATCCCGAATTATGTTTCCCCCCATTAGAAGATAATTGGAACAGTTGCTATATACTTGCTTCAATGAAACAATAAACATTAAAATATCAACAATATACATATATCGAATTCTACTTCTAAAATAATTATATGAGCTTTAAATCATTTAATTCGAATTACTTGTCTATGGAACTCCTGTGTTCTGCTTTTTCCATTATTTATTACGATTAACATCATGCTATTACACACAGTAAATGTAAATTTTTCTTTGTTCATGTTTTTTCTTCTTTGTTTTGATAACATTTCAGTGTTGATTTGATTTTTGTAAATTAACTTACTTTTATTTTGATATTCGTTATGTGAATTTGTTTAGGCGGACAGTTGGTGAAAGGAAGTTGTGGGAGTGAAGAGACAATTTAAATTTTCCTATAAGTCACATTTATATCATAAGTGACATTTTCCTATAAAAATCAACCCTCTCATTTTTTGTCAATTTATATTTTCCAGGGTTGAAGGAACTGTAGAGGTGAAACATTACTTCAATTTATATTTTGTCAGCTGTATATTTGTGTCTCAATTTTTTTATTAGTGTTTATTTTCTCATTTTTTCTCACTTATTTTTATTCGTATAAAACAACAGCTGAGATTTCATCTCTACGTGGAGTTTTTATTTACTTCCTATGTGAAGACTCTTATCTTTTCTGCGTGAAGGTTCTTATTGTCATTGCTTTCTTGTCTTAATTTAAAAAAAAAAAAATCAGAACAACTATACTTCTTGTCTTAATTCTTTGTTGTCATTGGTTTTTTTTTTTTCTCATTCTTTTTAAGGTTGGATATGCTTTGTTCATATGATCCTTTTTGGAATTCATACACATGTATACATGTCCTATACAAAAATGTTTATTGAATTAGTGGCGAAAAATAAATTTTGAATCACATAGCAGCAATAACTTCAGATTTTGAATAAGTCTAAGAATACAAAAATGGTTATAGAACTGTACATAAAATGTATATAGATGGATAAAATTTTTAAAAATAGTAACAAATTTTATAAAATTTTATGCGTATATATGTATTTTTATTCAATTTCATGATCAATTTTGTTTGTTTATAACAAAACTACAAGATTTTTAGCTAGTGACCCATTTTGATTTACAAGATCTATAAAGGGACAATTCCAAAGATTACAGTCATGGCAGAGTTTAGAGAAAGATCAGATATATGCATGCGTATTATTAAGTATTTAAAGAGGTGTGTTTGGTTTGTGTTTCTAGAGTGTTTTTGAGATAAAAAGTATGTGGTCTTATTTGGTTTGCCTTCTTTCAGAAATGGTTGTGGAAATTTATTTTGGAGAGAGAGTTTTACAAAAAGTGATTGATTTGATGTGTATGACAGAGAAAGTTATTTTGGAAAGTAGTAACCAAACAAAATTTTGAGATTTTATTTGGAAAAATTTGTTTGGTTTGATTACTCTTGAAAATTTGTTTGTAGAGAAATTTTCCCAACATTTTATATGAAAAAAAAAAACCAAAGAAGCCCATTATTTCTATGATTTGAATCCAAAACACTCAAATTATAATAGATTTATTTTATTTTATTTTATATTATTATCAGCATAATAAAACAACCTTACCATTGCGACAATGGCCTCTCTCCCTCAATATGATCAATTTTTAAAAGGCATTCACTGGAAATAAATAAATAAATAAATAATGACTCTACACAACCGTTAATTTAGGCAATGATTTAATCGTACGCATGTAAGCGGGACCAATTTTAAAAACACTATTATTTTGTTTTCTTTTCATAAATCTTGATCTATTTTTTATTATTTTGATAAGGTAGACAGATATATCACACATTTAAAAAACACTTCATTCTATCAAGTATTTTTCTTATTCAGTGAGATTGGACAAAATTGGACAAATCATACAAACATCTTAAATCATAGTGTAAGTTTTGTAGATAATCAAATATTTGTTCCATTGAGTTGAAAGAACTCGATTGATTTGGACAATATAAAATAGAGGTTTCAAACATTGTTATTAATTTTTTAAAACTGGTGATCCAATTCTTCAGATTTATGGATAATTACAGATAAGTTAATTTGATTTGCTCAAACTTGTGCCATTAGGGACCTTAATGACAAAGTTATTTCCTATGTAAACTAGTAACCCTCGTCCACTTTTTAGAGGTCATAGAGGCTTTGTTATGAAATTAAAACAAAAAACTCATTTTGGCTCGTTCTGAAAAGTTAAAAAAAAAATTTAATTTATTTACTTTTTTTTTTTCTTAAACATACAAAAACAAAAAAATAATTAGAAAGATAATTTATAATGGCCAAAAATTAGAAAGAAAATTTAAGTTGGTAGTTAAATCTATGTAGTAAATTTTGGATAGTTATCCATGTGAATCTATCGGGCCATCCGTACCAATTATTTGGTATTATGAAACACAGGCTTACCCATCAAAGTGCCATTTTTTTTTTTTTTTTTTGTCCTTCTTACCTACGAAATTGCTATGGACTATTAATTAGAATATTTTAAGACTCTTTCATGCATATATTATAACTAGTGTAATAATGACTTCTAATTATATAAATCAAAATAAAAATTATTAAAACATAATGTTCAAATTTTCATTTTCAATGGTGGTGGACAGTCACAAAACGGAAGTGGCGATAAGTCACTTCGTTCAATACCCATTTCAAAAACTTTTTCAAATTTTCTTCAGTTTTGTGAGGAAATTTTAATCTCTACTATAATGCTATTATATGTATTACAAATTCAGCTCATTAAATTTTTTAAAATTTCTATGACAAGATTATAAAATTAAATGTTAGTATTTTATGATGAAATGTCTTCAAATTATTCTAATATCAAAGTTAATATTTTTTATAAAAATTATTAATTTTATTGAATGTATATTAAAAATAATACATGATATAGTGGTTTGGTTTGATTTTTTAAATTATTTTTTGATTTTTTTGAAAAAATATAAATAAATTTGACAAAAATAAATTGTTTGGTTTGATTTTTCAAATGGTTGTGGAAGAATGTGGCACCTCCCAAAATTAAATTTTTTTGGTTGGTTAGCTTGGAGGGGCAGAGTGCAATCCGATCTTACACACAATTTACAAGTGATTATGTGCTTATATGCAGACACCTACAATAAGCTATGTCCTAAAGTATGGATTTAGATAGTTAACAACTAGTGGAAACCTTTAGCGAAACCCAAATGAAAATAAATCTTAAGAATTTTTAATCATATTCTGGGTGTCTGACCCCAAATACAGTGAAATAAACCAAACGAAACGAAACTAAACCAAAATATTTTTATTTGAATAAAATAGAGTCAAAATTAAATATTTTGAGAGAATATGATCTTTTCATTTATTATTTTGAAGTCAATAAAAATATATTTTTTTGAATAAAATAGAGTCAAAATTAAATATTTGAGAGAACATAATATGAATTTCAATGAGGAAAAATTCCAATTCATGAGTAACATAATATGAATTATCGGTTTATGAGTAACATAACTAAGAGTTTGTTTGATATTTTTTAAATGAGAAAAAATTATTAGGTACTCTTGGAAAGTCATGCGTTTATATTTTTCACTAATCATCCATTGCCTTTAAGTAAAAATTGATTTACTGACCTCTTAATTTATAAATAATATGACTAAAAACTAGTTTGATATTATTTTTTTAATTATTTTTTTGACTTTTTTATAAGTTAAAAAAGTTAATATGAAATTGGGTTGCTTTTTAATTTTTTTTTTTAACGGGTGATAAACATAATTTTTTTTATCAATTTTTATTTTTTAAAAAGCTATTTTCACAAAATAAGGTAATGTTTTTTTGGTGAATACAAAATAAGGTAATATTCCTTACAATGTACCATAATATCTATACAAGTGATTGGACCTACAGATTTTCGTAGGTTAGTATTATTTGGGTGAGTGGCAAATCGAAAATGAAATTTACCTACTTAGTTCTAGATTATGCCAACCAATTGATGTAGAAACTGAATAAAAAATTGAATATACAACCATAAAGTCAACAATTCATGCTATGTATATTGGTAATTATGTGTAACAAATAAAGAATACTCTAACTGTATATATGATTAAAGCAAATTGACTTCTTTTTTTTTTTTTTTTTTTTTTTTTTTTTTTTTTTTTTGTTACAGGGAAATCCTCCCACCCTCCCGCAGGTCCAAGGCAGCGCCCCATGAGGAGATCACCAGGGTGTCCTGTTGTCCGTTCCGAGTAAGAGACTATAACCTGGAAGCTTGTCTCGACCTCCCAAGGCAAGCTTCGATTAAGTCAAGACTTTCGTCCAGGAGATTGGCCCAGGGGGGAATTGAACTTGTGACCTTGGGGCCTAAACCCCAAGGCCTTACCACAATGCCACAACCCCTTGGGTTGCAAATTGACTTTAACACATCAACTTCATATATAACATATACAAAATGAAAAACGTTATACAAATTAATAAATTTTATAAATTATTCTTAATAATTGATATATCATGTACTAATAAAATTTTTAAAATTAAAGCATGAATTATTTTAATGATGTAATAGGTGTTATACTAGTAGTTAATTTTTTTTTATAATAAAAATTTATTAATATATATAACATTATCAATTTAAAATAGGGATAATTGGTGAAAAGTCCACGCTCATGGGGCCATATGTTATTTGGTTCATGAAAAATTCCAATTCAAACAAACTCTTAGTTATGTTACTCATAAATATCTCAATTCATGAATTTCATAATATGAATTTCAATTCTCAATTCTCAATTATATGAATTTTATAATATGACATTAACAATTATCAATTATATGAATTTCAATTTTTTTAATTTTGTTCTTAATTAAAAAAAATTACTTTTAAAACCCTAATTTCAAACCCTAATTTCCTTTTAATTCCTCTTAACAAGTAAAAAATAAAATTTCCAATTCAACAAATATAGGTTTTCAAACCCTAATTTCCTTTTAATTCCTCTTAACAAGTAAAAAATAAAATTTCCAATTCAACAAATATAGGTTGATTTATTCACAATTCAAAATTTCAAACCCTAATTTCAAAAAATATAGACATTTTGATTCACAAGCATAATTTCAAAATTTCAATTTCTGATTTCAAATTTCAAAATATAGACATTTCATAATTCCAATTCAACAAATATAGGTTAGTTTATTCACAAGCATAATTTCTGATTTCTGATTCAGAAGCAAAATTCCAAACCCTAATTCCAAACCCTGATTTCTGATTTCAAAAAATTCGAAACCCTAATTTCTGAAACCACAAGCATAATTTCTGATTTCACAATTCAAAATCCTAACATTTTATGATTTCATAATTTCATAACCACACTGATAAAACCCTAACACATTTAATAATTGACATTTAAAACCCTAACATTCACAATTTTACAAACACACATTCACATTTTCAACCACACATTCACATTTTCACAAACACAATAAATAAGTACATAAAATTCAAATGATATAGACAAAGCTAGATGTCATACCACGGAGAGAGAGAGAGAGAGAGAGAGAGAGAGCAGAGACAGAGACAGAGAATGAGAGCAGAGAGAGAGTCTGAGAGCAGAGGGAGAGCGAGAGCGACAGTGAGAGTTGAGCAAAGCGAGATCGAGAGCGAGAGAGTCTGAGAGTAGGAGCGAGAGCTAGAGAGTCTGAGAGCAGAGGGAGTCTCAGAGCAGAGTCGAAAAATCCAAAGTGTAAAAAATGTGATTGCAAATGAGGGGGCTTGGGTGTTTTATAGAAGTTTTAAAAGCGTGGTTTCAATCCACGCTTTCATTTATCAACAGTGAAAGCGCGATTTCAAATAGCGTTTTCTTCAGGAAAAAAAAAATTTATACACAGAGTGAAAGCATGATTTCAAAAGCGTTTTCTTCAGAAAACGAATGCACAGTGAAAGCGTGATTTCAAATAACATTTTCTTCAGAGAAAAAATTTATGTTAAAAGCGTGATTTGCAACCACGCTTTCTTAATTAAAAGCGTGGTTTGCAATAACGCTTTCACTATTCATCACATTTTGGGCTCCAAATAGTGAAAGCGCGATTTGTAATAGCGCTTTAGCCTAGTTTGAAAATTCCGTCCAAGCTAGGCCTAGTTTGGAAATTAAGATACAAAATAGGCTTAATATGGGAAAAGCCTCTGATTGTACTCTTCATTAGCGCATGCCATTGCCAACTTATTCTTCTACAAATTTTTACTATGCATTGAAGCTATATGTGCGCTGCATGAGGAAGCAAAACAACCACCTTGATCTAAAACACAAAAAAACATGGAAATACTGATACTAATGATCATCATATTTTAGCAGCAAAAATAGAAACTCGAGAGGCCATTGCAAAAGCAAGAAACAGTCGGTTTTTTTTTTTTTTTTCCAAACATTCCAATTATAAAATAACAACTAGCTATGTACCAAACATACTTCTCACTGGAATGATTATAATCGTGCCTTTACCGAAACAATTTCAGATATAGAAGACCAACTCCCTAATACCCCAATAACAGTACCTAGAATGACTATCCCAATGTCCAAACATGCCCCTTTCCTATCCATTTCGTCTTTGAAGACTAGATAATGAAACAGCGCAGGCAATACAAAACCCAGTGCACAGCAAACGCTGCTTCCAACCAATGACAAGAAATCAGTAAAATTGGGTACAAACAGAGCCACCGTAATAACCACCGTAACCAACACCCATCTCATCCACAAGCAGTACTTGCCATTACTTAACCTCCTCTCCACCACCTCATAGACAGGGTGCATCATCAATGGGAATGTGAAGAACAAATTTATACACAAACCCAATTGAACCAAAGCGCTCAGCAACCCAGTTCCCATGTTGGCCGTGATTATATCTCTTGTGTTCTGGCCGAATGCAAAGTAACCCAGAGCTCCAAACAATCCATAGGTGGAGGCAATGAACGCCATGGTGATGCCTAAGATTTTCCCGAATTTGTTCTTGTCTTTGGCTTCTGATTCGAGCGGTAAAACCATCCCAACCCCTTCGAATGAGTAGACGGCCACGCCCAAGCCGTAAAAGAAAGCAGAGAGACCCCCAAAGGGCTCGACAATGGGTCTCTGTTTCATAAAAGTGGAGAAATTCTCAGCGATCACGATACCCATTGCCCCAACATCAACAATGTCAGCAAATATACTGAGAGGAGCCAAAAGGGTGAGAGTTGGGATCGCATTTAAACCCAATTGGAAGGGCAAAGAAGCCCAAATGTAGAAGCTTTTGGCAGAAATTCCCAATATTTTGGAGGGTAGACGTAGATTAGTAAGGGGGGATGAATTGAAGAGATTGGCTAAGGTGTTGGCGATAAAAATGAGGTAGCCGACGCAAAAGCCGGCTTGGGTGAGGATGATCATGGAGTCGACGGCCAACCTGCCGAGAGAGCCACAAACGGCGAAGCCAAGATCGCCGAAGGAATTGATCTTGGTAGAGTCGTTGTTGTTGTTGTTGTTGGAGTCGAGCTTTTTACGGATGCGGACGAGGAGCATCATGCAATGGTAGGTGAGGGCGGCGACGGAGAAGATCATGAGGAGGGAGGTGAGCCAGCCGGTCTTCATGAAGGTGTAGGGGAGGCCAAGGACGCCGGCTCCGACGACGGCGATGAAGAGATTGGCGAAGACCTTGGGTTGGGAGGAGAGAGAATTGTTGTTGTTGTTGTTGGAACCAATAAGTAATGGGGTGTCCTCTCTAGGGAGAGATGATGATGACGATGATGATCGGTGGCCATCAGAGGAGGAGGAGGAGGAGCTCGACTTTCTGCCCAACCCCATAACGGCCTCCCCTTAATCTGATCTGATCTGATCTGACCTGGTCTGATATTCCAAAGAGAAACATCAATTTGCATAAAAGAGAGGAGGAGAGAAATGCGAAGAGACTGGTAATGTATGCGTGTATGTTAGGGAGACAAATGGGAGGCTCGGTGGTCAGCACAGGTTCGGTTTGTTAGGTACTCCCACCGATTCTCACGTCTTATATTTGTTTCTTTACGGAGAGTGCTTCTGGCGCCAAAATAAATCTCACATGTTTTCCACTTAACTAAGGAGAGTTAGGGGTTGGTAGGGATGTTATAAATAAGTATATTTTTTAATTTTTTATGAAATATAGGTTGGGTTTGAAATAATGTGGTAAAGAGATGATATGATTTAAATAAGATAGTGACTTTTTGACTTTTTTTTAATATGTCAAACTTAGCCTTACATTACGGTGAAATTTGGACAAATATTCATAAATCTGAATTAAATTTGAGCAGGTTTGGGCAAATATATCAAACTACTCGAAGTCTGAATTTTATATATATATATAGATATATAAAAATATTAAATATATATAAATTATTAGCCATTACATGATATTAAAGTAATTTAAATTTATAAAATCATATTGAATATATATTATATATACAAATAGTCTAAAATCTACCCTTTTTTTATTTTTTTATTTTCACTCATAAATTGTAAAGACTACTATAACGGCATTTCTCTTACATTATATAAATTATTTGTTTTGATGGTATTAATGATTTTCTATATAAAAAAAAATGTAAATAGTGTCAAAATTTAATAATTTAATAATGTTGCTTAAAAAAAAAATGATTTACAATTTGAGCAATTTGGGCAACTCGGACAATTCAGGTTTAACTCGGGTCGGGCTTGAGCAGACAACCTTGGATTACAATTCAGGCCTGGGCAAATCTCAGCACAACTTGGCCTGAGCTTAGACAACCTCCCAACCCAACCGAATCCGCCCCGAGTTGCACCCCTAAATTACACCCACATTGTGTCACTAAAATTTATTTATCCGAAAATAAAAAACATTATAATTTTTTTATTAATTTATATTTTTCTTTCCCTGATTCAACTCTCAAGTAATTGTTCCGTTAATTAATAAAGTGGTGAATGTTAATTGCATCTCTAATCCTTCCAATTTTTTATTTTTTATTAAATTCAAATTTAATAAAACTATCTCAAATATTTTTATTAAATGTTTATCAAATTAAGAGAGAGTTATTATTATTATTTTTAATCAAATTGAGAACTCATTAAATCTTTTATTAAATTTAAATTTCATGAAAATTTAAAATGATAAAGTATTGGAAATGATTTTATTTTATTTTTTTCATCAAATTTGATGGGAAAAAATTTTGGGATAAGAAGAAAAAAAATTAAAAATTATGAAAATTTATTAAAATAATTAGAGTAGTTCATATCAAATTAAATTTTTTTATTCAAATTTAAAATTCAATTAGATGAAAAACTTGTGAAAAGATTGGAGATGGATTGAGAGATCATCATTTACTCTCAAGGTTAGCAGGCCAATATAGGCCCATTTGACTCAGCGGATTTTTGTCAAGTCCAAGCCTGTGGCTTTGGGATGGCCTGAGCGTAATTTTGAAACTTGACTCAATTTGACTTGCTAGTTCATGAGAGATGGCTCGTTAATTTGGTAATTAAGAAACCCAAAAAACAAAAACAAAAAAAACAAAAAAAATCGGAAGTAAGCTTGAACCATGACTAGTTAAGGCTCATAGGCCAACCCACTAATAGACTGGACCAAGTTCATTCAGCAAGGCTTGTTTTTAGATTCTTTGTCACGGTTGACCTAGCATAATGCCAACATTTAAAGGCAATTTGGGAAGCTAGCTAAAAATTAACTTTTAACTTTTAATCCATTTTAAATCACATCACCTTTCATATTTTTTACACACAAAAAGATAAAAAAGTCAAAAAAAAAAAAAAAACCAAAAGTTAACATTGTTCTTACCCATTAATTTTTTTATTATGTTATTTGACTGAAATATTATATAAATAATATCATATAATACTTTAAAGCTATTGAATAATTATCTCATTGACACATATAGGTAGGCACGAATTACATGATATATCTAACTCGTTCATTTTAATTGATTTTTGTAAGAATTTAAGATTGATGTTTAAATTTATGCCAAATCAAATAAATTTTTAAACACATAGTTTAATAAGATTCTGTAGTTAAGATTTTGTACATGTAGCAATTATTGTACATCTACAGGGAGCTGGGAAGCAAATGTTGTGCACCCGAGATCGGAGAAACAAATGCGAGGAACTCTTTGTTGGCTTCATGTTTGGCCAAGTCGTCCTCTTTCATAAAAAACCAAGCTTCAATGCCAACACCTATCTCCTATGTAGAAAATTAATTGAATTCTTGAATGGTAACTAATCGAAGCTCCCTCATATCGGTTTTTTCCACCCAAAATCAACTTGGTATAATGGGAACAAGAAATTACTAGTAAAGATCACAGAATTATTCTCTAATTTGCTAGAATTCACGTTGGTAGGGCTCGACATTTCAATCACATTGCCTCCCTCTTGGAGATTTTTAATATAATCATTGTCGATTTTCTTTATTCCTTCTCTCATTTGGTTAATAAAATCACAACCCTCATTTTCATTACAGTTTATGAATGGTACAGATGTAGCAAAACGATTCAAATTATCAAAATAAGAATGATAAATTGAGAGATGTAATATTGTTGATTTTTTCAAAAACAATAATGTTTGAGAGTTTTAATTTGAGAGCTCTAATGGTGGTCCCACATGGTGATATGATGTTTTGGCTTATGTAATATTTTTTTTAGTTTGTCACATTACTAAAACTCATATTAAAACTGTAATTTTAGAACTCTCTATCACTGCCCTTTCAAAAAATTACCTGCAAGACTATTATTAATTTTGGTCATAAAATATTGTGGGAATCTTGATGCACATCACATGGATTGGGATTTTTTTTTTTTTTTTTATTTTGGTTTGCTTGTTTGTGTGTGCATGGGTTGGGATTGAAGGGCACACTTTCATTTGTTTCATTTGCAATTTAAATTAAATTCCTCATTTCGATTTCTTAGTTTTTTAATTATAATAATTAATCCTTTACATTTTCAATCAACTTATATTATGTTCTTTTTGTTAGTTTGGTGTTAAAATTATTAAAAAAAATTATCATATAACCCCCACATATGACATTTTAAAGGCAAAATGTAATTTCTTTTTTATTTTATGCTTCTTTTATAATTTTTTTTTAATAATAGTTTCCTTTTTATTTTCTAAATTTACAGCCATAGGCTACCCATTCCCTAATGGGGTTAGAAATATAAAAGGGAGAAAAAAATATAGTGAAAAAATAAAAAGGTAAATTAAAATGAAATAATATTACTTGTTCTTTTATTTAAAAAAATATCTCATATGAGTCTCATATGACAATTTCTGTTAACAGAAGAACCATATTATATCCTGACCAAAATTGTAATAAATTGACTAGCAAAATTTAATATTAAAAATAAGGGAGCAAAACTTTTTTCATTTTTAAGGCCTTGTTTGGCAACAGGTCGGTTTAGTTAAAAAGTCAAAAAATTATTAAAAAAGTCAAAAAGTCAATAATCCATACCAAAAAGTTAAAGATTCTTTTTTCTCTTTACTTTTTACAGTCATTCTAAATATATTAATTTTTTTAACTTATATTTTAATCAAATAATTAAAAAATTACTAAATTAACTTATCCTCAAACGAAGCCTAACTCCATGTGAACCCCATGAGATTTGGGGATTCTAATTCTACCACTCTCTTTCATTAAAAAAATGGCGGGAATATTGATGCGCATCACATGAGTTGGAATTGAAGGGCGCACCTGCATTAAAAAAACGGTGGGAATCTTGCTGCACATCACATTTTTTATTTATTTATTTATTTATTTTGATTCAAGGGAAAATAAGACAAGTAGTTTAAGCCTTAGTTTACTCATAAAAAAAAAATAAAAAATAAAAATAAAATAAAAAGTTTAAGCCTTGGTTTAGTTTTCATCTGTGACTATATATAATCGTAAAAAGAAAAAAAAGTTAAAAAATCACAAAAAGATAAAAAAAAATTACAAAAATACAAAACTACCCCATATACAAATAAAAAGTCAAAAAAACATCATTCTATACTAAGGGCAATTTTGTCATTTCAAAGTTAAAAAGTCAAAAAAGCCAAACAAAAATAACAAACAACTAAAAAAGTTTAAAAAGTCAAAAACCAACTAAAAAAGTTATTACTAAACAACTCCTAAAGTGTAATACAAATATACATAAATTTGAGAGTTCATCAAATTCAAAAACTCAATTCACACTTCTCTTTAAAATTGAAGTGTTAGACAAATTGAAATCTTATAATCAATACAAATGGAACAATTTCAAGTGATGTAGGACGCATTCCAACATATCATACAAGGAATTATTCCATTCACATAATCTAGAAAACCATTCAACTTGTTTGGTTTTAGATTTTTTAAAACACTTTTCAGAAAATTCTATTTTCTTATTTTTCATATTTTTTTGTTTTTATTGAATTTTTAAAATATTTTAAGCAATTTTTTGAATTTTTAAATACACCTAATAAATACACTTAAAAAGTATAATTTTTATGAGAAAAAAATCTTTAAAAAATTCACTAAATATCAAAAAAACAAAAAAAATGAAAATTCAATATATTTTTCATATTTTGTATATTTATTAATTTTTTAAAATATTATTTCACAAATATTTATTTTTTAGATACATCTAAGATGTATAAAAAAGTAAAAAAAAATGCCTAAAATTTTAAAAATATTCATTAAAAATAAAAAAAAATACAAAAAAAAAATTCAATTTTTAAAAAACTTAAGCTAGAAAATTGATACCAAATGATTTTGTTTTCAAAACATTCTGAATTTGATTCTTTCACAATATATGTATTTGTTTGAATCCAAATTTAAGTGTCAAAAAATGAAAATTAGAAACCAAAAATAGCAGAGAGATGGGGGAATAATTACATTAGACTGTCGTTGCCATTACAAAGTTGAAGCTCTATTCTTCTTCACCAACAGAAAATGAAAATCAAACTTGAGTGGGAATAAAAATAACTACATGAATTATGTGGGTCCCAATACGTGACGTAATTATAAATTCGGAGCTGCTAGGTAGCTCGAAAGCCATAGCTCGAAAGCCATTGCCCCGAATGGCTCGATTTTCCGAAACGACCACGTTTTGATTTTTTTTTTCTTTCCCTCTTGCTTCCTCTTCTTCGTTCCACTGGGCAATCTAAAAGAAGAAGAAGAAAATGTTCACCAAAAGAAGAAGAAAATTGACAGAAGAAAATTGCTCTGGACAACAATCATCAAAATGTTCACCAAAAGAAGAAGAAAATTGACAGACTCAAACCCAAAACATCTCCCTCTACACTCCTTATAATCCGATCTTATAAATGCGGGAAACTAACAACAAATCAAACAAATTTAAAAGAAATCAAACCCAAAAATAAAAAATCAAAACCAAACAACCACAAACCAAACCAGAAAAAATCAAACAAAATCAATCAAACCCAAAGCAGAGGGGGAAGAGGAGGAGTGCAGAAGAGAGAGAGAGTTTCAGCAAAAAAACTGCCCCAATTTCATCACCAAAAAGCACCAATTTCAACATCAAAACAGCAAAACAGTAGCAATTTGGCAAAAACAAGACCAAAACAGTAGCAATCAGCTTCTCGCCATCACCGATCAGCTTCATCGCCATCACCGACATCACCGATCAGCTTCTCTTCCTCCTCCTTCTCTCCATCTTTTCTTCCTCTTCTCTTCTCTCTATCTCGCCTCTCTCTCACCGATCAGCAAGCAAGGGATGGAAAAGAATTTTAAAAAAAAAGAAAAGAATTTCGAGCCAGTTTTCGAGCCAAGCATTCGAGCTACGGATCTTTATCCTTATAAATTATTATGGATATGATAGTTATTAAATTCTTATCAAACACTGATTAGTGTTTTATGTTGTGCAAAACTAATCAGGATATGAAATCTTATCGATATAGAAGTCATCAACAATCAGAGATTGTTTGGGATAGGGTTTCCGAAACATTCAAACAACTTGTTAAGTAAGTCACTGAATATTATAAATAGGCAACATATACAATTTCTCTCTATGAATTAATCCATTAAATATTTTGATAATATTAGAGAACTGACTTGGGCGTCAGAGGACCTCCGAC
Organism: Camellia granthamiana; assembly: GCA_036172215.1. Lineage (NCBI taxonomy): Eukaryota > Viridiplantae > Streptophyta > Magnoliopsida > Ericales > Theaceae > Camellia > Camellia granthamiana. The sequence goes on along the minus strand of CM069904.1, from coordinate 741,473 downwards.
TATAATTGGGAGTGCTTTGTCTTACAGATGACGATTACGTAATAGCGCTAATCATCTTTTTTATTAAATTTCTTTATCATCAAATACAATATTTATTTTTTATGTCCGTACAAAACTCTTGTATAATTTCTTGTTCAGTTAGCATGAAGAAAAGTTGATTTTGATGCCATTATTATGTACAATACAATCACTCTGTTTAGACCTTGACTAACTTACCAGCTCAGTGCGGCTCCCCAATCAATGCTTAAAAGAAATTTTAAAACCAACTCCCTCAATCGGTGATTATTTAACAAAAATGTTAGAAATTTTAAAATTTTATTAAATGTCTTACATCTGTATGAGATTCATATGAGATCTAAGTACGAGTCCTATATTTATGTGAGGTGTTTGATAAAATTTTTAATAAAATATTTGAGGTCTTTAGTATTATTTATATTTAGTAGGAAAAATGTTTGGGACCATAAAGGAGGACCTATGATTATTATTGATGTATTAATTATTGATGTGTTTGAATTTTTTTTGAGATTATGTCTGACAATAATATGAATGATTCAGATCATTTTAAGACTTATGAGAATTGTATTTTATAGATCTCTATCATTACTGATTTAGTGATCCGGCAATAGATTATGTAATGTTTTATAATAAGCACTTTCTCACAGCTCTACCAAACAGGGCTAATGTGATTGATGAAAAAAATGAAATATTAATTATTTAAGTTAGCTGACTGATTGAACATAAGGATAAAATGAATGGGCTCACTCACTCACTCGGTCATGAAAATTCAATGCTTACCTGAGAAGGCAAAGAGTAGGGAAAGTCGGCAATCGCACCAAAAGCCACAATAATCAGGGTTAGATTAGAAGAGGTGACTACCATAGCATAACGTGTCTTGATTGACTTGGTCGAATTGAATTCCACACTCCACAACAGAGTTCGAAATCAAAAATAGGAATTGCTCCATTGTCGAAGCTCCATTGTTAAAAAGGGGTAAAATGCTTTGATTCTTATCCTTTTTAGGTAGTTTGATTTGAATCCCTAATATATATATATATATATAAAATACATGTTATGTTTGTGAACATTGTGCTCAATATGTACATGTAATAATGTGTATCTGTATGAGGTACTGGACATTCTATTCTATGCTGTATTTGCAATGTTTGTTCCTCCTTTGTTTAATCTGATGTAGATTCAGAGCAGTGAATTCTTTTATGCATATTATTGCAAGGAAAATATGATAAATCCATCTACATGGTATTTGATGAGAATAATCAAAAATCATAATTCATCTGTTTGAAATGCTTAGTGATTGCTTTATGTTCCCTTTGCCTAACAATGTCTAGGTGTCTTGGAATCTGTTATTCAGAGAAGTTAATCACTTCCAGATGTGCTAGTTGTACAATCCCTCCTTACCTATAATGTTTATTTGATCATAACAGGTGTAATCAGAAAATCATTATACAAGCCAAACACGATTAATAATGGATCAGATTAGCATTCAAAAAGGAAGAATTGTGACACTAGAAGAAGGTATGGTATATTTCTGATTGCTATATTACTCTCTCCCTCTCTCTCTCTCTCTCTCTCTCTCTCTCTGTGATTTTATCTGTTGCTTCCATTCAAAGGAAGCAGCTAGAGCAAAGGCCATATAAATCTTATCCTAAGTGAGCATGTTGTGATATCTTTTGATCAAATCAAACATGTGTACAAAGATGTTAATAATAATAAGTGATGCACAAGGTAGAGATCCACTATTCGGCTCACACACAGTATCTTTCCACCATGTGGAGGCTTAATTTATATTTATAATTTTATAAATTAAAGTCTTTAGTATTTAGTATTTATTTTCTTATTGTTATTAATTTTTCTATTTTATTAAGGTTAACCTATATATAATAGGCTTTGGTATTATATTAGGCAGCCTTCAATTAATGAAATTGACAGTTGTTTAAGGTTGCGGCCTTTGTGTGATTAGGATTGCGGCCCTTGCATGCTTCTCTTCCTGATTCTCTCTCCTATTCTTTCTCTCTGTTCTAATTCACGGAGAAGTTTAAGTGTCACAATCCCAACCCGTCCTAAACAGGATGGCGTTGTGACTGGCCAGTAGTCATAGACTATCAAGGGCCTAACTTTCAAAACGAGTTGGAGTCTTAGGATAATTGGGCAAATTTTTTATATTTTTTAGTACGGAAGCCATTATTTGCTTATATTGAGTTCATTCGAAACATCCATTCATTCCTCTTGGATTGTTATCTTACATTATTACATGGTCTAAACGACAAGGTAAAATAAACACATATGACAAGGCTTTACAAATCTAGCACAACCATACAAGACCAGTTTCTATTCAAACTTCTCTTCATAATCCAACTTGAACCTACATATATTTAAGAGAGAGGGGTGAGCCATTGCCCAGTGAATAATATTACAGTTTAGTGGTAAATAAATGAATTCCAATCTCATTTGCAAAGCATAATATCATATCATATTTTCAAAAGCATTCGAACATTTCTCATCATAATATTTCATAATCAAAACATGATAGCATGGTACATCCATTGGGGCGAAGCCAAGGAATAACCGGTTTGATCACCGATTAAACAACCCACTCTCAGGTGGCGAAGGAGATCTTAATAATGGTCATGGTATATTTAACTGTCCCCCAATAGCTAGGACTATCTAAAGGATGCCACAATAGATTTATCAAAATATAGGATATTCATTCATTCGGAAACAAAATAAGGATTTCACAAAATATGATATATCATCGAGTTTTCAAAACAATTTTCAAACATAACTTTACAATAATATTACTCACAAATGGCTTGCGAACAATGAGGTTTTCCCCTCTCAGAGTGCTTGACCTACACAAAGCATAAGCAAGACGTTGAAAGCACTTAAACTAGCAAGCTTCTAAATTCATTTCAGGTGTTCTAACTTAACTTTGTGTTTCTTAATATTTTCTTAGATTATCCAAGACTTTTCTAAGCCTAATTCAAATCTAAATCAAGTGTCAGACATGTATCAAATGCATCTAGGTGATTAAGGCCTGAAGAATGTTGAAGTGTGTCAAAGACGTAAGGTTTAAGGCAATAGGAAGAAATGAAAAGAACTAAGTTATGAGAGGAATTAGCATGAAATGGTTAGGAAGAAAGTAAGCAGCCTTCACTAATTTAAACATATCTTTTTGTATATTTGGAATTTGGATGTGAGACCACCACCATTGGAAACTAGACTTCCGGGACTTGAATTTAGAATCAAGAATCGCGTAAAACCAAGTCCGGATGAGAGATATACCTATTTGAAGTTGCACTGAAACAGAGGTTCTGCACGTGCAGGACAAGGTGCGGGAAGGTTGGGGCACGTGTGGGAAATCTGGCCGCACGTGTGGTTATCTCAGAATGCAAAATGGGTTCTGGAGGGTTGGGCTGCATGTGAGGGAAATCTAGGGCACGTGCAGGAAATTCTTGGTTGGACGGGCTGAAGCTGTTCTTCATGTTCTTGAGGTTCCTAACTCCAATTTCTTCACCTAAAAGCCTCAAAACATGATGTATAATGTTCCAAAACATGAAAGTATGATACAAGATTCATGAAAACTCATTTGTATGCAAGGATTTCAAGATTAAACTAACAAAAAAATAAAATTTTATTCAAGAGCTCTTTAATTCTTTTTCTCTCTTCCGCTTTCTTTCATTTCTTTATTTTCATTCCTTTAAAACAAGATTTTAAGGCTTCAAAACATGAATAAATGATGTGGGTTTTGTAGGAAAACATTCATATGCAATGAATTTAAAGTTTAAACCAATCAAAACGTGATTTTCTTGCAAATTTTTTGAACCCTTCCTATTTCTCAAACTCTTTCCTATCTTCCTCAATTTCAATCTCTCAAAACTTAGTTTAGATGATCTTCTAGCTAGATTATAGCAACAATACAAGAAAGAGGGTTGAATTTCTTACCTATTAATAATTTTCCTTGAATTTCTAGGCTTCAAATTGAAGCTCCTTTGATTTTTCTTCGATTTCCTCTCTTTTTCCCTTGTTTTTTTCTTCTCCTTTCGTCTCCTTTGTTCTTCTTTATTCTCCTTTTGTTTTGACTCCACAGATTTTCTTCTTCTTGTTTGGTTTTATTGAGTTAAGGCAAGACAAAAGTTAAATAACACAAAAAGGAAGGTGCTTGTTTGCTTCACCTATGTGTATGCTTCACCAAATCCTAATTTATTTGCTTAGTTTAGCTTAGCTCAATCAAGTTTACCTTAAGTATTTTACTAATTGTCCCATCAGCTTAATTAACCAAGCTTTAGTCCTAACCAATCATGCTTACTCTTTAATCCTTATTAGCCTAAATAAACTCTAGAGCTCTCTCTCTCTTTTTCTATATTCTTCTCTTTTGTTTTGTAGGAAATGTTGAGGTGTGTGTGTATGCATCACAAAGGATTAATTAGCTTAGTCAATCAATCTTAGTTATAATTAATCAAGGTTAATCTCTAATTAATCAAGGCTTAACTTAATTACGATTACGGTTAATCTCTAATTAATCTTGCTTAGCTTAATTACGATTACGGTTTACTAATTCTACTTAATTAGCACTAATCCCAATTTGTAAGAACAATATAGCATCAAAATGGCATGCATATTAGTCTAAGATCTTTAAGCTCCTTGATTAGTGAATAGGGAAACTCAAAATTTACTAAATTCAACCTAGAAGCCCTTCCCTAACTCTCAATACAAGACATAAGGATTTCCATGTTCGAAGCTCTATATTAACATATACTTTCAAACTCACTCTCAAGTATATGCCTTGGTTTGTCTTCTCAAGGCATGTTTCTCACTTTTGATTCTTGAGCAGTCTTAATTCAAGTAGGCATATAACATAAGGCAGGGCTTAGGGTATTCAAGGATGAATAATAATATGGTTATAGCACGTGACATTCGTTGGGGTGTCACATTAAGTTTAAAACTCTCCTTTAATTCTACAATCTTCCTTTTGATCCTATCTTCTCTTTTTTCTGAGTGAGAGCTTTTGCTGGTTGGTTTTTCCTTTTTTTTTTTTTCCTGATAGTATTGTTCATATACAATGCACTCTATTATAAATTATAATACACGGTCACCATTTGAGGTGTAGTTGTTTAACAAATTTGAAAAACTTGGCTCAAATTCTGAGCCTGTTACATAATTCCCCCGCACATTTTTTATTTAACTGATGTGTATGCTTGTGCATTTTTGTTTGTAATTTGATAGTTATAATGTTATCATGTTGCAGGGAATGGCCTTGAAAAAATAATAGACAAAGTACAGGTTTGGATGGAGTGGAGGTTTTTTCAATTTAATTCTTCTATTTTATTTATTTATTTTTCTGTTTAAAAGTCATCACATATGCATCCCTCTTTTCTGAATTATTAGGCTCCAGTTGCGGCAGTTGTGGTTATGGCTTGTAACCGTGCTAATTATCTTGAAAGGGCTCTCAAATCTATTCTGAAGTATGCTTAATATTTGTGAGCATTTTCTAGTGCTCCTGATTAATTTGCTCATATTTCAACTAACTCACCGTTACAAAATTCTTCATATTCTCCAGACATCAAAGTTCTGTTCCTTCAAAGTATCCCCTTTTTGTATCCCAGGTACTTTTTTAAGTAGGGATTCTAGTCAACACAAGTTTAGATATGTTTGATTGGTAATGAGAGATCAGGAAGGACAAGACAGCTAAAGCTAGTAAAATTCTGTAGGATGGAGAAGATCCTGATGTCAAAAGTAAGGCTTTGAGTTACAATCAGCTAACCTACATGCAGGTAAATTATTTTAATTCTCTAGCGAGGAATGCTGATGACAAGGAGTATGGTTCAGCAAATTTTCATCAACTCATACATTTGTCAATTAATTTTATGCCATGGAAAGCTCCTTTCAAGAAACATATAAATCTTGTGTTAGAGATGCCATATGTTTTCATGACGTAATTTCTACCCTTTTGTGAGACTTTTTGTTAATATGTCTAGCTTAAACACTAACTTCAGTTGGTTGCAGCACTTGGATCATGAACCAGTGCACACCGAGAGGCCCGAGGAAATGATTGTATACTACAAGATTGCACGTAAGGATTTATCTTTTTCGTCACTTGCTAAAAAAAAAAAAAAGGGGTCCCCTTTAAGCATCATTGTTGAATGTCTTTTAATGCTGGTGTTTTCTAGGTCATTACAAATGGGCACTGGATCAATTGTTTTATAAACATAACTTTAGTCGAGTTATCATACTTGAAGGTGCAACAATCTTGCTTTGTGCTGCCTTTTTTACTTTCTCTCTCCTTTATTTTTATTTTTATTTTTCAACGGAAATGTTAAGCAATTTGCTGAAAATAAATTTCCATGGAATACAGATGATATGGAAATTTCCCCTGATTTCTTCGACTATTTTGAGGCTGCAGTTGCACTCCTTGAAAGTGATAAGTGAGTCCTATTATGAAGTACATTTTGTTATTTGAAGTTCAAGATCAGAGTCTGCAACCTCTAACTATCTTTTTGCTTTTGTTTGTATGAATCCAAAATAGGTCCATTATGGCTGTTTCTTCATGGAATGACAATGGACAAAAGCAGTTTGTGCAGGATCCTTGTAAGTTCATTTGGTGCTTGTATCGGTAAATAATTATTCTTCTAGTACTAAATGTAAAGCTAACTGATAAACCTGCATAGAGGTTACAGTTATTAGTCATTTTGCAGTGACTCCAAGGAGTTTTTGTCCCCTAGGGACTTCTCAGTGGCTTAGGTCGCATTCCCCCCATAGATTCCAGTTCAAGTCTCCTCAACTGACCTATTAAAAAAAAAAAAAAGTATACTTTGGAGATTTTTGCTTCCAAGGTTCTTGTGAAGGCATTATAACTTTCATGTTTGGATTGAAATTAGTTTACTTGATTCTAGCAGGCAAATGAATGTTGCATCGTATAAAGATTATTCTTTAAATCAGAAATCTTGAGAAACTGTTCTCTTATCAGCTTTATGATACACTTTGCAGACATGCTTTACCGTTCAGATTTTTTCCCTGGATTGGGGTGGATGCTGGCTAAATCTACATGGGATGAACTCTCTCCAAAGTGGCCAAAAGCATATCCTTGTGGTGTATTGAGTCATAGTTTGTTGTTCATACTTTCATATTACTTTATTGCATCTCTTTTGAACATTTTCTTTGACATAAATTTTCACTTATTGGGATGATTGGTTGAGGTTAAAAGAGACTCACAAAGGTCGACAGTTTATCCGTCCAGAAGTGTGCAGAACATATAATTTTGGAGAACATGTATGTACAATGTTCAGAAGTGATTTTTTACTTTGTGAAACAACAATACTCACTCAGAAAACTTAAATATTTTCTTGTTATCATTGCTATAAAATTTGAACCATGTCATTGCTCAAGATATAGTTCTAAATGTATGTTGTTTTGAAATTTGGCACCGGGATAAAAATTTATTGTTGAAGATTGACTCTTAGTTATTTCTCACACACACGAAGTTACACCATGCATGCACGCACGCACCCACCCACACACACCCTCTGCATACATGCGCTACCTTGCTCACCCATTTCCTGACAAAGTAAACATATCGTCATATTTCCTCTATAACAATAATCATCTTTAAATAGTTTTGACATTTAACGTTAATTATTATTCACTGTTTCCTACAACTATGGTTTCCTGACAGCCTTGCTTATTTTTGTCTTGCTCTGATTTCCTTGCAGGGTTCTAGTCTGGGCCAGTATTTTAAACAATATCTTGAGCCAATTAAGTTGAATGGTGTTCAGGCATGTGAGCATTTTTTATTTTATTTTTTTGCATAGAAAATATGATTTTAGTTTGTGCACAATTCTTGTAGCATCGATGATATTTTACTTTTGCTGAAAGGTTGATTGGAAGTCAATGGATCTGAACTACCTGATGGAGGTATAAGATACATTTGAAAATGGCTGTCTGAGGTGAACTCAGAATTTAGTGTATTTATGCCTAAATTTTTGAACCCCCACTTTTTCAGGACAAGTATGTTAAGCACTTTGCTGACATGGTTAAAAATGCAAGACCTGTCTGTGGAACTGATGATGTTCTGAAGGAATGCAATATAGATTGTGATGTGCGCATTCAGTACAAAGACGAGACAGATTTTGAACACATTGCACGTCAATTTGGCATTTTTGAAGAATGGAAGGTAGTGCAACTTCCAATTCATTTATCTAACAATAGAAACCAGGTGATTTGGTTGATTGATTTTTAGTGTGGATCTGAAACACAATTTATTGACACTTGCACACGCCTTGTTGGTTCTTAAAAATGGCTATGGCACCTTTTTTTTTAACTTCATTTTCTTCACTACACAGAAAATCTTAATATTGGGTCAATGTTGTGCTTGACTAATTTCGTAAGACAATATCTGGATATGTGTATTTTGACTTTGTGAATTAAGCACCATTTAATGAAGTTCTTGTTTCCTATTGAACTAAAGAAATCAAATAATGTTGAACTTCTCCCTCTATCTCTCTCATGCTTTGATATGCTTTCTTGGAGATGCAGAATTATACATTTTTTTAATCATTTAGAGTTTGAAGGCCTTTTTCACACATGTACATAATATGCTTGTTCTGATGGTAGTCTTATTCCTTGAAATTGTTTCCCCTTCAAAGAAATCACAACCATTGTTTTGTGTCCTTTCCCAGGATGGCGTGCCAAGAACAGCGTACAAAGGAGTAGTTGTTTTTCGATACCAAAGCCCAAAGCGTGTATTCCTTGTTGGCCCAGAATCTCTCCAACATCTTGGGATTTAACATGCTTAGTAATGATTGAGGTTTAGTGATTGCAAGCCATATGTATTCATAATGCAATCTTAAATTATTATGTTTTGTAGAATCAATTTGGAATATCTAGAGATATAAATGTTATGTGAACGGATATCCATCAAGGTCTCTTTTGTTGACAGATTTAGTAAATAAGTTAATAGTTTTTGAATAAAAAAATTATCCTTAGAATGAAAAAATAAAATAACGTTAGTAGTGATTAATATTTCATTTTTAAAAATATAATTTCAAAATTGAAATTGTATTTTTTGATCTCACGACTTCAACAAAATAAAATTAAATAAAACATACATTGGTAAATTTCTTCAAAATACCTTGTATCGGGTAAATTAACAATATCTCCTTACAATTTGCCTAATTACATATTAGCCTCAGTTTTTTATTTAATAATTACTCTTTTACTGTTGGTGAATGAGGGCTATTTCGCAAGTACTTCCTACAAATTATCCCTTTCTTTCATCCCAGAGAACTTTGCTTTTGTTTGCTATTTTCTCTTAGGCCTATTTTCCAGTCTAAAGACAGAGGAAGTAATGACATTAAAGAAAAAAAAAAAAAAAAAGACAGGAAACTTATTTGGAAAAACCATTTACACAAATTGCTTTTGAGAAAATTTCCAAAATGAAAACACAATCCTAATATTATATTCAAATTTGAGGATGTACATACACAACAAATTGTGATTGTACAATAATATTACAAATCACTATAACAAAACCATAACTAATCTTTCTTGCTTCTCATGTACAACTTTCCACGAGCATCTTCATTGATAATATCGATAAGACTTTCTGGAAAATCAACCGGCTGCAAAACAGCATCATTAACTCCAAGGTCCATCTTCGCGAGATAGTCCGCAACCCGGTTAGATTCACGCCATGAATGAGAAATTTCGAATTGGTCAAACTTGTTCAGAAGTCGCCAAATGTGGTCCAATCCGCTATTAGCCGTTGAATGAAAGCACTGTTGCTCTTTCTTAATTGTTTTGACGACACTCAACGAATCAGACTCGATCCAAATATATTTAATACCCAGTTTGAACGCATGCATGAGACCTCTCCATATGGCCCATAAGTCGACTACGAAGATGTTATGTACATCTTTGGGAGGAAGAACTGAGGAGACATAAGCACAAATGGGAAGACCATTGTAATCACGCAGAAGACCACCGTAACTCGTGGTCCTAACATTATTTCGACCACCACGTATAGATCCGTCAGTGTTTAATTTAATCCAGCCGACTTTTGGTTTTTTCCATATACACCATTTTTCTGTTGCGAGAGAGTGTTGAAGAAACTTAAGGATAATCAAAGGTTGTTCATCGTCAGTAGACAGGAACGTAGGGAACCACGGAGGTGGAGGTGGAGGTGGAGGTGGAGGTATTGGTGTCGGCAACGGCAGCCACGGAGTTGTCGTCTCCATATCAATAAAGCCGAATCCACCAAATGAAGATGAGCGAACCCGAGTGTGTAACATCATAATACTAATATGCAATGAAAAACAAATACACCAACCCAACGAAGAAGAAGAAGAAGAAGATTACCGAAGATCACCAAGTGTATGATATGTGAAGACCACCAAGAATGAATCACGTTACTAAACCGTGAACACCAATCCAAGGAATGAAGTCACTATAAATGAAGCTGTGTAGTGTATATATACTAGCGTAAATCCTAGTTTCCTAGTTTGGATGGATGACCAACACAATTAATAACTAGGATCCTAGTTTGGATGGATGACCAACACAATCAATAACTAGGAGCAATTATCAGACGCGATTATCAATAACAAGGCGCAATTATCACGCGTTATCGGACCCAAGAAAATTAATTCTCTTATCAATAACTTGGAGCAACTATCAGACGTGTTATTGGACTCTCTCCAATCTTCCATTGGACTGGGTCGTCCAGTCCGGCCTAATGGGCCTGTTTTTAGCCCCGTTTCGATAATCCGAATCGTTCATATTTTAAGATTTATCGAATACATCATCTCTATAAAAAAAAATTAAGTTAATCGGATAACAAAGATCACGTGTTTGGATTAATTTTGTATATATCGTTTAATTTCTCACCGTTTATTCTTTTATACAAAATTGATCCGAACACGTGATTGCCGTTATCTGATTAACTTGATTTTTTGTAAGAATAATTTACTCGGCGAATCTTAAAATATGAATATATGGTTCAAATTATAGAAACAGGGCTCAAAAGTGATTCCACTAGGTCTCACAATACCTCTCGAGTCCAATGGAGAAATGGAAAGAAGCCAGTCTCATTGCCCAATCCAACGGAACAAATTCAATGATCAAATGAATGGAGTTGATTTATTAGTAGACATAGAATTGTTTGATTGGTTGGATTATAGCATTGAATTGAGATTATTAATTCATAAAATTCACATTTCAATATTTGATTATAATTTTTGTTATCTAAATTAGTTTTCGATAGACATTCTATCCAACAAAATTAAACATATTATTAAAATTATTTATTTTCATATTCATTGCAAAACAAACGTGAACAAAAAAATTATTCATCTCAATAATATAGTTGGATAACCAATCATTCACTAATCTATCTATCTATCTATCTATCTATCTATATATTATATAAGCAAAATGAGATTTTTAGTGAGAAGAGTTAAGCGAGGTCTAAGTGTTCAATCTAAATTTCTTGATTTTTCAATTTAAAAAATAATTAATAAATCACGCACTAACACTTTCTAATTTAAACAAATAGTGCATTCTTTTTTTCTAAAATCATTCATTCCTTACCATCAAACAAGGAAGGAGTTTTCCAATTAAGAAAAAATAATGAATAATGCTATATGCGTCAATTGGTATATCAATTAGTATACTAACAGATGATGTGGTATAATTTTAGAAGTTTTGAGTATTTTAAATTTATATAATGGGTGGGGTCACAATTTTTTTATCTTCAAATTCAAACTTAATTTTTTTTATCTTTATCTTATATTTATAGAATCTCACTCTTACTCTTCCTTTTCAATTGAGTTTATTCGATTGAGTGTATTTCAAAAAAATTAATTAGTCTTGCATATTTATATAAATATAGTGAAATCACTCAAATCTATTATTTAAATACTCATCTAAATTAATATTATAGTATTTAGTTTATTTTTAACATGTTTAGTATTATTTATCACATTTTGTTACTTATCCATGCATAGCACGGTTTTACGCTAGTTCTATATATTGATAATTCTTCATTATTAATATTAGAGAGATGTTACAATGTGCACCATTTGAAAGAGTGCACATTGTAAATTTCTCCTTAATTATTAACCATGTTCATTAAGGCCATAAATCCTTAACCAACCAATCATGATGGAGATTATTTTGGTAATGGTATGTGGGTATCATAATAACAAAATGAAACCGAAAGTTCTATATAAATTATTAATTTTTTTTTTATTTAAATCTTAATAATTCATGTAATTTTAAAATTAGGACTCTCTTTGATAAATATGATAGGGTATTAAATCAAGGAGTAAATAAAATTTGTTTAATTTGGTAATCTCTGTAGTGTATGTCAAATAAAATATAATAAAATAATAAATTTAATATTTCGAGAATTTTTTTTTTAAAGACATCAAATTTTGAAATACTAAAGTACCACAAACTTTCAAATAAATTTAACATCTCTAAATTTGAAAATTTAGGTGAAAATATTAAACACATCCATATATAGAGATTTACATAGCTCGGTAGAGAGTACATGTAGGGACAAAAAATAACAACAAAATTGACATTACTATGTGAATTCATATTAGACAGTTCACAAATTTCAATTTCTAGAGCACAATTTCTTTTTCTTCACCGTGCATTCCATTTATAGCATGAATTTGTAGGAACTACAAGAAGGAAGGTGTGAACTACAAGAAGTAAACTAAAAAAATTCGATAGATGTCAGAGCAAGAAAAAGTTCATATTGGGAGGTCGGGGCAAGTTCTCCGGTTATAGTCTCCTCGCTCGGAACGGCTAACAGGACACCTTGGTGATCTCTGCAAGGGGCGCTGCCTTGGACCTGCGGGAAGGTAGGGAGGATTTTCCTGTAAAAAAATATATATATATATATATCGTAGGATGTTGCTAGTAGTTGTAGCTAGACTAGGCTAAACAAAGATGTCCTTGCGCCATTAAAGACGCAACGCAATCATCGAACATCTCTTCGATACACTTGAACTTGAATCCCAAACTTCTCAACTTATAATATGGCCTATCAAGTGCCTCGAACCTGAAATATAGGCCACATGTAAAAATCATCAGTTCATCAATCACTAATCCATGTACACATATAATACATACATAATTGCTATATATAAATCCCCCCTCCCTTGATCATAGGATAATAAATACTCTCTTGTCACGCAAATTGAATATTTTCATCCAAACTTTAATAAATTTTAATATTATGCATGTTCTCACTTCAAAAATGTTGTCAAAATTACAAATTATAAAAATTTAAAAAGAAGGATTACAAGAGCAATGGAAGGTTTTACAAACTAATAATCTAAAATAGAACAGTTTAATGTTGATAACATTAATCTCTACTGAGAAAACAATACCAACCTCTTGGGAATGGGCAATGTTGGATAGCGTCGAGACAACATGGAAACAAGCTCATTATTGTCGACAACTGAACTACAAAGGTATCATCCATGCACATTTTTATGCTCATAAACAGGGATGTGGCAGAGTGCTACATCATCAATGTGCACATATCCCATCCTTCCATGCCAATGAAATTTCTGAGTTTTTCCTATTTATTTATTTGAAAGATCAAACACAACCAAACTGTAAGTCAAATAAGTAAATTAGTGAAGGGTTTATAAGTAGAACTGTCATTGTGCTTCCAAACTCCAGTTTGGTTACAAATACAAGTAACAAGATAACACTAACTTGACACCACTGACTGAACTTTTGAAAGTGAAGAAAAATGGCAAGGGGAGAACGGTCACCAGATCAATCTTGTTATCCTTGCAGAACTCCCATGCAGTCCTCTCAGCTAGGGTTTTAGATAAAGCATACCAAATCTTTCATATATAATAAACCAATTATGAGATGAATGCCATATATATAAATATATATTAGTTAATGCAGCTGCAGGTAAGAGGCTGGTGTGATGAGTTTCAAATAAGTAGTGTGATATTATAATTTGTTTTGCTGGTACATGGAAGCAGGCCTATATAGTAAAATTGCAATGTTGGAATAATTTCAATTGGATAATTAAGATAATATAATTAACCTGGAGTCTTTCACAGAGCTCCAAGATGATTCATCCAAAGGCACATTTGGGTCGAAATCATCTCTTGCCCTTACGGTTGAAGAAGATGAGGTGAGAATCACTCGCTTTAGTGATGGATTCTTCTTACATGAACGCAAGATGTTCAATGTACCCTCAATTGCAGGTATCAAGATTTCAGCCTATTCCAATAATATTGCACCACTTCAAATATATATAAACTTGATGTATATACAATGCTAACAGTAACATGCTTAAAGATTGAATGATTGAATGAAGGGGCTATTAACACGAGCATGCCTTAGGATCAGAAGATGGTTGGGCCAAAACAGGGAAAGCAATATGGAAGACACTGTGATATGACATCCCATAATTGTGTCGTCAAAGCTGCCCTCCTCCATTAGATCAGCCCTCACCAACTCAACTCTCTCCTTGGCTCCTTCCAGCCTCCACAGATGCCCCAATTTCTCATTGTTTCCTGCATACATCATAGCAAATAAACTTTAATTACAATATACACAAAATGCAGTTTTTGATTTCAGAGAGAGAGAGAGGGAGGGAGAGACAGATACCGGGGTCCCTAACTGTTCCAATGGCATTATACCCAGACAAGAGAAGCCTCTTGATCAACCAAGAAGCGATAAAACCAGAAGCACCCGTCACGCATACTCTTCCTTTTGATTCAAACTTCTCGTCCATATTAGTTTCCTGTGCTCAATTAACCAACAATTCCAGCACTGCTTTCTCGTTCTGATTGCAGGATATATATATATATAAGGCAGCATGACCTTTACTGGTACATTAGCTTGGCATTGTTGGAGGGTAGGATGTGGAGAAGGCAAGTCATCTCGAGCATGTGCACTGTTGTTAAGGTTACAAGTAGGCAGTCCAACCAAAGAATGCCTGCATTTTATTATGCACTGCTTACACACCTCAACTTCAACTAAATTCAAACATTCAAACTGTAACTAAATTCAAACACCAATGGTGCAACTGCATGTATTACCCAACAAGTCCTCAAATGAAAAGTTAGGGATTCTAAATTAGGAAAGATGATGTTTATTTGAAGGGGGGGATGTGTAATTGCCCAAGATGATAGATGTAATAACAATTAACATGTCCTTAACAGAACGTCAAACTAGGCCAACCAATTTTTGCTGTGTCCATTTGTTCTAATATATTTTCAATCACATAATGTTGAGATGGAGAAAATCTAAAGACATTCGTACAACTAATTATACATTAGAATAAGGAGATTTGGAGACTGAATCTCAATGCTTCATTGTCTTCCAAAAGATTATTACATTCACAACTATTACCAATATTATTCGTATTAACATCCATCTGACAAAAATTCCCATTTGAATGGATCCACTAATAAGTGAAATATTTGAAATTCCAATTACATTAACATCGATTAAAAAAGAAAAGAAAAGAAAAGGCACTGTAGAAAAATATGAAAAATGGAAAAAGAACCAAGTAAACGGCTTCCAAGCATATAAGCTACAAAATAGACATTGTCAATAAGTAAACACTTGATAACAAAAAAGACACCACTTGCTTCACGAGCACTCAATTCGCTGGCGCTTTGCAGAACCATGATCCTGATCTTTGGATATGTCTATGTTCTTGTTATCAACACCACTAGTAAACAACTCGTCCTTTTCTTTATATTTGAAAGTCCAGCCAGCAAAATCAGACTCCGAGAACAAAGAGCTGGGAGTTGCCTTGTAGAATGCAAGTGGTACCTGTTTTACTCTTCGTCCAATCTGCAAGTGGATTAAGTTTTTATTTGAATTGAATCACATTAAGGAAAGCATAATTGAATTTTCTTTTTTCTTGTGTGAATAGATGCAAATATACCTCCGCTCTAAATATTGTTGCATATGAACCAGAACTGAAATCTTTAACTGCAACTTCAGTTGTTTTGCATCTTACTGTCAAATCATTCTCAAGCCACAAAACAAATCTTAAAAAAGAAGAAAGTAGGTATTGTCAATGAAAAGGACATGCCAAATAATGTAATTAAAACACATTATTCTAAAGAACGCAAACAAGCATGCACATTCAAGAGAGGAAGCAGAGATGATCCGGTTAAAGCATGCACCTTGAAACAGGTGGGTGGTAGTGGTGACGGAGGGTATCAATCTCCCAAAGAGAACTTCTTGTACACATGTTGTCAATTGTTAGGCATTTTTTTCTTCTGAAAGACATAAAATGCTAACAAGAAAAGAAGAATAGCAGTCAAGAAGAATGAAAATTTATACATTAATCATACAGGATATTTGCAGACTGATGAAGGCAGGACAGTTACCAACTAAATAGTGAAATCAAACGAATAACATGGTATAAAAGGTACAAATTTGTAGGGCCCGTAATTGTCAATAAGGAGGACTCCCGGGTTTTCGTAGACTCCACAACAGATAATAGCAGACAAAAAGACATCAAATATCCATAAGCCACAGGGAAGCATTAAACTGAAAATTGCTTCAATCTGTGCATCCTTCTCACAGGCCAGAAAGCTGAATGGATCAACAAAGTACTCAAGGTGACTAGCTACCAATGAAGTCTACTCCCAATTAGTTGGGATCGACAATATGGATCCATCTCAATGTCCTCATTTATAAATATATACTAGAAGGCTACACACAAGTGCGATGCATGTACAGAAATGATGGCTGTAACCGTCATCTAAGCAGTTGCATAAGGTTAATTTGGATACGAGAAAATGCGTGACATAGCTTCAAAACATGTTCTGAATTGTGTGCTTTATATGATAGAATATATATATTGTTTTAAAATATAGAAGCAGAGCGAGAAACAACAGAAGCAGGTTCAAGAAAGTGGTAGCCTTTATAAGGTCTTCCAAACTCAAACAAAAACACAAACGCAGTTATGCATATTAAAGATTTCTCTGCATAAGATTAATTTCGATATGAGAAAATGCATGTCATAGCTTCAAAACATGTTCTGAATTGTGTGCTTTATATAATGGAATATATATATATATAGTTTTAAAATATAGAAGCAGAGTAAAAGAAACAACGGAACATGCTCATAGTGGTTCAGAGTAGAAGCATCACACAAAAAAAGGAGATTTCTATATATCTAAGAAAAGATAGAAAAATAAAGATATGCATCCAGTTAAAAATTCAACATGTGTTCATGGTGGTGCTGGTGGCATGGGGTGGGGCAAAGCTGATTATTCAAATACATGAAAATTTACAGATCGCGAAGCA
Organism: Camellia granthamiana; assembly: GCA_036172215.1. NCBI lineage: Eukaryota > Viridiplantae > Streptophyta > Magnoliopsida > Ericales > Theaceae > Camellia > Camellia granthamiana. The sequence goes on along the minus strand of CM069904.1, from coordinate 724,145 downwards.
GAAACTTACTCATTGCATCAGTTTTTACAGGATTACTTTCCTCATTGTTGAAATGATCAATGCCTGATTTTTTACTAGAAATTTCTGGTTTGGTACAGGAGTCCTCGGTTTCACCATCCACCACTCTAGAATTATCTCTAGAAGTTCCATCACCATTCTCCTGCACAAAAATCAAAACTTCCTTCTTCTCAAATAGAAAATATTAAAAAATGCTGAGTGCAAGCACCTTCTGAATGCTGCTAAGGTACATAACGATTAAAAAATAATCAAAAGATAAAATAAATATAAGAAGAATATGGTCCAACCCAAGTAAACTCAAATCTCTAAACTTTTAAGAATTGTAAAATGTACTAAATTCTCTAAACTTAAAGAATTGTAAAATATTCCATTTCAGTTCAGACATGAAAGCGTGAGTAGCATCTACCTATCATATCAATTCCAGAATTCTCCAGCCCACTATTCTATAAAGCATGAGCAGTATCTACCTATCATATGAAATTTCCATGCAATTCAAAACATATTTATCATTCACACAATGCAGTAAACGAATTTCTCCACTTCATCCACTTTGCTTTAACTATATTAGCAATGTTCGTAAATGGTCGATTCAAGATAACAATGGCCACTTCAGCTGTAACCTAGGCATAATTTTCCACAATGGGATTCAATAATACCACATCATCCTTGTTCATCTTGTACCTCTATTCTCCTGTACAAAGTATAGCTTCATAATTTTAACATACGATTTACCTTCACTACATGCATTACTACCAATGACGTACCCTGGGACTCCAAAGTAAATAAATCCTTTGGTCAGCTTAAAAATTTATGCTAATTTTGCTATTATGAAAACATTGGGACAATGTATTTTGCCCTAGCATTTGGAGAGAGAGAGAGAGAGAAAGAGAGAGAGAGAGTCACAGTTTGTGTGTTCACATGCCTAATAATATTATACATAGCATAATTCCCCAGTTTCATTTGCAAGAATCCAACAACCATGATGTCATATATATTTTGCAAAGATTTCAAAGACAACAATTATGTTGACGCAAGAAGTTAAGTGCAAATTGCTACCCGATGAACCAGATAGTTGATTGAAGGATGTCTCCGTAAAAGGTTGTGAATCAAAGCAATAATGACAAAATTATTTAGTCCCTAAAAAATAATTTTGTCCCTAAATTTTGGTCTCCAAAACCGTAATTTTTTGTAGTGAACACTCCTGACGGAGGAACTGAAAGTGACAGTCTGCTCAGAGAAGTTAGGATATTCAAGGCCATTTTGTGTCATAAGAACATACAAGCTGCTAAGAGCCATGACACTGATAACACCTCCAATCTCATATGATCTCGTCAGAAAATCACTGCATATTGTGAGGTAAAGTATCAGATGTAAGTATAAATTAAGTAATATAGCTTAGAAAAGAGAACGATATCTCTGCACGTGGGCTCATCATAACATGATTGGGTTTGACAAATAAGGGATAACTGCCTGATGAAGAGTAACAAGAACCTGAACATCAGAAGACAGGCATGGCAGGGAAACACACGTCATTAGAAAGTTGTGATAAGGATTAAATGAAACTAATAACTCAAAACAACAAAGAAAAAGCTACATAATGTCCTATGAATGAAGAGTCAGATGGACATAACTGGCAGCATGAGGCTAAGGGAAAGACATGTTTTTCAACCAATCATTACCAAAAGCAGTTTAGAGATAGTGAAGTCTGAAAGATCAACTCAAATCCAATAATGAATTCACTTTATTGGCTCAAAATAACCATTAGAGAAAGAAATTAGAAAGTCAGTCTAAAAATCAATAGTGAAGACAAAATCAAACCATGCACCAAGAGTAACTGGATCCAAACAATAAAAAACAAAAAATACAAATTAAACAATCAATATGCACAAGAGCAAGAAGTTACTGTCACTATGAGGTTTACCTCCTTGTACAAATCAATCGGCACTGCTGGAAAATGAACTTTTAACGGCGTTTTAAAAACGCCGCTATAGGTACTAAAAACGTCGCTAATTCTTTTTGTGACATTTAGTACCAAACGCCGACAACGCGGCCCTCACTATAGCTTTATGGTGTTTGAAAAACATCGTTATATTAGTATGGGCGGTAATTTTAAAAACGCCGCCAAATGTCCTACCCTAACGGTCCTGTGACATCACTATAATATTTAGCGACGTTTTTGAAACGCCATCATATCTTTTTATTTAAAAATCTAACCATCAGATTTAAGGTTTAGGTGGCGTTTTGAGAAAAGCTGTGATATCTTCTTCTTTTTTTTCTTTTTTTCTTTTTTTTTGAAATTATGCTAATTTTATGTGATTGAATAGCACTAATATAAAATAATAACTCCCATTCAAATAGCAAATGCAACATTAATTCACTTTCCCATTCAATTTAATATCCAATCAACATTACCCACAAAATAACATATACACAAATGATGTTTTAACATTACCCGCAAAATAACATATCCAAAAATTGAATTCACAATTCTCAACCAAAAAATTACTACTTTGGGCCACACAACATATCAACCAGACACCTCCCACCACTAAAATCCTAAAAAATAGATTATCAAATTAAAAAAATACCAAAATAAAATGGAATTTTGAGTTTTATAACATTACATTTCATTCTTTCCTCAAAAACTGCCTTCCACACACGATGGGAAGGTTGAACCAATAAATTGATGTTTCACCTAAATTTTTTCCTTCACCATAACAAAAGTTATTCATCAATGGACTTGAAACTGCAAGATTTTAAATGCTCAAACACATGTATTCAATTAGTTCACAAAGATAAAATTCCAATGGTGTCACATAAGAAAAACTGACAAAACCAGACAAACCAACTCAATTGGTCACCAAACAAAACATATACTATGATCAAAAAGGCACAAAAAACTGTCAAAAATAAGTAAACCACAGAAAATAATAAATCAAGCCAAAAAAGTTGTAACCAATGCTAAGAATACTACCAAATCCAGATTCTAATATTTTGTCACATATCCATGTTATAGTCATTGCACCACACACCAAAAGAAAACTTGTCACCATCACATGATTCACCCTGCAAATAGCACATAACGTAACAAAACACATGCCCTTTTAAGAGACCAATCGGAAACAAGCTAATAATTTTATCAAATCATTCACTAATTTACTAAAAAAAATTAAACATGAGATTCTACTTGCAAAATTACCTGTGACTAGCTGCATAGATGGAATATGGAAGAGAATAACAAGAAAGAATCAGAGCCTCCAGTATAGCAAAGCCAAGTGACAGCCACCATCTGGAGAGATAAATTACCACACAAAAAAAAAAAAAAAAAATGAAGTCAATATGACTTGCAACCTTCGTTGTAATGACCAATAACAGAATTGGCTATAAATAGCAAGGACTCGTATCACTGCTTGAAATGAATAACTAAACACACATACAACTCTTTATCTTTTCGTGACCGTCCAAGCATTCTTTCCGCAGCTTCACCAAAGAGGGAACAACGTGACAAAGTACCTACAAACATGATTGGTCGTATAGTATTAGTATTGAATGACAAGTTCAATAGTGAAAAGATGAAAGAATAAATGAAGACAACAATCAAGTTAAGAAATAATGAACATGATGGGAGAAACTTTGGCAGAAAGCATGTAATCAATAGCAATCTTATTTCAAGTAGGAGAGCACATATCACACTGTCAGTAAGAAAACTATAGAAATTGAAGATGAACATGTTGAATTGAGCTGCATAAGTTGTATATCATCCAGCTGGTAAGCATTAAAGTAATGTTGAAAAATAGCAACATATAACATGGTTTTCATGGTAGTAGAAGAATAGAGCTCCACAGAACAAAAGCATTTGACAAACAGCTTCTCTCAATTGGAAAGAGACATTTTCTCCCCTTTGGATGATTAGTGCTCTCCCTAATAACTCTCTTTGCAGAGACCAAAGAATAAAGTTGAAGCAGAGAAAATAAGAAACTCAGAAAGAGAAAAATGGTGCAAACCTTTATCACCCCCTTCTTAGTTATTTAGAAGAGAGAGTAGCGATTTCTAGAGTCGGTGGACTGATATTGCCAATCAAAAACGAAATCGCTTGGTGGACTGAGATCACCAATCAAAACCCGGACAAAATTGTTTGGTGGACTGAGATGAAGCATACAACTGTGAAACAACCGTGAATAACACTCACCCCTAGCTCGGGTCCCCTAATATTTTTAAAAATTTGGGGCCTTAGCCACCGCTTTGTGGCATTGCATAAGGGCTGGCTTTGAATATGTAGAATAAACAGGCTCAGGCATATTTCAAAACAATTATACATTGGTTACTAGGCTTAGTACCCAAGTAGACATTCAGGGGCAACCAAGCTCAACCCATTTAAGTTTACAAAGATTTAAGATATTGATCACTGAAGCTACTCATCCACCCAAGTAACTAGCATCAACTGAAATTTGAAGGAAGCATACAAACTTTTACCATCACATACTTGAAGTGATTCATTACTTGAAGTGATGCTGGAAATAGAAATCCAGGTATGCACATAAATATGTGTACTCGCATGCTCATACTAACCCGCATAAAACAGAGTAACATTAGCAGGCCAATAAAAATGAAGGATATATTTGTGCATAAAGCATAAAGCTGTGTTTAGTTATGAGTCCAAAAGTACCTGAGTGTTGCAAAGTTGAGGGAAAAAACAAACAAAAATCACAGCTTCAGTAAAGACCAAAATAATAAAAACAGCATGAAATCATGACATATTACCCTGTATGTCATTCATAATCACCTAGTGATGTATGTTGTAGACTTTAAGTCATAGCATGATTACATTAAATTTTGTTTTGGAAATTATGCTCCTTAATTATAGAATCATTATGCTACTGGGGAACATTTTTTCCAAAAGAGAAGTCAAGACAATCATGACCACATGGCCACTGAGTTTTACTAATGAGAATCTGTAAATATATTAATTTGTTAGCTTGGAAGCATTCTATCATTCATTATTCATAATCTTTTTATCTATTACTCATTGGAACAATTATTTCCATATTTATTTGTATCTAGACAGTAAGTTCCTTTTACAGTTGCATCTTTCACTCTTATTTCCTGCTTAAAGCCCCTAATCTTGTAACTGGAATAAGTACCAAAGATTCACAAACTTAACTCCTAAAAATCAGGTAGAACCATTAAACTTTGCAACCCTAACAACAATGCCATTAAGAAAGTATAATACGTGCATACATCAGAATTGGGACCAAAAATCAGATCAGCATAGGAAAAAAACAGGCTAATATTGTTGATGCTAATTTAGGGTTTAAAACAGGGTAATAAAAAAAGGCAGAGAGTGAAAAATAAAGAACACTGACTGAAAAATCAGTTCTGGTGATGTGGGGAAAAATAAATGAGATGTGTTAAACACTGATTGATCAAGAAAAAACAGAGATTAAACTTGTTCAGAACATTGATTGAAAACCCTAGGAGAAGAATCGACGGGAAGGAAGAACTTTAGAGAGAGATAGAACTTGAGATTTTCACCTTAGTAGATGGATGGTGCTCACTCTCCTCGCCGGATGAATCTGAGAAGGGTTGCAGATTAATAAATGAAGGGGTTTGACGCGAGAGAAACGAAGGGGTTTGCAGCGAGAGAGAGTGAAATCAAGGTTTAGGGAGAGTGAGAGAGAATAGAGGCGTTTTTTTAAACGCCATCAAATTAACGCCGTTAAATCTTACTTTTCTTGTAGTGCAGGAGCGGTAACCTAAGAAATGATATCCAAGCTTTAGTAAACTTCAATTTCATCTTTTTGGCAATATTAACTGCAGTTGCAGACAATACCTGAAAACAGTAAAATCCTAATACATTGGTATTGCAAATAAAATATTATAAGAACCAGAAATACTTTTTGCGTATTACTTGGGTGTAAAAACAAAACAAAACAAAACAAAACAGTTCAAAAGAAAATACGAAAAACAGACAAACTAAGGCAATAAATTATAAGCATGAGATTGGTTTGGAATAAGCGGTCACTGAACAAAAAAAATCTCTTTTCTATAAGGGAAAAAAGAAACTTGAGACAATCCAATAATTCAACAAGATACATTATTGCTAGATTGTTCCACCTTGTTCTGTTTATCATATGCTTTTGGATGTTGACAATGCTCTTTGCAATCACCTTCTTTAATTAAGACTCCTAATCAAAAAGAAACAAACATATATATAAGAATCTTGTTGCCACAAAACTAGAAGGTCATTTAAGAGCAAGGTAAAAATAACAAGAGCCATGAACAGATACAGCAGAGGATATTAGGAAAAAGAAAATGAGTGTTGAAGTCTGTCTAACATACATATATATATATGTATATACACAATTATAAGCTTCCCATTTAGGGAAAGGACAGCTCTTCAAGCATGAAATAGTAGGAGCTCAGTGGCATAAGGCTTGAGCCTCACAATCCTGAAATAGTAGGAGCTTCGTGGCATAAGGTTTGAGCCTCACCATCCTTATTCTTTAAATGATCAAAAAATATCACTATGTGGCACATACATATACAAAAAAATGCACTGATGATATACATGAAAATATAGACGTGTGTGCGCGCGCTAGTGTAAGTGTTTTCCACTCTAACCATAATATGTAGCCAAAGAATGCTTTGTTTACTAGTAGTTCTAATCTTGACAAATATTAGGAGAAGTTCAGAAGAAACCACATTCTGGGAGCAGCTTACAACCTTCTCATCTTAGGGGAGAAAAAGAAAGAATTCCTTGTCATGCCACATGCCTAGAATAACCAGAAAAAGAAAGAATTTCTTGCCGTGCCGCATGCCTAGAATAACCATAATTGGACACACCTTGCATTGTATAAGCAAAATTCAAGTTGAAAGAAACATGTTACATCTAGTCAGCACTTGTCCCAGGCAAATAGACAGAGAAGAAAATTTATGTTTTTGCCGTCTAATTCCAAGCTAGAGGCCAGAATTCACAGATTTGATGCATCCTAATAATGTATAAAAAAAAAAAAAAAAAAAAAATCAGCTAATTTAACAGAAATGAAGTATTGTAAAATAGAAAATAGAGAGAATTACAAACTTCCATCTTAAACAGAAGCAGGGAGCCACCTGATCCATTCCGCATCTCATGTTTAGCTTTCTCATCCATGCCTTCTACAGGGGGGATGTGTGATAAGATACGATTAAAAAAGCGAAAATGAAATTTTCTAATTTATTTAACAGCCAAACAGAGAGCAATGCCAGTCATCAAGCCACCTAAAACTTCAATCGCACATCAACATGTGCAAGCAACCATGTGACTATGTAAGGCAGGCTTCACTACAAATACCATTCGTGTGAAATCAAGCAATGAGTAAGTAACCATTCATTTAATTTATTTCACATCTAAATCTTATCACAAGAGGAGGAGAGCAAAGATTAGAGAAAGGGTTAATCTGCACAGAAAGGGCTGTTTATACAAGTAACACTAACCTTGTTCTTGAATGACTTTTGTTGTCACCGTCTACACTCACAATTTTATTGTCTAGAGAGGAGGGAAATTGTAGACCAGATTAGAAAATAACAAAACTGTGAGTACAAATGTAATAAAAGAATAACTAAGAAAACAAAAGGTCGAAGGTCGAGCCAACTTTTCTACAGTGATGTAAGTAAAATAAAGGAATTATAGTATCCATCAACAAAACTTCATTTGGAAACTTATATACTTATAGGTACGATATTACCCTAAAATTTATCCCAGACAATAATTAAATCAATGAAACACAAAATAAAATTTATGCAAAAATGATAAGCCTGTAACATGAGACAGAATTTTCAGAATTCAAAGTTCCAAAACTGGGTTTCTAAATATAACCAATCCAAAAATGGAAGCAAGTATCTGAGGCTGAGTTGATTGGACATTGCATTTTACTTTTTGTTTACCTATGAAGCACAGATACTTTTACTTTGTGAACAATATCTATCTACATAAGGCAGCATGACCTTGATTGGAAAATCAGCTTGGCATTGTCGAGAAGGCAAATCATCTCAAGCATGTGCACTGTTGTTAAGTTACAAGTTGGCAGTCCAACCAAAGAATGTCTGCATTTTTTTATTCACTGCTTACATACCTCAACTTCAACTAAATTATATTTTTTGAGCTTTTGAGCTCAGGTTGTGTTTGGATTAGGATGGCTCAGTGCAATTGAAATCGAATATAAACATTCAAACTGTAACTAAATTCAAACACCAACAGTGCAACATGTATTACCCATCAAGTCCTCAAATGAATACACACACACTCACAGATGTAATAGCAATTAACATGTCTTGAACTGAACGCCAAACTAGGCCAGCAAATTTTTGTTGTGTCCATTTGTTCTAATATATTTTCAATCATATAATATTGAGAAAGAGAAAATCTCAAGACATTCGTACAACTAAATATACATTAGAATAAAGAGATTTGGAGACTGAATCTCAATGCTTCATTGTCTTCCAAAAGATTATTACATTCACAACTATTACTATTATTACTCATATTAACACCTGTCTGACAAAAAATCCCCAGGAGAATGGATCCATTAATAAGTGAAATATTTGCAACTCCAATTACATTAACATCTATCAAAAAGAAAAGAAAAGAAAAGGCATTGTAGAGAAATATGAAAAATGGAAAAAGAACCAAGTAAACGGCTTCTAAGCATATAAGCTACAAAATAGACATTGTCAATAAGTCAAAACTTGATAACAAAAAAAACACCACTTGTTTAACAAGAACTCAATTCGCTTGTTTCTTTCCCTTGTTTTTTTTCTTGTCCTTTATTCTCCTTCCTTCTTCTTTCTTCTCCTTTCTTCTTGACTCTACAGATTTTCTTCTTTGTGTTTGGTTTTATTGAGTTAAGGCAAGACAAAAGTTAAATAATACAAAAAGGAAGGTGCTTGTTCGCTTCACCTATGTGTATGCTTCACCAAATCCTAATTTATTTGCTTAGCTTAGCTTAATCAAGGTTACCTTAAGTATTTTACTAATTGTCCCATTAGCTTAATTAACCAAGCTTTAGTCCTAACTAATCATGCTTACTCCTTAATCCTTATTAGCCTAAATAAACTCTAGAGCTCTCTCTCTCTTTCTATATTCTTCACTTTTGTTTTGTAGGAAATGTTGAGGTGTGCATATGCATCACCAAGGATTAATTAGCTTAGTTAATCAATCTTAGTTATAATTAATCAAGGTTAATTTCTAATTAACCAAGGTTTAACTTAATCTTACTTAGCTTAATTAATCACGAGTAAAGTTCACTAATTCTACTTAATTAGCACTAATCCCGACTAGTAAAAACAATATAGCATCAATATGACGAGCACATTAGTCTAAAATATTTAAGCTCCTTGATTAGTGAATAGGGAAACTCAAAATTTACTAAATTCAGTCCTTCCACTCTCAATACAAGACATAAGGATTTCCATGTTCAAAGCTCTATATTAACATATACTTTCAAACTCATTCTCAAGTAATTATATTCTTTGGTTTGTCTTATCAAGGCGTGTTTCTCACTTCTAATTCTTAAGAAGTCTTAATTCAAGTAGACATATAACATAAGGCAGGGCTTAGGGTATTCAAGGATGAATAATAATATAGTTATATCACGTTACATTCGTTGGGGTGTCGCATTAAGTTTAAAACTTTCCTTCAATTCTACAATCTTCCTTTCAATCCTATCTTCTCTTTTTTCTGAGTGAGAGCTTTTGCTGCTTGGTTTTTCCTTTTTTTCCTGATAGTATTGTTCATATACAATGCACTCTATTATAAATTATGATAGACGGTCACCATTTGAGGTGTAGTTGTTCAACACATTTGAAAAACTTGGCTCAAATTCTTAGCCTGTTACATTATTCCCCCTGCACATTTTTCATTTAACTGATGTGTGTGCTTGTGTTTTTTTGTTTGTAATTTGATAGTTATAATGTTATCATGTTATCATTTTAATTCTTCTATTTTATTTATTTATTTTTCTGTTTAAAAGTCATCACATATGCATCCCTCTCCCACTTTTCTAAATTATTAGGCTCCAGTTGTGGTTATGGCTTGTAACCGTGCTAATTATCTTGAAAGGGCTCTCAAATGTATTCTAAAGTATGGTTAATATTTGTGAGCATTTTCTTGTGCTCCTAATTAATTTGCTCATATTTCAATAACTGGATATGTGTATTTTGACTCTGCGAATTAAGCACCCATTAATGAAGTTCTTGAATAGAAGAATTCAAATAATGTTGAACTTCTCCCTCTATCTCTCTCATGCTTTGATACGCTTTCATGGAGATGTAAAATTGTACATTTTTTTAATCATTTAGAGTTTGAAGGCATTTTTCACACCTGTACACAATATGGTTGTTCTAATGGTAGTTTCATTGTTTGAAATTGTTTCCCCTTCAAAGAAATCACAACCATTGTTTTGTGTCCTGTCCCAGGATGGCGTGCCAAGAACAGCGTACAAAGGAGTAGTTATTTTTTGATACCAAAGCCCAAAGCGTGTATTCCTTGTTGGCCCAGAATCTCTCCAACATCTTGGGATTTAGCATGCTTAGTAATGATTGAGGTTTAGTGATTGCAAGTCATATGCATTCATAATGCAATCTTAAGTTATTATGTTTTATAGAATCAATTTGGAACAGAGAACTAGAGTATATAAATGTTTTGTGAACTGATATCCATGAAGGTCTCTTTTGTTGACAGATTTAGTAAATAAGTTAATAGTTTTTGAAAAAAAAAATTATCCTTAGAATGAAAAAATAAAATAACAACGTTAGTAGTGATTAGCATTTCATTTTTAAAAATATAATTTCAAAATTGAAATTGTATTTTTTGATCTCACGACTTTAACAAAATAAAATTAAATGAAACATACATTGGTAAATTTCTTCAAAATACCTTGTATCAGGTAAATAAATTTAACGGTAAATTAACAATATCTCTTTACAATTTGCCTAATTACGTATTAGCCTCTATTTTTTATTTAATAATTACATCATTTACTGTTGGTGAATGAGGGCTATTTCACAAGAACTTCCTACAAATTATCCCTTTCTTTCATTTCAGAGAACTTTGCTTTTGTTTGCTATTTTTTCTTAAGCCTATTTTCCAGTCTAAAGACAGAGGAAGTGACGACATTAAAGGAAACAACATCCAAAAAAAAAACAGGATACTTATTTAGAAAAGCCATTTACACAAATTGCTTTTGAGAAAATTTCCAAAATAAAAACACAACCCTAATATTATATTCAAATTTGAGGATGTACATTGTGATTGTACAATAATATGACAAATGATTAAAACAAAACCATAACTAATCTTTCTTGCTTCTCATGTACAACTTTCCACGAGCATCCTCATTGATAATATCGATCAAGCTTTCTGGAAAATCAACCGGCTGCAGAACAGCATCATTAACTCCAAGGTCCATCTTCGCGAGATAGTCCGCAGCCCGGTTAGATTCACGCCATGAATGAGAAATTTCGAATTGGTCAAACTTGTTCAGAAGCCGCCAAATGTGGTCCAATCCGCTATTAGCCGTTGAATGAAAGCACTGTTGCTCTTTCTTAATTGTTTTGACGACACTCAACGAATCAGACTCGATCCAAATATGTTTAATACCCAGTTTGAACGCATGCATGAGACCTCTCCATATGGCCCATAATTCGACTACGAAGATGTTATGTACATCTTTGGGAGGAAGAACTGAGGAGACATAAGCACAAATGGGAAGACCATTGTAATCACGTAGAAGACCACCATAACTCGTGGTCCTAACATTATTTCGACCACCACGTATAGATCCGTCAGTGTTTAATTTAATCCAGCCGACTTTTGGTTTTTTCCATATACACCATTTTTCTGTTGCGAGAGAGTGTTGAAGAAACTTAAGGATGATCAAAGGTTGTTCATCGCCGGTAGACAGGAATGTAGGGAACCACGGAGGTGGAGGTGGAGGTATTGGTGTCGGCAACGGCAACCACGGAGTTGTCGTCTCCATATCAATAAAGCCGAATCCGCCAAATGAAGATGAGCGAACCCGAGTGTGTAACATCATATTACTAATATGCAATGAAAAACAAAAACACCAACCCAACGAAGAAGAAGAAGAAGATTACCGAAGATCACCGAGTGTGTGATCTGTGAAGACCACCAAGAATGAATCACGCTACTAAACCGTGAACACCAATCCAAGGAATGAAGTCACTATAAATGAAGCTGTGTAGTGTATATATACTAGTGTAAATCCTAGTTTCCTAGTTTGGATGGATGACCAACACAATTAATAACTAGGATCCTAGTTTGGATGGATGACCAACACAATTAATAACTAGGAGCAATTATCAGACGCAATTGTCAATAACAAGGCGCAATTATCACGCGTTATTGGACTCAAGAAAATTAATTCTCTTATCAGTAACTTGGAGCAACTATCAGACGTGTTATCGGACTGTCTCCAGTCTTCCATCGGACTGGGTCGTCCAGTCCGGCCTAGTGGGCAGGTTTTTAGACCTTTTCATGATTCGAATCGTTTACATTTTAAAATTTATTGAATATATTATTTCTATAAAAAAAAAAAAAAATCAAATTGGATAACGGAAAACACGTGTTCGGATTAATTTTGTATAAACCGTTTATTTTCTCACCGTTTATTTTTTTTACAAAATTGATCCGAACACGTAATTGTCGTTATCCGATTAACTTGATTTTTTATAGGGATGATATACTCGATAAATCTTAAAATATGAATGACTCGAATTATAGAAACAAGACTCAAAAGGGTGTCCACTGAGTCCCACAGTACCTCTCTAGTTCAATGAAGGAATGGAGAGAAGCCAGTCTCATTGTCCAATCCAACGGAACAATTTCAATGATCAAATGAATGGAGTTGATTTATTAGTAGACATCGAATTGTTTGATTGTTTGTGTTAGTGTTAAAGGTGGAGGTGAGAGGTGTTTTTAATGCGCGTGAGCTACACAGCTTGGTCGTGCCGTTTCCAATATGAGGGAAGTCACGTGCCACATAATTTTCTCTTTCTACATTCGTCTTCAAATTTAAACTTAATTTTTATTTTTATTTTTTATTTTTATCTTATATTTATAGAATCTCATTCCTACTCTTCCTTTTCAATTGAGTTTATTCGAATGAGTGTATTTCAAAAAAATTAATTAATCTTGCACATCTATATAAATATAGTGAAATCACTCAAATCTATTATTTAGATACTCATCTAAATTAATATTATAATATTTAGTTAATTTTTAACATGTTTAGTATTATTTATTACATTTTGTTACTTGCTCATGCATAGAACGGGTTTTACGCTAGTTCTATATATTGATAATTCCTCACTATTAATATTAATCATATTAATTAAGGCCATAAATCCTCAACCAACCAATCATGATGGAGATTATTTTGGTAGTGGTATGTGGGTATCATAATAACAAAATGACACCGAAAGTTCTATATAAATTAGTAAAATTTATTTATTTTTAAATCTTAATAATTTATGTAATTTTGAAATTAGGACTCTCTTTGATAAATATGATGGGATATTAAATCAATGAGTAAATAAAATTTGTTTCATTTGTTAATCTCTGTAGGGTATGTCAAATAAAACATAATAAAATAAAAAATCACTTCGAGAATTTTTTTTTTTAAAGACATCAAATTTTGAAATACTAAACTACCACAAACTTTCAAATAAATTTAACATCTCTAAATTTGGAGATTTAGGCGAAAATATTAAACACATCCATACACACCAAAAAAAAAAAAAAAAATACATAGAGATTTACATGTCTCGGTAGAGAGTACACAAATGGGACAAAAAATAACAAAAAATTGACATTAATATGTGAATTCATATTAGATCGCCCACAAATTTCAATTTCTAGAGCACAATTTCTTTTTGTTCACCATGCATTCCATTTATAGCATGAATTTGCAGAGGGAGGGGAAACATATATATATTATTCTTGTTCATAATAAATCATTGAAAATATTGGAAGGAAGGTGTGAACTACAAGAAGTAAACTTTAAAATTCGATCGATGTCAGAGCAAGAAAAAGTTCATATTCAAAATATTGTAGGATGTTGTTAGTAGTTGTAGCTAGACTAGGCTAAACAAAGATGTCCTTGCGCCATTAAAGAAGCAATGCAATCATCGAACATCTCTTCGATACACTTGAACTTGAATCCCAAACTTCTCAATTTAGTAGTATTCAGCTCATAATATGGCCTATCAAGTGCCTCGAATCTGAAATATAGGCCACATGTAAAAATCATCAGTTCATCAATCACTAATCCACGTACACATACAATACATACATAATTGCTATATATAAATCCCCCCTTCCTTGATCATAAGATAATAAATTCTCTCTTGCCACGCAAATTGAATATTTTCATCCAAACTTTTATAAAATTTTAATATTATGCATGTTTTCACTTCAAAAATGTTGTCAAAAAAAAAAAAGATTTGGACCTTGGAACATCAATATTACAAGAGCAATGAAAGGTTTTACAAACTAATAATCTAAAATAGAACAGTTTAATGTTGATGACATTAATCTTTACTGAGAAAACAATGCCAACCTCTTGGGAATGGGTAATGTTGGATAGCGTCGAGACAATATGGAAACAAGCTCATTATTGTCGACAACAATTGAGCTACAAAGGTATCGTCCATGTGCATTTTTGTGCTCATAAACAAGGATGTGGCAGAGTGCTACATCATCAATGTGCACATATCCCATCCTTCCATGCCAATGAAATTTCTCAGTCTTTCCTATTTGTTTATTCGAAAGATCAAACACAACCAAACTGTAAGTCAAATAAGTAAATTAGTGTGCTTCCAAACTCCAATTTGGTTACAAATACAAGTAACAAGATAACATTCCTTAACACCACTGACTGAACTTTTGAAAGTGAAGAAAAATAGCAACGAGCTAGCGAGTTGGTCAGCAACAGGGGAATGCATTAATTACTACCTTCAAGCAAGCCGAGGACATCAGATGCAGTAGTACACAAGTGAGGTGACAAACTAGGTCCAACAACAAATGAGGGGAGAACGGTCACCAGATCGATCTTGTTATCTTTGCAGAACTCCCATGCAGTCCTCTCAGCCAGGGTTTTTGATAAAGCATACCAAATCTTCATATATAATAAACCAATTATGAGATGAAGGCCATATATATAAATATATATTAGTTAATGCAGCTGCAGGTAAGAGGCTGGTGTGATGAGCTTCAAAATGCGTAGTGGGATATTATAATTTGTTTTGCTGTGTACATGGAAGCAGACCCATATAGTAAAATTGCAATGTTGGAAAATAATTTCAATTGGATAATTAAGATGATATGATTAACCTGGAGTCTTTCGCAGAGCTCCACAGAACTCCAAGATGATTCATCCAAAGGCACATTTGGGTCGAAATCATCTCTTGCCCTTACAGTTGAAGAAGACGAGGTGAGAATCACTCGCTTTAATGATGGATTCTTCTTACATGAACTCAATATGTTCAATGTACCCTCAATTGCAGGTATCAAGATTTCAGCCTATTCCAATAATATTGCACCAC
This sequence comes from Camellia granthamiana, assembly GCA_036172215.1. Taxonomy (NCBI): domain Eukaryota; kingdom Viridiplantae; phylum Streptophyta; class Magnoliopsida; order Ericales; family Theaceae; genus Camellia; species Camellia granthamiana. The sequence continues at coordinate 708,527 of CM069904.1, read as the reverse complement.
TTCAAATATATATATAAACTTGATGTATATACAATGCTAACAGTAACATGCTTATAGATTGAATGATTGAATGAAGGGTCTATAACACGAACATGCCTTTGGATCAGAAGATGGTTGGCCCAAAACAGGGGAAGCAATATGGAAGACACCGTGACATCCCATGATTGCGTCGTCAAAGCTGCCCTCCTCCATTAGATCAGCCCTCACCAACTCAAGTCTCTCCTTGGCTCCTTCCAGCCTCCACAGATGCCCCAATTTCTCATTGTTTCCTGCATATTCATAGCAAATCAACTTTAATTACAACATACACAAAATGCAATTTTTGATTTCAGAGAGAGAGAGAGGGAGAGACAGATACCGGGATCCCTAACTGTTCCAATGACACGATACCCAGACAAGAGAAGTCTCTTGATCAACCAAGAAGCGATAAAACCAGAAGCACCCGTCACGCATACTCTTCCTTTTGATTCAAACTTCTCGTCCATATTAATTTCCTGTGCTCAATTAACCAATAATTCCAGCACTGCTTTCTCATTCTGATTGCAGGATATATATATATATATATGTATACATAAAGCAGCATGGCCTTTGATTGGTACATCAGCTTGGCATTGTTGGGGGGTAGGATGTGGAGACGGCAAGTCATCTCAAGCATGTGCACTGTTGTTAAGGTCACAAGTAGGCAGTCCAACCAAAGAATGCCTGCATTTTATTATTCACTGCTTACATACCTCAACTTCAACTAAATTATATTTTTTGAGCTTTTGAGCTCAGATTGTGATTGGATTAGGATGGCTCAGTGCAATTGAAATTGAATATATACATTCAAAACTATAACTAAATTCAAACACCAACGGTGCAACTGCATGTATTACCCAACAAGTCCTCAAATGAAATGTTAGGGATTCTAAATTAGGAAAGACAATGTCTATTTGACATATATATAGATACACACACACACACACACAGGAAAGATGATTCTAAATTAGGCCAGCCAATTTTTGTTGTCCATTTGTTCTAATATATTTTCAATCATATAATGTTGAGAAAAAGAAAATCTCAAGACATTCGTACAACTAAATATAAATTAGAATAAAAATATTTAGAGACTGAATCTTAATGTTTCATTGTCTCCAAAAAATTATTATATTCACAACTATCACTATTATTACTCGTATTAACAACCGTTTGACAAAAATCCCCATAAGAATGGATCCATTAATAAGTGAAATATTTGCAACTCCAATTACATTAACGTCTATTAAAAATGAAAAGAAAAGAAAAGAAAAGAAAAGAAAAGAAAAGGCATTGTAGAGAAATATGAAAAATGGAACAAGAACCAAGTAAACGGCTTCCAAGCATATAAGCTACAAAATAGACATTGTCAATAAGTCAAAACTTGATAACAATAAAGACACCACTTGCTTCACGAGCACTCAATTCGCTGGCGCTTTGCAGAACCATGATCGTGATCTTCAGATATGTCTATGTTTTTGTTATCAACACCACTAGTAAACAACTCGTCATTTTCTTTATATTTGAAAGTCCAACCAGCAAAATCAGACTCCGAGAACAAAGAGCTGGGAGTTGCCTTGTAGAATGCAAGTGGAACCTGTTTTACCCTTCGTCCAATCTGCAAGTGGATTAAGCCTTTATTTGAATTGAATCACGTTAATGAAAGCATAATTGAATATTCTTTTTCTTTCTCTCGTGTAAATAGATGCAAATATACCTCTGCTCTAAATATTGTTGCATATGAACCAGAACTGAAATCTTTAACCGCAACTTCAGTCGTTTTGCTTCTTACTGTCAAATCATTCTCAAGCGACAAAACAAATCTAAAAAAAGAAGAAGGTATTGTCAATGAAAAGGAAATGCCAAACAATGTAATTAAAACACATTATTCTAAAGAACGCAAACAAGCATGCACATTCAAGAGAGGAAACAGAGATGATCAGGTTAAAGCATGCACCTTGATACAGGTGGGCAGTAGTGGTGACGGAGGGTATCAATCTCCCAAAGAGAACTTCCTGTACACATGTTGTCAATTGTTAGGCATTTTTTTCTTCTGAAAGACATAAAATGCTAACAAGAAAAGAAGAACAGCAGTCAAGAAGAATGAAAATTCATACATTAATCATACTGGATATTTGCGGACTGATGAAAGCAGGCCAGTTACCAACTCAATAGTGAAATCAAAAGAATAACATGGTATAAAAGGTACAAATTTGCAGTCACGTAATTGTCAATAAGTAGGACTCCCGGGTTTTTGTAGACTCCACAACAGATAATAGCAGACAAAAAGACATCAAATATCCATGAGCAACAGGGAAGCATTTAACTGAAAATTGCTTCAATCTGCACATCCTTCTCACAGGCCAGAAAGCTGAATGAATCAACAAAGTACTCAAGGTGACTAGCTACCAATAAAGTCTACTCCCAATTAGTTGGGATTGACAATATCGATCCATCTCAATGTCCTCATTTATAAATATATACTAGAAGGCTACACACAAGTGCAATGCATGTACAGAAAAGATGGCTGTAACTGTCATCTGAGCAGTTGCATAAAGTTAATTTGGATATGAGAAAATGCGTGACATAGCTTCAAAACTTGTTCTGAATTGTGTGCTTTATATAATAGAATATATATATTGTTTTGAAATATAGAAACAGAGAGAGAGAAACAACAGAAGCAGGTTCAAGAAAGTACTAGCCATTATAAGGTCTTCCAAACAAGGTCTTCCAAACTCAAACAAAAACACAAAAGCGTGTAAGCATGTTAAAGATTTATTTGCATAAGAATAATTTGGATATAAGAAAATGCATGTCACAGCTGCAAAACATGTTCTGAATTGTGTGCTTTATATAATGGAATATATATATGTATATATATTGTTTTAAAATATACTCATAGTCGTTTAGAGTAGAAGCATCACACAGAAAAAGGAGATTTCTATATATCTAAGAAAAGACAGAAAAATAAAGATGCATCAAGTTAAAAATTCAACATGCTTTGACAGTGAATCCCCCCTACCCAACCTCAACTGTGTGGGTGTACTGTACATATGTTCATGGTGGTGCTGGTGGCATGGGTTGGGGCAAAGCAATTTATTCAAATACATGAAAATTTACAGATCTCGAAGCAGAAACTTACTCATTGCATCAGTTTTTACAGGATAACTTTCCTCATTGTTGAAATGATCAATCCCTGATTTTTTACTAGATATTTCTGGTTTGGTAGATATTTCTGGTTTGGTACAGGAGTCCTCGGTTTCACCATCCTCCATTCTAGAATTATCCCTAGAAGTTCCATCACCATTCTCCTGCACAAATATTGAAACTTCCTTGTTCTCAAATAGAAAATATTAAAAAATGCTGAGCCCAAGCTCTTCTGAATGCTGCTAAGATACATAAAGAGTAAAAAATAATCAAAAGATCAAATAGATATAAGAAGAACATGGTCCAACCCAAGTAAACTCAAATCTCTAAACTTTTAAGAATTGTAAAATATAATAAAATCTCTAAACTTAAAGAAATGTAAAATATTCCATTTCAGTTGAGACATGAAAGAGTGAGTAGCGTCTATCTATCAATTTCAGAATTCTCCAGCTCACTATTCTATAAAGCATGAGCAGTTTCTACCCATCATATGAAATTTCCTTGCAATTCAAAACACATTTATCATTCACACACTGCAGTAAACAAATTTCTCCAATTCATAATTTTAACATTCAATTTACCTTCACTACATGCATTACTATCAATGACGTACCCTGGGACTCCAAAGTAAATAAATCCTTTGGTCAACTTAAAAATTTATGCTAATTTTGCTATTATGAAAACATTGAGACCATGTATTTTGTTCTAGCATTTGAGGAGAGAGAGAGAGTCACAGTTTGTGTGTTTGCATGCCTAATAATATTATGCACAGCATAAGTCCCCAGTTTCATTTGCACGAATCCAACAACCATGATGTCATATATATTTTGCAAAGATTTCAAAGACAAACAATTACATTGATACAAGAACTTAAGTGCAAATTGCTACCCGATGAACCAAACAGTTGATTGAAGGATGTCTCCGTAAAAGGTTGTGAATCAAAGCAATAATGACCAACGCTCCTGACGGAGGAACTGAAAGTGACAGTCTGCTCAATTTCTTAGCAAAAGCAGCAGCTAAATATGCCGGAAGAAGTGGTGATTTTAGGCATGAATCAAGAAGCTGCAAATAATATATTGCAAAAGTTAGAAAATTCAGCCCAAAATAAAATGAGTTCTTTTGTCCAAAATAACACTATTTTATAAAATAAAATAAAATAAAAAGTATTCCCAATCTAACACTCTTTAACAATTAATTCCCATTATAATGTTTTTTATGCCACCTATGTTACTTTGTTAGCTTTTTTTTAATACTTTTTTACATGCCATGTTGGCATTTTTATTCTTCTATGTAACATTAATTAAAACAAACCAATAACCGCCAATCCAAAACCATTGCTCACAGAAAGGGCAGCTGCCATATTCACAAAGTTAATCAAAGCCACAAGAAGTCCTACAATCAATTAAGTTCATTTTCAACTTGATTGCTTAATCAATATGTTGACCATAATAACTGCTCATGGTGCTGATAGACCCACGATTTATAGAACTGGGTTTTTTGAAAATGTAATCTTGCCACTTAAGAAAGTATATATATATTTACAAGTGCTTTAAAACTTTAGAAATAAAATATATATATTGATGTAGGACGAGTAGGGATTACCTTCCCACAAGTAGTGAGTCCGAGTTAAGTATACTAGCAGCAACAACAATAGACTTATAGGGCTGGATTTAGTGGGATTTTATGGGAGCAAAAGTACTTAAAATAGGAGTTTAAGGATTTGTAAAAGGGTAGGGTTTTGGGAATGAAAACACAAGTGTTTAGGGGCTGTCGGGTGGCTATTCTGAGCAATGTGAACAGTGATGCAAACAGTAGCCTTGCTGGATAGAAGAGGGGACACAGAGAGAGAGGGGGGGGGCTTCACCCTTAAAAGGGATAGGCCAATCACACAAACACAATCTCGAATTTTCATAATATTAACTCCTCTATTGAATTATTGAGATTACACATACATTTATAGGCTAATGACTCTCCTAATTTTGTAAGGACTATTAACTCAAATTTAGAAACTAAAATTATTTAGCAACTACTAACATTCTAGACCAACTATGACTTTCAATTCTACTTCAATCATAATAGGAAATTTTAATGACTTATAATTCTACTTCAATATCAAAATAAGAAATTTAGACTTTTGACCTATATATAATGACCCATTTAATAACTTGGCTCAAAATAAAACCCATGGGAGACCCCTACAACCCATGTCTAACAATTATTGGAATTACCATCATCATATATTATAGTAGTTTCAAGTAGGCAGGAGTACAATTATGATTGAATATAAAATAAGTTGAAGAGTTACTAGGTGAACAAGGCCAACATCAAGATAATTATTACTACCTCCGTCCCAAATTATTTGTCTAGTACAGAAAACAAAAACTTAAAAATAATGAGTTTGTGTCAAAATTTTCAAAAAAAAAAAAAAATTCACAAATTAGAAGTACTTCATGAGATCTTTCAATTAGTGAAAGACATTCAAGAATACATTATTTTTAAGTTATCATTTTTCATGCCAGACAAATAACTTGGGACAGAGGGAGTTAATTAATTACAGAATTCTACTAATTAGTACACACACATGCACAAACACATAATTCGTAGATGTCACCTGGCTATTGAATGGAGAATGCTTATAAGCAAAACTCAAAAGTATCCCAACAACATATTAAGATTCAGATTTTCACTAGACTACTGAGAAATGAACACGACACCCAAATTGGCCTAAATATTTTTAGTTTACAAAACAATTAATTATAAACCACAAAAGATCACCTCAAAAAATTTTGCCCGATGCTTTGCCATAAAGATGGAGGGTACCAATAGTGCATAAAGCTTCTCATAGAAGTTAGGATACTCAAGGCCATGCTGTGTCATAAGAATGTACAAGCTGCTAAGAGCCATGACACTAATAACACCTCCAATGTCATATGATCTCGTCAGAAAATCACTGCATATTGTGAGGTAAAGTATCAGATGTAAGTATAAATTAAGTAAGAAAGCTTAGAAAAGAAAACGATATCTCAGCATGCAGGCTCACCATAACATGATTGGGTTTGACAAATAAGGGATAACTGCCTGATGAAGAGTAACAAGAACCTGAACATCAGAAGACACGCAGGGAAACACACGTCATAAGAAAGTTGTGATAAGGATTAAATGAAACTAATAACTCAAAAGAACAAAGAAAAAGCTACATAACATAATATGAATGAAGAGTCAGATGGGCATAACTGGCAGCATGAGGCTAAGGGAAAGACATGTTCTTAAACCAATCATTACCAAAAAGCAGTTTAGAGTTAGTGAAGTCTGAAAGATCAACTCAAATCCAATAATGAATTCACTTTATTGGCTCAAAATAAGCATAGAGAAAGAAATTAGAAAGTCAGTCTAAAAATCAATAGTGAAGACAAATCAAACCATGCACCAAGAGTCTAATTGGATCCAAACAATAAAAAACAAAAAACAAAAACAAAAAAACAAATTAAACAATCAATATGCACAAGAGCAAGAAGTAACTGTCACTATGAGGTTTACCTCCTTGTACAAATCAACCGGGAGTGGTAACCTAAGAAATGATATCCAAGCTTTAGTAAACTTCAATTTCATCTTTTTAGCAATATTAACTGCAGACAATACCTGGAAACAGTAAAATCCTAAAACATTGGTACTGCAAATAAAGTATTACAAGAACCAGAAATACTTTTTGCATATTACTTAGGTGTAAAAACAAAACAAAACAAAACAGTTCTAAAGAAAATAAGAAAAACAAAGACAAGAAATTATCAGTATGAGATTGGTTTAGAATACGTAGTTACTGAACAAAAAAATCTCTTTTCTAGAAGGGAAAAAAGAAACTTGAGATAATCCAATAATTCAACAAGATACGTTACTGCTAGATTGTTCCACCTTGTTCTGTTTATCATCTGCTTTTGGATGTTGAGAATACTCTTTGCGATCACCTTTTTTAATAAAGACTCCTAATCAAAAAGAAACAAACATAAGAATCTTGTTGCCACAAAACTAGAAGGTCATTTAAGAGCAAGGTAAAAATAACAAGAACCATGAACAGATACAGCAGAGGAAACTTAGAAAAAGAAAATTAGTGTTAAAGTCTGTCTAACATACATATATATGTATAAACACAATTATAAGCTTCCCATTTAGGGAAAGGACAGCTCTTCAAGCATGAAATAGTAGGAGCTCCGTGGCATAAGGCTTGAACCTCACAATCCTTATTCTTTAAATAATTAAAAAAATTAAATATCAAAAAATATCACTATGTAGCACACACGTATACAACAAAATGCACTGATGATATACATGAACATATAGGCATGTGTGTGTGCACTAGTGTATGTTTTCCACTCTAACCATAATATGTAGCCAAAGAATGTTTTGTTTACTAGTAGTTCTAATCTTAACAAATATTAGGAGAAGTTCAGAAGAAACCACATTCTGGGAGCAGCTTAAAACCTTCTCATCTTAGGGAAGAAAAAGAAAGAATTCCTTGTAATGCCGCATGCCTAGAATAACCATTATTGGATACACCTTGCATGTATAAGCAAAATTCAAATTGAAAGAAACATGTTACATCCAGTCAGCACTTGTCCCAGGCAAATAGACAGAAGAAAATTTATGTTTTTGCCATCTAATTCCAAGCTAAAGACCAGAATTCACATATTTGATGCATCCTAATAATGTATAACAACAGAAATGAAGTATTGTAAAATAGAAAATAGAGAGAATTACAAACTTCCATATTAAACAGAAGCAGGGAGTCACCTGATCCATTCCACATCTCATGTTCAGCTTTCTCGTCCGTGCCTTCTAAAGGGGGGATGTGTGATAAGATACGATATATCTTGTGAATAGGGAGCTCTACACTGCAACACACCAGCAAGACTTCAGTTTTTTTTTTTTTTTTTTTTTTTTTTTTAAATATAGGCTAGGTTCACTAGAACAAAATTCCAAAATGACACATGTCTACATAAAAAAGCGAAATTGAAAATTTCTGATGTATTTAAAAGCCAAACAGAGAACAATGCCAGTCATCAAACCACCTAACACTTCAATTGCACATGCAACACGTTCAAGCAACCATGTGACTATGTGAAGCAGGCTTCACTACAAATACCATTCATGTGAAATCAAGCACTGAGTAACCACTCATTTAATTTATTTCACATCCAAATCTTATCACAAAGAAGAGGAGAGCAAAGATTAGAGAAATGGTTAATCTGCAAAGAAAGGGCTGTCTATAAAAGTAACACTAACCTTGTTCTTGAATGACTTTTGTTGTTGCCGTCTACACTCACAATTTTATTGTCTATAGAGGAGGGAAATTGTAGACCAGATTAGAAAATAACAAAACTATGAGTACAAAATGTAATAAAAGAATAACCAAGAAAACAAAAGGTTGATGCCTGAATTTGAAAATTACTAACACAATTAACAAGTATGCAGAATAAGTACCAGAAATGTCTTTCGCCTCCAGAGTTCGAGCCAACTTTTCTACAGTGATGTAAGTAAAATAACTGTACCAAGAAGGAATTATAGCATCCATCAACAAAATTTCATTTGGAAACTTATATACTTATAGGTACGATATTCCCCTAAAATTTATCCCAGACAATAATTAAATCAATGAAAGGCAAGATAAAATTTATGCAAAAATGATAAGCCCGTAACATGAGATAGAATTTTCAGAATTCAAAGTTCCAAACTGGGTTTCTAAATATAACTAATCCAAAAATGGAAGCAAGTATCTGAGGCTGCGTTGCTTGGACATTGCATTTTACTTTGTGTTTACCTATGTAGCACAGATACTTCTAAAAGGGAGACGTATCCGTATTGGATACCAACACTCCTTAGATACTCGCAAATACGTATCCGATACTTAATAAAAGTATTAGATACTTCTTAATTTAATTTTGAAATATCGGATACTTAGTTTTGAAGTATCAGATACTCCAAGTCATGTATTACTTCTTTTACAAAATTAGAATTACATTTCTTGCATAGCATTATAATATAATTGAGAGGATAAATGCAAGAATATTTTTCCAATACTTTGCTTAGTTCTTTAATAAAAAGAACATGGTGAGCTAAAGTAATAGAATTTGTCAAATTCGTGTATCCTTATTGTATCATGCTTGTCCCCTGTAACTACATAGAACATAATGATTAACAAAAGAACATAACAATAATAAAATTAATACCATCAATAAAATAAACAAGTAAACTTGCATGCGACATTTTTGACTAGTGCAAAATGGAAAAACACGGACAAATTGTGGATTGGTTTATTATTGTAATATAAACATACTAGACTTGATATTAAAATGAAGCATTTACAAGACCAATTGAAAATTAAAAAGTAAACTAGCTATTGGCTTAAACTAATACTTAATTCTTAAAGATTAGTATTTATGAAATTATATTATAATTTCTCAACATTCTTCAACTTATGTGTTACTCACTAGTAATAAATTTTTTTTAAATACTTTTTTACAAACGTATCCTAACCATACCTATATCTTATTTTTTAAAATTTTGTCTTATTGCCGTATAGCGTATACATATTTCGTATTGATATCCATACTTCCTAGGTGTTTACCATATGTAATTGAGAAAACGGCAATACTACATGCACCGCCTTGTGCGCAACTTGGTGAATGTGTGGACGACATTCACATGTCGTGCAAAAAGTTATCCAAAAAAGTTGTGTGGGAAGTTTTTTATTCAGAAGAAGATTAGAGATTGTTCCTGGATAACATGTCATGTATTGGTACTTGGATACATGGAGCATGCTCCATGATTTTGTACTTCTAAGGTTCAACCATCCCTTGATAATAATAATAATAATAACAAAATTTATGTTACTTAAAAGTATATACAAATAAATGTATATACACCGCATGCATTTCAACTGAGTGTGATAAAAATCTAAGCCATCAAATATACACAGCATGAATTGATATTGTGTTACCGATAGCCCTAAAATAACAAGTGTTGGTTCATAAATATGTAACCATGTAAAAATTATGAATCCCCCAAGAAGGAGAACGAGAAGAAGAATGAGAAGGAGAAGGAGAAGGAGAAGAGAGCAACAAGTGAAGATAATGGTGTACACATACATACCGGATGTCAATGTAGTTGAAGTACTTTGACACAAGTAAATCTAAGAAAATTTCAATTCCCACAGTTGAATGAAGCTGCAAATGGAAGCAAAACGAGAAATGGAATTAGGGGTATGTGACAACAATAATAACAACAACAACAACGGAAAGTAGAAAAGTTAGAGTCATACAATTATTAGTTGAGAAAAATGAAGCAACAAACTTACAATGCTGTAAATAAACCTGTGGTATATAGAGGAGTGAAACCTTCCCCCATTCCCAACCTTGACGAACTCCATTATCGTATCCAACACAAGTTCCTAATAAAATTATATTCCAAAAAAATAATGATAAATTAAATTGACGGTGCCTGGAGAAGAAGATGGAAATCAATGAATGAATGTTACCCTGAGAGCTTCTTCGGATTGGGGAGATACGGCAATATCGATGAGGGAATTGACAAAATCATCGAACTTGGATCGGAGCCAAGTGCGGTAGATGAATTCGGGATCTTGGGGGTCGCCTTGGGGGTGGGAAGGAAGGTCGGGGAGGATAGGAGTGAAGAAAGACTGAACGGAGAGAAGAGCTTCGAGGGCGTAGTGCGGCGGACAGGTACCGGAGCAGACGAAGCTCATGAGGAGAGGTAGGTTGTTGATGTGAGCCCTGGAAGACAGAAGCTGGTGGCCTAGGGTTTTCAGCTCTGAAATACTGTATTTCTCTCTCTTGTTATTCTTCTTCTTCTTCTTTGATAGAATGGAAGCCATTGTTGGGGTCTGCGAGATGCTCGAATCTACTCTACTCTACTCTACTCTACTTTTGTTGGAAATCTGAACGAAGAAACAGAGAGAGACAGAATAACGAAGAAGATAAGATACTTCCTTCCTTCCTTCCTTCTGCATACAAAAACACTCGCACAGAAAGTTGGAAAAACCCTGCCTGCCTCCCTCTGCGGCGCTCGAGTCGAGCTCTGTAATCAAACGTGATTTTGGGCTCTGTTTGGCACGCAGGCTCTCGTTATCTTGTCCTGAGTTAATTATAAGACTTTTCTTGCACCAACTCGGATCTAGGGTCGTGGGCTTAGACCAGCTAATGAGATAGGAATGGAACGGCCCATCTTAAATTTTAAAATCCAGCTCTACTGACGGCTTCCAATCATTTGCCTAATTAGATTTGGGCCGTCATGGGCCCAAATGGGCTTGTTTTGGCCCTAGTTTAGCGTTTTTATTAAATTCAACATTTATTAGTGTTCTACTCACTTATTTTTGTCGGTGATACTACATGTATCAATTAATAAATATATTAGTGTATCAATTAGTGTTATGTTATTATTATTGACTCCACCTATTATATAAATTACAAATATCTAAAACCTTTAAAATTATACCACATCAACTTTATAGTTTTATTAAATTCAACATATGCACACATTTAATATATGTTTTACTGAATATACATATGCACACAAAAAGTTGAGAGACAGAAATGAAGAACAACCCCATAAATCAATAAAATCCAACAAGAATAAAAAACATAGTGTGAGAGGAAACAAATGATTTTGATTTGGAAAAAACATGGGACATTTTGAGATTCCGCATGAGCCAAATAATTTCTTCCAATCACAGGGCAATTGGCTTAGTAGGTAACGATTGGGGCCTAGAGGTTTACTCCCTCCCAAGTCTCAGGTTCGAATCTCATAGTCAACAAATACATACCTTGGGCCCACAGACCGCAATCAAAAAGTTTGTTTGGGCTGTAGGAATTTAACCTGATGCGCATAAATTGGTCCAGAATATCCAACATAACAAAATAAAATAAAATAAAATAAAATAATTTCTCCCAAACTTGTGATTCCCCCAAACATAGCATTGTCATAGGGTTAGGACGATGTCACCTACCCAACTTTGCACTAAAAATTGTAATAGCTACTACTAGCAACTCATCATATCATATCATATCATATCATATATATATATATATTATTATAAGTGGTGTTTTTTCCTTATTTTGTGGCAAATACTAAAGGTTTAAGATGTGCTTGGTTTGTATTTTGATGTGACACTCGAATTTTGTTAAATTTAATTCAATGCTGTAATAAATAGAGTTCCTTATTATTATAAATAAATAATAATAATAATTAATAAATATATAACTAAAAAGAAAAAAAAATGGCCAAACAAGTTTTCGGTGGGCCAAGGGTTACTATTGCCCTTGGTGATTTCTTGAGGTAAAATTAAGGGGCCAAGGACAGGTGGCATTAAGGGAAATTATCTACGTGTATGCCTTGTTGCTTGGGCCTCATGATTAGTTCTGTATAAATAGGGTTGGGGCTGTAAGAGAAAGCATTCGAGCAAGAAACACAAGGGATTCAGGTTGGAAAGGAGCCTTAGAAATGGGGAGTGAGCCCAAAATAATTTAGGAGTAAATTTAAGGTGAGTTATATTATACCTTGCGTCACCATAACATGTTTTATATATGTTTTGAGTTACCACAATATATTTTACGAATGTTTTGAGTTATGACAACTTAATTTATATAATTTATGTTTTATGGTTATGTTAATGTTAATGTTTCAATTACGTGGATTATTTTATGAACTCTATTTGCTCAAATTAAAACCCATGGATATATTTGTTTAAAGTTTATAAATTATTTGACAATGATTTGGTAAATAATTATTTTCTGTAAGTACCACTACGGGAGTTCCACACCTTGGAGGACTTAAATAAACCATTGGCTTCTGTTTGGCCACTTTGTAATCCTCTGTTTGTCATTGATTCATTGACTTATGTTCTGTTTGTCACTCCAGTGACTTCTGTTCTGTTCTGTACCGTGATTGTGGTTATTTATATAATTCCTGTATTTCAGTTTCTACCACTTAAATAATTGGTTTATTCAAATTAAGTTATATTAGTATTTTAGCTTAAATAACTATCCATGGCTATTTTGTGCCTTTATACTGACAGTATAATATTTCTCACTCTATTATGTATTTATAGCTGTTACCCCTTTCAGCTAACGAGATTTAGCAGAATCAAGATGGGGGATAAATCGCAATGTTTTCTTTTTCTTTTTCTTTTTATTTACTATTTGTATTTTTGATTGGACTTGTGTAATAAAATAAACAGCCCAAATGACTATCTTCCTTTAATAAACTTTTGATACCCATTTATTTTGCTTTAATTTATTTAAATTATCCGCTTGTGCTACTACTACATAAATTTTTTAGTATTATTTTATGTTTATTATCTCGTTGCAACGCCGAACCTTTGGGTACCGAGTTTGGGTTGTGACAAAAGTGGTATCAGAGCAATGGTATTTAAAAAAAAAAAAACTCTTTAGTTGTCTAGCATGATTAAACCGTTTTTCTAGACTAAGTCTTCATATGTTGTAGAAAATGGCAAACCTAATGGAGTTATTCTAGTTCGAGCTCCCAGGAGCCCATCTTATTCCGAACCTACTAGAAGGCAGGAGGGATTCAGAGAGTCTTGTTAGACAAGCTCATCTAACACTTGACCGGTTCATGGGGAGACCCATATGCATACAAGGTGACCTCAATAATGATTTCTTATTTTGGAGGCTTAGTTGAGGCAGCACACGTAAGAGATACATAGGACCGACCCACGTTGTTGGGCTTGCTTCGGACCTAGGACAACCACATTTTCTGGTCGCACCTCTACCCTTGGGCCTTGTGGAGATGAGAGGACATGCATACCCCAACAGCCATATTCGCACTACGACACCTCCTCCACAGCACATTATCCATATCCTACATGTGGACTTCACTGATACTGCATCATACTTGGAGATACTGGTATGGATTACCAGATGGGAGTTTTGGGGTTAGGAATGGCAACGGGGCGGGGCGGGGCCGGGGATCACACTCCCCGTCCCCGATCCCCGATGCTCGAATTTTCCCCGGCCCCGATCCCGATCCCGATCCCCGACGGGGACTCATAGCTCGGTCCCATCCCCGCCCCCGATCGGGGATCGGGGATCCCCGACCCCGAAAAATCCCTGATTTTTTTTTTATCTATAAAAATCTGTAAATAATGAACAATGAACATCATAAATAAATTTATCATCTACACAGAACCAATGAACTAATGAACAATGAACATCATCTAATGAACAATGAAAATCTGTAAATTTATCATTATTCATCTTCAATAATGAACAATGAACTAATGCACAATGAACATCATCAGATCTATTTATAAATTTAGAAAAAAAAACAGATCTATATACTCATTTAGATATATATATATATATAATCAGATATATTTGTATAAACAGATCTATATAGTCATATATATATATATAATGTACATATATGTAAACCCTAGATCCAACCCAGATACGGAGGAGCTCGGCAAAGATCGGCGGCAATGACGGAGATCAACCCAGATATGAGATATGAGGTTTGAGATCTGTGTATCTGTGAGATCAACACAGATCTGAGAAAGAGAGAGTGGTGACTGCGATTGCGACGGTGGCTGCGATCTGTGACGGTGGAGAGGTGCGAAAGTAGAGAGAAGCATCGCGGAGGCATCGCGGTCAGTGATGGAGGCACTGAGGAGGCACTGTGTATCTGCGAGAGTGAGAGAGAGTAGAGAGAAGCGAAGGAGAGGCACTGTGTATGAGAGAGAGAGAAAGAGGAGAGAAACAGTTTGTGTGAATGAGTGTGCCAAGCCCTAACATAATACACATATATTATATATATAAACGGGGATATATTAGTAATTTCATGTCGGGGAACCGGGGGGGGGATCGAGGCCAGGGTCGGGCCGGGGCGGGGCTTGAACACTGATCACCGTCCCCAACCCCGAACAGATCGGGGATTGATTTTCAAATACCGTCCCCTCCCCGTCAAGGGTATTTTTCGGGGAAAAACCGCTAAAATCGGGGTCGTGGTCGGGGATCCCCGTCGGGCCAGTTTCGAATTGCCATCCCTATTTGGGGTTATGATCACGGTGTTCCTGTCCACATAGTCTAGGTGGTATGGAGTTGCTTTGGAATAGAGCACAGAGGGTGGGAGTTTAAGTCTCTCATGCAAAGGGAGTTTGCGGGGTTATTTCATGGCCCAATTTTCCAGAGCCAGTTCTCATGGGGGCCTAACGGTCCCTTCTAAACGTCCGACCAGGAGATCTTTTTTGTGACCTGACTATGATTAGTCTAATCCTTCTGTTTTTATATTAGTAGGATTAGACACTAACTCTTGACTGTATTTTAAGTACATTATACTAATATCTTTTCTTTTGTATAAGTAAAAATTATATATGTACTGTTATAGTATCTTGTGAATCATAGATATGATATTGTGATAATTGAATGTATACTAAGTGGTTCAAAAAAAAAAAAAAAAGAAGTCCACTAACCGTTTTCACCTTGTTGTAATGGCTAATGATGGAAATGGAACCGAATTGTCAGTCAGCGGTACCGATCTAATGGAGCAAATTATGGAAAGAGCAGTTATCAGTTTTCTGCGAGCCCTACAAACCAACATAAGTAACGAAATGCTTGAACGACGAGAAAAGCCAACTACAATAAAATAGTTCCAGGACTTGAAACCTACCATATTTACCGGTAATACTATGACAACCCTCACCTCTGATTAATGTTAAATTGTGATTAAGCATGGTAAGTAATTGATTAAGATAAAATCCTGAATTGATTGCATGAGTGTGTTGCTTTAATTGCATTTCTATCTGTTTGTCATTGAATGATCTGTTCATGTTTTGATTTCGAATTGCGAATTGAAAGCCTTATCGGCGACCGATTCAGAAATTGATTAGTGTTATATGCTAATTAGGATTTATATGTTTTTATGGTAGGTTTAATTGAAATTTGATTAGGAATGATTAAATTAGAATAAATAACGTTAAATTACATTAGCTTGATACACAATTGCCCTTGAGTGGGCTCCTTAAAAAACAAATGTTTTAATTCCCATTACTCACATGTTTGACACCACTCTTCAGCCATCTTCTAGACCAAAACGTGGGAGAGAAAGAGAATTGGAAGAAAACTTTATTCAACAAAAGATTGGCTTGAAACTTAAAAGAAATTGAAGGAGACTTGAGAAATTAGGCTTATACACTTGGAATTCAAGACTTAAGGTCGGAAATTCATCCTCTCAATTGTGAATTTAAGTTGTTACATGCATAGTTCATGGAAAATTGGTGATTAGAGTCAAGAATTAGCTTAAAGTGTTGTATTGAGTAGCAATGTTCGCATGCATGTCCACTTTTGGTGATTGAGTTTTAAGATCATTTTCATGAGAATTTCCACATGCATGTCCACATTTTGGTTATACTCTTGAAATTCACCATGTTTTTTAGCTCAATCTTGCATTTGATCATGCTTTGGAGCGTTGGAATTCAAAAGAACTCATGCATGTTATGTTTTTGCATTGTTCTTCAAGTTTACATTACAAATTGTGTGCAATTGTCACACTTTTGGGCTCTGATTTTGTAAAATGATCTTCAAAACATGTTGTATTATGAGTTTCTAAGTGTTTTCCAGAAAATTAGCCCAGAAAAATTAAATTTGAAGCTTTAGAGGTTGAGTTTTGTGCTTGAGGATCAATCTGAAAATTCTAGATTTTTAATCCACGCTCGAGCAGAGGACTTCACGCTCGAGCGTACACTCTGAGTACATACACTTCCGCTCGAGGGTCGAGGGTCACGCTCAAGCGTGAAATGCATATGCCCAGAAGTTCATGTGTTCTGCAGTCCGCTCGAGCGAGGTAATCTGCGCTCGAGCGAGGGTCTGAGTCTCACGCTCGATCGTGGGTCAAGCGTCCATCGAGCGTGAAAAACGTGCAACCAGTACTTTTTCATGAGTTTGCAGTCCGCTCGAGTGAGGGAATGCACGCTCGAGCGGAGCCTCTTTGTCTGCATGTCCGCTCGAGCGGGGAAAGCCACGCTCGAGCGAGACCCCTGTTTTCAGCAAATTTTGAAAAGTGTTTTAAAGTACATTTTTGCATCCTCATTCCATCCTAGGCATTCCTAGGCCATGTTTAAGGCATCTTAATGAGGATAAAGTTATGGAACCACACCAAGCCATATAGAGGCTAAGTTGTTAATCCCAAGTGTGTAACATAGTGTGTGTTCATTCTACAACTGTGTAAGGTTGGCACCCGAGGACGCTGACTAGCCTGTCTATAGCCCAGTAATTTGTGAGTAACAATGTTGTAAAGATACGTTCAATTATAATTATTTCTGAACAATTGACTGTACTACTTTCTGAAATGATATTGTTTACTGAATGAATGTTTGTCCTATTTGTAAACTGTACTCGTGGCATCCATAACAACTTACTGTTACTGTTACTATTACTGCTACTGTTACAAAGATTTCTATCAGTTCCAATGTTTGGAACTACTACTGTTTACTGTTTTGATGGCCATCAACTGACTGTTCGGTCTATTAAGACCTACTGTACTGTTTTGCTATTGAACGTACCACGTATGACTGTTATGATTCTAAATGACTGATATGGCATGAAATATGAGCCACTGATCAAATAACTGATTTACTGATGCAAATGACTGTTTTAATTAATGGAAAGGACATTCATTTTTAACCCCTTTACACGTTTGTTATTCACTGGGCTTTAGCTCACTGTTTATATATGTATGTAGGTGGCTAGGCACCGGACCGAAGCTAGAAGCGTCAAGTTAAGCTCTCGTTTTGTCTAGCCAACCATTGTGCCTCACTTTGAGGTTCCGAATCCGTTCAAGCCAAGGCTGTTTTAGGGTGTTTCAGATTCACCCTTTTGTCCTTGTTTTGTACCGACTGAATAAGACTTGACTGTATAGTTATGTTTTAGGGATTTGGTCCCTAATCTGGATGTTATGTGTATATGACGTATGTATATATGTTTTGGTCATGAATGCAGCTCTGTTCATAAAAGTCTTTTTCCATGCAGATTTTCACAGCTTATTGGATATCTTTTTATTACTGTTTGGCTTCCGCCAGCCCCTTACTCTGTACTATTGTTATTACTGTTAAGCAGGCCTTTGGTAATCACAGATTACTGGCCGGTTACGATGCTAAACCCTTAGGGGCGGGTTTAGGTCGTGACAAGTACAAACCCACTAGTGGCAGAAGCTTGGGTCAAAGATATGGAGAAGATTTTTCGCGCGCTACCTTGCACAGAAAGACAGAAGGTAACTTTCGCCACATTCACCTTCAAAGACGATGCACAAGAATGGTGGCTTCTTACCCTGGAGAAAGAAGATATTGTGACGTGGGCAAGATTCTTGGAGGTATTCTATGAAAAATACTTTCCAAATTCGCTGCAGAAACAAAAGGCGTCGGAATTCATACATCTAATATAAGGAACCATGACGGTGGCCGAATACGAGAGCATGTTCACGCAACTGGCTCGATTTGCAACATACGTCATCCTCACCGAAGCTCGAAAAGCCAGGAAATTTGAAGTAGGATTGGATGTTGAAATCAAGGACAAGCTGGAGGTTTTGAAACTACTAACCTATGCGGAGATGGTAGATCAAGCATACATTGCAGAAAGAAGGATTAAAGCCTTGTGCTCTGGGGAACCGAGCCAAAGGAAGCAATTTTAGGAAAGAGATAACAGAAGATCCGGTATCGCACCTCCCAAGAAGGTAAATACAGGCACAACCAGTTCAAGCAACCAAGGTCCTACAAACCCCAGAGGTGGCATTAGTCCTAATTGTCCCATTTGTGGAAGAGCTTACTGGGGACGATGCCATCGAGACTCGGGAGCATGCTTTAGATGTGGCCAAGTTAGCCACTTGCTGAGAGATTGTCCAAAGCTTGCCAATCCTACAGCTGGCTCCTCTGAACCAGTCCGAAAACCCGCGGTACCTGGAAAAGTGATGAAGGACCAAAAACGCCAAGAAAGGGCTTTTGCCTTGGTAACTAGAAACCCAGAACTTACCAGGAATGTTGTGTCAAGTACACTTTTTATCTGTGGTCATTTAGCTCATGTTCTCTTTGACTTTGATTCCATTCATTCTTTTGTCGCACCACAATTTGCTTCCAAGTTAATATTAACACCCGAACCCTTAGGATATGTATTGTCTGTGTCTTTTCCTTTTGGTAACTCCGCCCTTAATGCTGATGTATATAAATCTTGTACTGTATCCTTAAAAGGGAAAACCTTACACATAGACTTGATTCCCCTTTGCATTAGTACCTTTGATGTGATCTTAGGAATGGATTGGTTAGCTGCAAACCATGCATCTATTGATTATGACACCAAAAAGGTCTTTCTTCGATCACCAAACCAACTCAAGCTTATCTTTGATGGAACTGGAGTCTCTCCCCCTCTATGTGTTATATCCTTCATAACAGCCCGACGACTTTTAAGAAAGGGTTGTTGTAGTTGTATCTGTTATGTGATCGATACTCAACAGGAAGCCCCCATACTTGATGCAATCCCTGTGGTTTAAGAATTCTCAGATGTATTTCCTGAAAACTTACCTGGTACCCCGGTTGACCGAGAAATCGAATTCACCATTGAAACACAATCTGGTACACAACCAATCTCAAAAGCCCCTTACCGTATGTCCATGACAGAATTAAAAGAGCTGAAGACTCAACTTCAGGAACTACTGGACAAAGGTTTCATTCGACCTAGTACCTCACCTTGGGGAGCTCCAGTACTATTTGTAAAGAAAAATGATAGCATAATGAGATTATGCATCAATTACTAGGAGCTGAATAAAGTCACCATTAAAAATCGGTACCATCTGCCATAAATCGATGACTTGTTCAATCAACTACAAGGCGTCCAAGTATTCTCGAAAATTGACTTGCGTTCCGGCTACCATCAACTAAAAGTCAAAACGAAAAGCATCAAAAAGACTACCTTCAGAACTCGTTACGGGCACTACGAGTTTCTCGTCATGCCATTTGGTGTCACAAATGCTCCAGCAGCCTTCATGGACCTCATAAATCGACTGTCCAACCCTATCTACATGAGTTCATCATCGTCTTCATTGACAACATCCTCATATACTCCAAGTCACCAGTGGACCATGAACAACACTTGCGAACGATTCTACAAACACTACATGATCACAAACTTTATACCAAGTTGAAGAAATGCGAATTCTGGATCACCAGTGTAGACTTCCTCGGTCACGTCATTAACAAGAATGACATCTCAATTGATCCCCAAAAAGTTGCGGCAATCGTGGATTGGCCACAACCTACTAACGTGTTCGAGATTCGAAACTTCTTGGATCTAGCCGGCTATTACTGGCGCTTCATGCAAGATTTCTCGAAGATAGCATCACCCTTGACCCTGCTAACTCAGAAGAACACACTCTTTGAATGGACGGACAAGCAGGAATGTTACTTCCAATAATTGAAAAACAGACTTGTGATAGCTCCTATACTAGCACTCTTCGCGGAAATAGAAGGGTTCATAAATTATAGTGATGCCTCATATAATGGTTTGGGTTGCGTTCTTATGCAAAATGGGAAGGTCATTGCATATGCCTCACGTCAACTAAACACCCACGAGAAGAAGTACCCGACCCATGATCTGAAATTAGCCACAGTAATCTTCGCCCTCAAAATTTGGTGTCACTATCTCTATGGTGCAACTTGCGAAATTTACACAGATCACAAGAGTCTCTAATATTTGTTTACATAGAAAGAACTGAATATGAGGCAACGACGGTGGCTATAATTTACAAAAGACTACGATATAGAGATCCATCACCATCCAGGCAAAGCTAACGTGGTAGCAGATGCATTGAATTGAAAAACAACCAGAAGTTTGACATGTACCCTCGTTTCCCACAAGAACAATGGATTTCTCGCCAACATAATCGTAGAACCCGCGTTGATTGAAGAAATTAGAGCACGCCAATGTGAAGATAAACTTTTAAAGAAAAGGTACGAGAAGCAAGGAAGCACGCCCGATCCTAACTTCAAGATAAGCAATGGGATGCTAAAATTTCATAATCGAATTTGCGTACTCGACCTTCCAGAACTCAAGAAGAAGATATTGGTAGAAGCTCATAACTCGAGATTTGCGGTCCACCTTGGTAATACAAAGATATATCACGATCTGAAGGAACACTAGTGGTGGATAGGAATGAAAAAAGACATAGCAAGCCTCGCCTCCAAATGCCTGCATTGTCAATGGGTTAAAGCAGAACATCAGGGACCTGCAAAAATGTTGCAACCACTCCCTATTCCTGAATAGAAATGAGAGCACATTACTATGGACTTCGTGGTCGGGGTACCGCAATCAGTCTCGATAAATGATGCAATATGGGTTATCGTAGATCGATTGATGAAGCGGCACATTTTTTACCAATCAGAATCACGTACCCCCTTACTAAGTTCGCCACTTTATACATTAAAGAAATCATTCGTTTGCATGGCACCCCAGTTTCAATCGTATCCAATAGAGACCCGCGCTTCGTGTCTCACTTTTGGAACAAATTACAAGAAGTTTTGGGAACTACTCAGAAGTTTAGCATAGCTTATCACCCACAAACTGATGGGCAATCTGAAAGGAAGATCCAGGCGTTGGAAGATATGTTACGTGTGTGTGTACTAGACCTCTAAGGTAATTGAGATGATCACCTGCCTTTGGTGGAATTCGCCTATAATAATAGCTATCATGCAAGCATTGGAATGGCACCGTACGAGACACTGTATGGAAAGAGATGTCGATCACCTCTGTGTTAGACGGAAGTTGGAGACAGGAATTTATTAGGCCCCGAAATCGTGCAAATCACAAGTGATAAAATTCAACTCATCCAACAGCGAATTTGCACTGCCCAAAGCCACTAGAAAAACTATGCAGATACACGAAGACGAGACTTAGAATTTCAGATAGGAGATCATGTATTCCTAAAGATCACGCCAACAAGAGGGGTTATCCGATTTGGGAAGTGGGGAAAGTTAAACCCATGTTACATCGGGCCATTCGACATACTAGAAAGGATTAGTCCTGTGGCATATCGCCTTGCGCTTCCACCCGAACTATCCAATGTCCATAATGTGTTTCACGTTTTGATGCTTCGTCGATATCTTCGAGATCTAGAGCATGCTGTCGATTATGAGAACCTGGAAGTTCAAGAAGACCTCTCTTATGAAGAGCAACTTGTACAGGTTCTTGATCGTCGTGACCAGGTCCTTCGAAACAATACTATATCCCTTATAAAAGTCTTATGGAGAAACCATCATGTTGAAGAAAAGACATGGGAAACTGAAAGCCAAATGCGAGTCAAATGCCTACACCTCTTCAAAAACCAAGGTACGCCAAGTTTAGGGACAAATTTCTTTTAAGGAGATGAGAAATGTGACACCCAAATTTTGTTAAATTTAATTCAATACTACAATAAATAGAGTTCCTTATAATAATAATAATAATAATAATAATAATAATAATAAATAAAATAAATAAAAAGAAAAAAAAAATTGGCCAAACAAGTTTTCGGTGGGCCAAGGGTTAATATGGCCCTTGGTGATTTCTTGAGGTAAAATTAAGGGCCAAGGACAGGTGGCAATAGAGGAGGTAAAATTAAGGGCCAAGGATAGGTGACATTAAGGGAAATTACCTACGTGTATGCCTTGTTGCTTGGGCCTCACACTTAGTTCTGTATAAATGGGGTTGGTGTTGTAGGAGAAAGCATTCAAGCAAGAAACACAAGGGATTCAGGTTGGAAAGGAGCCTTAGAAACAGGGAGTGAGCCTAGACTAATTTAAGAGTAAATTTAAGGTGAGTTATATTATACCTTGCGTCACCATAACATGTTTTATATATGTTTTGAGTTACCATAATATATTTTACGAATGTTTTGAGTTACAACAATTTAATTTATATAATTTATGTTTTATGGTTATGTTAATGTTTCAATTACGTGAATTATTTTATGAACTCTATTTGCTCTAATTGAAATCCATGGATATATTTGTTTAAAGTTTATAAATTATTTGACAATGATTTGGTAAATAATTATTTTCTGTAAGTACCACCACGGGAGTCTCACACCTTGGGGGACTTAAATAAACCATTAGCTTCTGTTTGGCCACCTTGTGGTCCTCTGTTTGTCATGGATTCATTGACCTCTGTTCTGTTTGTCACTCCAATGACTTCTGCTCTATTCTGTACCGTGGTTGTGGTTATTTACATAATTCCTGTATTTCAGTTTCTGCCACTTAAATAATTAGTTTATTCAAATTAAGTTATGTTAATGCTTTAGCTTAAATAACTATCCATGGCTATTTTGTACCCCTATACTCACAGTATGATATTTCTCACTCTATTATGTACTTATAGCTGTTACCCCTTTCAGATGACGAGATTTAGCGGGATCAAGATGGGGGATAAATCGCAATTTTTATTTTATTTTATTTACTATCTGCATTTCTGATTGGACTCGTGTAATAAAATAAACAGCCCAAATGACTATCTTCCTTTTTAATAAACTTTTGGTACCCATTTATTTTGTTTTAATTTATTTAAATTATCCGCTTGCACTACTACTACATAAATTTTTTAGTATTATTTTATTTTTATTATCTCGTTGCAACGCCGAACCTTTGGGAACCGGCTTTTTGAGATAAATTTTCAAAAAAAAATTTTGGGCGAGAGTTAAAAAAAAAAAAAATTGGTTTGTTTGGTTGCCTATTTTGAAAATAGTTCTGGAGTTTTGGAGTTTTGGATGATTTAATATTTTGTTATAGTTGAGTAGATGTGTGTAAGAGAAAAAATGATTGAGAAAGAGAGAGGAGAAAGAAAAAGTGATTTTGAAAAAAAAAATTCAAAAAAATTGAGCCAAACAAAATTTGAAAATGTTTCTCAAAAATTGTATACAAACCAAACAAGCCCTTACTTTTTAAAAAAAAAAAAAAAATTCACACGAGTATGCCTTTTCCATTTACATATAAAGTTTTATACAAACTCAATTTCAATTATAATAACCAATTTTATATAAATTCTATTTAAAAATTCATACTAGCATGCCTTTTCCATCTTATTTTTCATATATTTAGTTTTTTCATTATTAGATTTCTTTTGTGTAGTTGGCATTTTAATTTAATTATTATGATATTTGAAAAAAAAATTATTTCAATATACAAATAAATAAATAAGATAGAATGTAATTAATTATGTGCATCACACAGATCAAATTATTACTATTTTTTTGTATTTTATATTTTTTGACTATTTTATTAATGTCTTAATATTAATTTATATTTAACATGAAATTATTTATTACAAAATATTTAACTTACAAAATATAATAAGACACAAAGGTTTTTGAAAATATATTAGAGACAATTGTTCTACTAGGACATTTTAATGGTCTTGATTCATTTCTATATTTAGATGGACAGCTGAGATGAAAACCTTCTCTCTCACCCTACCTGAATTTCCCGCCCAAGAGCCACAAACTTTGCAACCACCCATTCTTGTCTTATTTGTCGCACCTCACCTTTTTACATTTTAAATTTCAAAACACACTCATCCACTCCCTACAAAAAAGGAATTTTGGATTAAGAGAAACCAAAAATGTCGTTTTCAAAACTCTCACCCTTCCTTGCTCTATTCATTCTTTTCTTTCAAACGCCGGCTTTTGCAGCCAAACTAGTAATTTGGCTTCCTCTAAATTATGAAACCCAGTATGGTTGAAAAGTTTTACCTCGCAATTCAATGTATATCCCATAATTATATTTTTTATTGTTTCTTTTAATATCCAATTTATGGACAGCTTTTTTTTTTTTTCCCCTTCTTTTTTTCCATCTAATTGATGCTTATTAACATATCAACTAAAGTCATATATAGTGTACATGGGAGTGAATTCACATGGACTAGAAGATGCAGAGGCTACTGTTAGCAAGGTGAAAGATTCACATTGCCAGTTTCTTGCATCCTTCTTGGGAAGGTATAGAATTTGGTATATTATATCTCTACTTCTGTATATGGAAACAACTATACAAGTCACATTTTTTTTTTTCAAATTTAAAAATAATAAAAAAAATAATGACTTGGACCCTATTTTTTTCCCACCCCCTTGACCCCCTTTTCACCTGATTGGTCACTTTTTTTTTTTTTTTTTATCCCTTCTCCTCCAATCACCACCCGTCACGTGTATGGAGGGAGGGGGGTGGTGGGGTGGTGATTGGAGGGGGTCTCAATCATCACCCTAAAAAAAACTTACAATTTTTTTTTGAATTCTTTATTTTTATTTTTAATGAATTCTTAATTACGTAATTTTTTAAAAAAATATTTTTGGTCAATCTTGTGTAGATGAATTTTTCAATAAAAAAAATTGAAAATGCCAAAATAATTAATTGTATTTTCTGAATTTTTTAAAAAAATTCAGTTCATCTCATCAAGTAAAATCTAAAAATTTAAAACTTTTTAAAAAATATGAAAAAAAAATCACTAAAAACAAAAATAAATAACTTTAAAAAAAAAAAAAAAAAAACTAAACTAAACTAAACAACCCCTTATAATGTTGGTGCTGTAGTGAGAAGGCCGAAGAGGCAATATTTTACTTTTACTCTCAAGATATCAACAGTTTTGCTGCTACTCTTGAGGACGAGAAAGAAGCAGCAGCAATTGCAAGAATGTACAAACATAATAAACTCTTGATGATGACGACGAGGCAGATGTATTTGGAGGTTTTTTTTTTATGATGATGATGGCTTTTGGTAAGAGAGAATGAGTGGCATCAGAGGCTTTTTGGGTTGTATGTTTCTAACCTTAAGATGCGTTTTGTTTTTTTTTTTTTTGTTTTTTTGTTTTTTTTTTTTTAAAGTTTTGTTTGTTCTTTATTTATATAGATTTTTTTTTTTAATGTAGAGTTTGGATTTAATTTTTTAAAAAGTTTTGGATCTGAAATAATATTTGATCTTCATAAAATGGGTTTTGATTTTAGTTTGATTTATGAAATGGATTTAATTCCTTAATGAAAAATGAGTGTTGATTTTTTATGATTTTGAAATAGTTTTTGAAACGGGTGTTGAAAATATATTTGTTTGGTCTAATTTTTCAGAAATTATTTTTAGACTGGCTTTCGTTTGTTATTACTCAATTTGTTTTCCTCCATATTTTAGTCATTTTTTTGGGGGTACTTTTTAGATATATCAAAATTAGATGCATTTAAAAAGTAAAATATGAAAAAAATTCATTAAAAAAAAAATCCAAATAAAAATGCACAGATTTTTGTTTGAATTTTTTTTATTGTTAGAATTTTTTAATATTTTAGTCAATTTGTTTTACTTTTCAAATATATTTAGATTAGGTGCATTTAAAAAGTACAAAAAAATGAGCAAAATACAAAAAAAAAAAAATCCAATAAAATAAATGAAAATACCTTTAAAACAATTTTTGAAAAATCAAACCAAACAATTTATTTTTGTCAAATTATTTTCTATTTTTTCAAAAAAATCAAAAAATAATTTAAAAAATAAACCAAACTGCTATATCATGTATTATTTTTAATATAAATTCAATAAAATTAATAATTTTAATAAAAAATATTAACTTTGATATTAGAATAATTTGAAGACATTTCATCATAAAATACTAACATTTAATTTTTTAAATTTTTAATAAAAATTTAAATAAATTTAATACTAAACTAAACATCCCCTTATAATGTTGGTGCAGTAGTGAGAAGGCCAAAAAGTCAATATTTTACTCTTACTCTCGAGATATCAACGGTTTTGCTGCAACTCTTGAGGACAATGAAGAAGCAGCAGCAATTGCAAGTACGTACAAACATTAAAAACTCTTGATGATGACGACGAGGCAGACGTATTTGGAATTTTTTTTGATGATGATGATGGCTTTTGGTGAGAGAGAATGAGTGACATCAGAGGCTTTTTGGGTTGTGTGTTTCTAACCTCAAGATGTGTTTTGTTTTTATTTTTTATTTATTTATTTATTTAATTTTTAAGTTCTGTTTGTTCTTTATTTATATAGATTTTTTTTTTAATGTAGGGTTTGGATTTAATTTTTTAAAAAGTTTTGGATCTGAAATAATATTTGATCTTCATAAAATGGCTTTTGATTTTAATTTGATTTATGAAATGGATTTAATTCCTTAATGAAAAATGAGTGTTTATTTTTTATGATTGTGAAATAGTTTTTGAAATTAGTGTTGAAAATATATTTGTTTGGTCTAATTTTTCAGAAATTATTTTTAGACTAGTTTTCGTTTGTTATTACTCAATTTTTTTTTCCTCCATATTTTAGTCATTTTTTTGGGGGTACTTTTTAGATATATCAAAATTAGATGCATTTAAAAAGTAAAATACGAAAAAAGTTCATTAAAAAAAAATCCAAATAAAAATGCACAGATTTTTGTTTGAATTTTTTTTATTGTTAGAATTTTTTAATATTTTAGTCAATTTGTTTTACTTTTCAAATATATTTAGATTAGGTGCATTTAAAAAGCACAAAAAAAATGAGTAAAATACAAAAAAAAAAAAAAAAAAATCCAATAAAATAAATGAAAATACCTTTAAAACAATTTTTGAAAAATCAAACCAAACAATTTATTTTTTTCAAATTAATTTCTATTTTTTCAAAAAAATCAAAAAATAATTTAAAAAATCAAACCAAACCGCTATATGATGTATTATTTTTAATATAAATTCAATAAAATTAATAATTTTAATAAAAAATATTAACTTTGATATTAGAATAATTTGAAGACATTTCATCATAAAATACTAACATTTAATTTTTTAATTTTTTAATTTTTTAATAAAAATTTAAATAAAGTTATTGAGCTGAATTTTTATTACATATAATAGCATTATAGTAGATATTAAAATTTACTCACAAAACTTAAGAAAATTTGAAAAAGTTTTTGAAATGGGTGTTGAACTGAAGGACTCATCGCCACCTCCGCTTTGTGGCTGTCCACCACCATTGAAAAGGAAAATCTTAACATTATGTTTTAATAATTTTCTTTTGATTTATATTTTAATCTCAATATTAATTGTACCGTGCCTTCAGGCACGAGCATACACGAGCATACACTACAAAATATTTAATTAAATTTTATATACCTATATAGAATATGTACGAATAATTAAAAAAAAATATTAAATAAAAAACCAATATTCTACATAATTAACTTATGTATTTTCTTCTTAATTTATGTATTTTCTTCTTAATTTAATCACAACATATTTATATTTAATCTTTCAAATAAATTTTGTGTAGTTATATTTCTACATGTTTTTATTTTCTCAATAATATAAAAATAAAAATAAAAATAAATAATTAGAATAACTTTTAGTTTATATTATGAATTCTTTTTCTAATTCAACTATTATTTTTAATATCAAAATGATGATTTATTTTTCTATCTTATAATCTAATATATATCATATAAAATTATTATACGATAATTACACTTTTATAACATAATAGAATTAAAATGATCAAAATAAACAAATAATTTAACTAAATTTATTATATGTAAGTATTAAAGTAACACTTTTATAAAACAATAAGGCGAAGATTATTAAAATAAATAATTTACATTTAAATTAAAATTATTCCTTTCCAACACATATAATAATATAAAATATCATTACTGAGAGGGGGATTTGCGCCGAGCGATAGGGCCGAGCCAGGAGAGCGTGGGTACGTCGTTGGGCCTTACGAGGGCCAGGCCCCGTGTCAGACCGAGCTAGGCCAACGCGGTCCTCCAGCCGGCTACGTCGGGCCGAGCAGATTGTCTTCGGAATTCGGAGGCAAGCAGGTGCTTGACCGAGGCGTTGGGTCGAGCTGTGAACAGCTCAGATTGGATATGGGCCGCGATATTATGTAAAGATACCAGGGCGTGACCGAGATACCAAACTGCGCGTCTCACGACCGGTTAGCTCAGATGTACCGATTTAGTATAGTTCGGTTGTCCCAGCTATTGTGGTGTTTCTCCCATTTGATAGGTCGGTCCTTTTAGCCCGGTTGTGTGTGCCACCTGAACCAACGATATGATGAAGGAGAAATCCACTCTTGGTACATATCAATACCGTTTGGCAGTTCGACAAACACTATTTGGAGGTTTTGGTCTCTACACGTGTAAAGAAGGTAGAGAGGAGTATAGCCGCCTGTCCAAGGAAGGACAGCAGAGGTAATGCGCCCACAATCCCTGAAGCTGCATGGCCAGCCTAGAAAAGGGGGAATGAGGGAACGTTGGAGGTAAGCAATATGAAGGAATTGACAACTCTCTCTCCTTCTAAAGTGCTCTATTCCTATTCTCCTTCTAGAAGTGTTTTGACGTGATCGTCGGAGGGTTTATTCGGCAGCACACCGCCCGGCAGCTCATCATCTTTCTATTTTCAGGTCAAGCGACGTTACGAAAAGCTCGAGTTCAAGGAGTATGGAGAACAGAGGATATTTCACCCTCGTATAATTGGCGTCATCTGTGGGAAAACTTTGATAGACAAACCTTATTCTTCAAGCTTTTTCGACCATTTCGATTGCTAATAATGACGAAACTCCGCTGCCTGTTGTCGATGGTATCACACAAGAGTCTGTCCGACGTAGAGATGGCCCTCCTGTTGTTCCAATTATGACGGGCCTGCAGACCTTTTCCAGAGGTGCGCGAGACAAATGCGCAAGGAGCACTGATCACTCGAAGAGTCCAGAGGGCCGCCGACGACGGGAAAGTTGCACGTTCAGCGCCTGGAGCACAAACTCAGAGACCAAGATGCCCTCATTTGGAAGATGGCGGCTGAAATTGTGACAACCCTCAGCTCTGATTAGTGTTAAACTGTGTTTGAGCATGACAAGTAATTGATTAGAATGAAATCTTAATCTGTTCACATGAGTGTGTTGCCTTAATCGCATTTCTATCTGTTTGATTACTGAATGATCTGTTCGTGTTCTTATTTCGAATTTCGAATTGCGAATTGTGAATTGAAGGCCTTATCGGCAATCGAACCGGAAATTGATTAGTGTTATATGCTAATTAGGATTTATGTGATTTTATGGTAGGTTTAATTAAATTTGATTTGGAATAATTAAATTAGATTAAATAATGTTAAACTAATTGAACCTAAGTAATTACATTTTTGCCATTGAAGTGGGCCACTTCGTTAAACCTTGTTTGGAGCTTATTTCTACATCATTTCTTCATCCATCCTCTTGTGCAAACCGTGGGTGAGAGGAGAGTAAGAGGAAAGAAATTGAATTCACAAGAGTCTTGCTTGAACTTAGAAGAATTGAGGAAGATTTGCAAATTAGGCTCCTACACTTGGAATTCAAGACCTAAGGTAGGAATTCATCTTCTTAATTATGAATTTAAGTTGTTCTTGCATGGTTCATGGTAAATGAGTGATTTGAGTCAAGAGCTAGTTTAAAATATTGATTTGAGAGCCCATTCATGCATGCATGTACATATTTTTGAATTATGAGCTTGTTTTCATGAAAATTTCCACATGCATGTTCATATTTTAGTTGTGGTTCAAGAATTCACCATGTTTTAAAGTTCAAGCTTACATTTGATTATGTTTTAGAGCATTAGAGTTCATAGGAACTCATGCATGTGAGGTTCTTGCATTGTTCTTCAAGTTTCTTTGAAGTTGGTATTCAATTGTCACACCTTTGGGCTTGATTTTATAAAATGATCTTTGAAACATGTAGTACTATGGGTTTCTATGTGTTTTCAAGAAATTTAGCCTAGAAAAATCGAGTTTGAAGCTTTAATGCTTGAGTTTTGTGATTAGGGATCAATCTGGAAATTCCAGATTTTTTATCCACGCTCGAGCGTCGTGCGGGGAACTTCACGCTCGAGCGTACAATCTGAGTACATGCACTTCCGCTCGAGTGTAGAAAGTCACGCTCGAGCGTGAAATGCATATGCCCAGAAGTTCATGTGTTTTACAGTCCGCTCGAACGAGAGAATTCACGCTCGAGCAAGGGTCTGAGTCTCACGCTCAAGCGGAGGTCGAGCGTCCGTCGAGCGTGAATATCATGCAACCAGTACTTTTCATGAGTTTGCAGCCCGCTCGAGCGAAGGAAGTCGAGCTCGAGCGGAGATTCATTATCTGCATGTCCGCTCGAGCGTAGAAAGACACGCTCGAGCGTGGACCCCTGTTTCAGCAAATTTTGAAAAGTATTTTAAAGTACATTTTTGCATCCTCATTTCATCTTAGGCATTCCTAGGTCATGTTTAAGGCATCTTAATGAGGATAATGTTATAGAACCACACCAAGTCAAGTTTTGGGGCTAAGCTATTAATCCCAAGTGTGTAACTTAGTCTGTGTTCGTTCTGCAACTGTGTAGGGTTGGCACCCGAGGACGCTGTCTAGCCTATCCATAGCCCAGTACTCTGTGAGTAACAATGTTGTAAAGATACGTTCAATTATAACTATTTCCAAACGATTGATTGTACTGCTTTCTAAAATGACATTATTTACTGAATGAATGTTTGTCCTATTTATGAACTGTATTCGTGGCATCCATAGCAACTTACTGTTACTGTTACTGTTACTAAGATCTCTGTTAGTTCCAATGTTTGGAACTACTACTGCTTACTGTTATGATGGCCATCAACTGACTGCTCGGTCTGTTAAGACCTAATGTACTGTTTTACTATTGGATGTACCACGTATGACTATTATGGTTTCTAAATAACTGTTATGGCATGAAATATGAGCCACTGATTGAGTAACTGATTTACTGATGCAAATGACTGTTTTAATTACTGAAAGGACATTCATTCTTAACCCCTTTACGCATATGTTATTCACTGAGCTTTAGCTCACTGTTTATATTTATATATAGGTGTCCAGGTACCGGACCGAAGCTAGGAGCGTCAAGTTAAGCTCCCGTTTTGTCAAGCCAACCTTTGTGCCTCACTTCGAGGTTCCATGTCCGTTCAAGCTAAGGCTATTTTGGGGTGCCTCAGTTTTACCCTTTTTGTCTCTGATTTGTAATAAATGTTTAGGACTTTACTGTACAGTTATGGTGTAGGGATTTGGTCCATAACCTAGATGTTGTGTATGATGTAAATATACATGTTTTGAGTATGAATGTGGCTTGTTCATAAAAGTCTTTTTGCATCTAGATCGTCACAGCTCATTGGACATCTCTTTTATTCCTGTTTGGCTTCCGCCAACCCCTTACTCTGTATTACTGCCATTACTGTTAAACAGGCCTTTGGTAATCTCGGATTACTAGCCGGTTGCAATGCTAAACCCATAGGGGCGAGTTTGAGTCGTGACAGAAATAGAGGCACTGAAGCACCAGATCAAAGGGAAGGGTGTTGCTGGAGAGGGCAACCACAGTAAGCGCACCTCGCCCCCTCGCTATGGCAGTCACCGCCAAGATAGGATGCCTTCACTCTCTATCACCAGAAGCTATGGGGTTGGAGACTCTGACGCACAGATGGGGAGATCTTACACTCGCGACAGCAGCTACCGTCCCTCGATGACGTTAAGATACTCTTACTCCGCCTGTTCGGGGGACCTGAGGGATGTGTTGGAGGAGCGAGCCCACTGTAAAGAGACCCAGAGATTACCGGCGTTGCAAAGGCTGCGTCCCCAAATCTGTTGTAGTGAGGAAATGGCAATGCCATCACTTAGGGTGATAGCGCCAGCGCCGCTGGACAGAGAGCTAGCGAGGCTTACCGCTACCTTGTTGTCCCCAGAAATCGAGAACAAGCTGCTCCCTGCCGGGTTTCACCAACCTAAGTTCACATTGTACGATGGCAAGATGAATCCGTACATGCACGTGAGTCATTACCGGCAAGTAATGGCTGGCCACCGGTACAATAATGCCTTGATGTGCCTCATATTCCCAGCAAGCTTGGGATAACTGGGCTTGAAATGGTTCGAAAGGCTTTCGGAGGGGAGCATCGAGGGATGACAAAAACTAGTAGAGGCCTTCGTTACCAGATTCAAAACCAACACTCGAACATTGAAGGAGGTCGACCATCTCCTGAGTGTCAAGATGGAATCTGGAGGCTCTTTAAAGGCATACAATGCCAAGTACTAGGAAACCTACAATGAGATCCTCAATTGCCTCACCAATCTAGCGATCGCACAATACAAGCGGGGTCTCTCAGTCGGACATAGGCTGTGAGATTTGCTTATGATGCACCAGCCCACAACCATGGAATCCTTGATGCAACGGATCAACGAACACATTCGAGTAGAGGATGATGCCGCTACCAGGACAAAGAAGGCGAATCCTGTTGCGGCGGACAGAAGAGTGGTGGGGAAGGTTCACTCGGTGGGGCAGGATGACAACCGCCTAAACGACCGAGCTAAAGATCAACATCGCGGCTCAAACCGCGATGATAGGAACAAAAGTCGCAAAAACGACCGAGCTAACGCTCATCGTGATGAAGAGGGAGATGCCGAGAGAAAGTTGAAAGCATCACCACTGTCTTTAAAATCCCTATTTACCGCATCCTGAGCGAAATCCGAGGAGAACCTTACGTCCGTTGGCCGGCCAAGTTAGGAAACACGCAGAGAGGCTTTAACTCGAGGTATCGCTGCACCTTTCATGAAGAACGGGGGCACCGAACGGAGGACAGTGTGCTGCTCAAACAACATTTTGAGGAGCTGGTGGCTGCAGGGCATCTGGACCAATACATAGACGGCGGTATGTGAGGCGCTCCCCAGGAACAAGCCGAGCTAAACGGTCTCACTGTCCTGGATGCAGCGCCGCAAGGCATAATCAATGTCATCCATGGCATCATTAAGCCGGCACGGGTTTGCGAGCTGAGAGGGATGATCAAGAAACCTGAGCTGACATTGCTAACCCGTACAAACAATTTGCATTTGCCCAATTGGATTTGAGGCCGAGTTGACTTTGCTTGCCAGTACGAACAGTTGGTGTATTGCCCAACTTGTTCTAGGGCCGAGCTGACATTGCTAGCTCGTATAAACAGTTGGTGTTTTGCCCAACCGGAACTGAGGCCAAGCTGACATTGCTCACCCGTACAAACAATTGGCATTTTGCCCAATGGGATTTGAGGCCGAGCTGACATTGCTATCCCGTACAAACAGTTGGCGCTTTGCCCAACTGGAACTGAGGCCAAACTGACATTGCTCGCCCGCACAAACAATTGACGTTTTGCCCAATTGGATTTGACGCCGAGCTGACTTTGCTCGCCCGTATGAACAGTTGGTGTATTGCCTAACTTATTCTAGGGTCGAGCTGACATTGCTCGCCCGTATAGACAGTTGACGTTTTGCCTAATTGGAGCTGAGGTCGAGCTGATATTGCTCGGCCGCGCAGATAGTTTTGCCCGATTTGTACTTAAGGCGGGCCAATTTTGCTCGAATCTTGAGGTTGATTGGCTCATTATTGACCGAGCTAGTATTTGCTCGCCGAGTGAAGTGTAAATTTTGCTCGTCATAACCCAAGCTGTTACTTGCTCACCAAGGCGGAGCTAATGTTGCTCACTATCTGAGTTAACATTGTCGCCTGCTTAAGATGTTGGTTTTGTATTCAACAAATATTTCAAAACAAGGCAAGTTTGCTCGTTAGACCGAAGAAAATAACAATCGCACAAGACAAAAAAAAGATTCGCATAATATGGCGAGCAGAAAGTCAAACTTTTCATTGATTATAAAGCGGGATTACAAAAGTGGGGTGTAGCCCGGTTACATCAAAACCAAAAAAAAAAAGAGAAGTAAAGAGATCAATCTAAATCGACAGTGTCAGCCTGTTCGGTTGCTCCTATCTCGGTATCACCGACTTGAGCGCCGACCACCGCATCAACCTCCTGCTCGGTCTCACGATCTTGGGCCTCTTTATCAGAAGCTTTAAATGGAGGATTTTGCTCGGCCCGTTGCGCGGTGGTAACTTCTATCCCAGTTGCCTGCTTTGCCTCTTCAATTAGTTTTTTCTGCACGGATCTGGCATAAGCTTACATGTGGACCGAGATGAAGGCGACAGGTGGGTTTTGGAACATGTCAGAGTCCTGTCCAAGGCCAAGTTTTTGCACGGCAGCTTTCCAACCGCACTGGAAAAAAATGTCCTTGGTCCCTTCCACTTGTCGTTCATAAGCTCTCTCGCCCTCCGCATAGCTGCGGTCTTTAGCATCGTTGACCTTCTTGTCCAGCTTGGCTTTATGGGCGTCGCAAAGTTTGCGCAGCTTGGCGATGTATCGAGCCTTGGTTACTTAGAGGGCGCTCTGCTTATCTTTGTCCACCCGGGCCAACCGCTTAGCAATTCTGTCGTGGTCGACCGCTGCTTCTTCCAGCGCGGCCTTCAATTTCGCCAGCTCGGAGGTTTTAGCATTGTTGTCGACAATGGCCTCCCGTAAACTTTGCCACACGGCGATCATTCGCTCGTAGGCCAGGTAGTTTTTCTGCGCAGCCTGTAAAACAAAAGAGAAATGTCATTATGCAAAACCGAGCAACAAGTTAGCGGAATGTGAGCTCGCTCACTTACCAGCACGATTGACTTTATTGCCGAGCGGAAGCTTTTTAAGTCGGACAGCTCCTCGTGCTTCTTCATGTCGGCGGGGAGGAGCAATCCCTTGGTCATGTTGAAGCCGAGAGAGTAATCCTTGTCGGCATAGACCGAGTCGGTGGTAGTGACTGCTCGGCCTTTATATGTCATCGCGGGCGACTAGACTGGAGGGGCACTGGAGCAGGAGATGGCTCAGTGATCGGTTGTTCAATCTAGTCTCCCAAGTTGGCAGACAGATGCTCGGTGGAATCCTCGTCCACCAACTGTTATTCGGCTTGATTTTTTCTCGGCCTCTTCTTCGACCGACCAGTAGCTTGTTCACTAGCGAGAGCCAGTACTACCCTTGTGTCTTGCATGGCCGGCGTGGAAGATGGTCCCCTAGCTGCCTCCAGTGGCTGAGAATCGCTCGGCTCACTGGTGATCATTGACTTGATAGCCCAGATTTTGGCCATCTCTTGTTCGGCTATCAAAGGAACCAATTTGATTGGAGGAAGGTTGGGATCTGGTTTTGAAGAAGGTGCTTGAAGGAAGTCGGTCACCCTGCTCCTGCACGGCGTTGTGTAGCGGTAGCTCGGTTCGAAGCCGAGTAGCTTGTGGGACTCTCGCTCCTCAGCCAAATGCCGCAAAGCAATCCTTATGGCCTCTTGGTTTACACGGAAGTAATCCTCTGCCCAGGGTTTATCGTCTGCAACAGGAAGGCAAGTGTTAGATCGGCAGTAAAAAAAAAGAATTTCAAAAAAAAAAAAAAAAAAAAAAAATGCTGAGAGGCTCACCAGTACTCCCAAAATCTTTCCTAATGTACCAGCCCGGTACAGGCGTTTCGGTGTCCTCATAATTACTGGACACCCACAAAAAATCGTCGTCGTTGGTCTCTTTGTCCGGGTTACCTTCGATGAGTTTTGCTCGGCCTTTCCTAACCTTGAGATACCAACAAAATCCTACTTTATTTTTGCTAAGTGTGCATTGACGAAATATCTCGGCAAGGTCGAGATTCAAACCGAGTATCCTATTCAGCGCGGCCACGCCGTTTATTATTTTGTATGTATTGTTGGAGACTTGGGTCGGGCACAGCCTAGTCTGCCTCAAAAACTCGCAGATCAGGGGTTGGACCGGGAAGCGCAAGCCTTCTTCCATAATGGATACCACCGTGAAAAGGCATTTGTCCAGCTCGCCCCAGGGAGTGTCTCCTTTCTTGGCCAGCTCCAAGTGGATATCGTCTGGAATATGGTACTCTCTACGAAACTCGGCCAACGCCCCAGGAGAATTAACCATCAACCGGTACTTCCCCATCTATCCCGATTTTATTTAGTTGGGTAATTTTGGTTGTATCTCGGTCAAAATTTGGCGATTGTTTGCTTGGACTTTGAGCCTCACCGATTGTAATGCTGAGTGGGCCTAGTCAGTCCTAGTTTGTTCTGCATTATTAAGAAATAAGTCCAACTATTAGTGTGACATAAATTGCACGGCTTTTATGAGGAAGTTTCTAGCTCGGTAACAGATCCTGGGGCGATTGACTGGTTCAGTCTTCTTATCTCGGTTCAGCTATCTAGGGAGGACCACAAACCAGTTTTTGCTCGGTTAAGTCCTATTTTCGGATCTAAAGTTGGACTTTTCTCGGTCTTGTCCAGGGTCTACACTATTTATCTTACAAGGTGAAGTACATGTATTGAAGCTAAGGGAAACAAGGGGCACGAAGGCCTCATTTACCTCCTTGATTCTAGTTTTACCTAATGCATACCCACCCACCAGTTCTACCCCAAAGAAGGGGCACTTGTAGGATACCAACAGTCCCAAACAAGAACTTAGAGAACATGAGTGGAGAATGCAAAGGAATGGCAGAAAAACTTATGGATATGAATGCCAAGCGAAGACCCAGTTGTCCACGACCTTGTCTGAAGCGTTCGTGAGGACAAAGATGGTTGAAAACTTCTCGAAGAGCAACGGTGGCAGAAGCTTGGCAATTTGAAGACGAGGGTTTGACTTGACAGGGAAGATAAACAGTGATGGCGTATTTGGCCTTCCACGCGTGAATAAAAAGGGGGGGAAACGAAGAGGCAGCAACCTTTTGAATTTTGCGCGTGATGAAGACAACTGTGGGGCTGCACGAAACCATTGAGGTGAAGCCACGTGGCATCGAAGAGACGGTTTGTCCGTACAGTTGAACGATCGATAACAAGACTACTAACGCAATCCTGAACGACCGACCAAATCGTATAGCTCGGTTAAAACAAATAATCCCAATCACACTCAGCTCGAATGGGATTAAGGGGCAATTGAGAGGGAGATTTACGCCGAGCGGTAGGGCCGAGCCAAGATAGCGCGGGTATGACGTTGGGCCTTGCGAGGGCCAGGCCTCGTGTCAGACCGAGCTAGGCCAGCGCGGTCCTCCGGCCCGCCACGTCGGGCCGAGCAAATTGTCTACGGAATTCGGAGGCAAGCAGGTGCTTGACCGAGGCGTTGGGCCGAGCTGTGGACGACTCAGATTGGATATGGACCGCGATATTGTGTAAAGATACCAGGGCGTGACCGAGATACCAAACTGCACGTCTCACGATCGGTTAGCTCAGATGTACCGATTTAGTATAGTTCGGTCGTCCCAGCTATTGTGGTGTTTCTCCCATTTGATAGGTCGGTCCTTTTAGCCCGGTTGTTTGTGCCACCTGGACCAACGATGTGATGAAAGGGAAATCCACTCCTGGTACACGTCAATATCGTTTGGCGGTTTGACAAACACTGTTTGGAGGTTTTGGTCTTTACACGTGTAAGGAAGGTAGAGGGAAGTACAGCCGCTTGTCCAGGGAAGGACAGCAGAGGTAGTGTGCCCACAATCCCTGAGGCTGTATGGCCAGCCTAGAAAAGGGGGAATGAGGGAACGTTGGAGGTAAGCAATTTGAAGGAATTGACAACTCTCTCTCCCTCTAAAGTGCTCTATTCTCATTCTCCTTCTGGAAGTGTTCTAACTTGATCGTCGGAGGGTTTATTCGGCAGCACACCGCCGGGCAGCTCACCATCTTTCTATTTTCAGGTCAAGTGACGTTACGAAAAGCTCGAGTTCAAGAAGTACGAAGAACGGAGGATATTTCACCCCCGTACAATTACATTAATTAAAATTAATTCCATTATGAATTTATGTCAAGTATCATATTTTTAGAAGTGATTTACATACATGTGTAACATTCAATTTGATATTGATTAATTAAAATAATAGAACTTAATACTTTTTTCATTAAGTTTTTATAAGATAATTTGACAAATGTCAAATGATGAATAGTGTGGAGTATTATTATTATTTTAAAAAATAATGATTCATAAAAAATGATTGTTTATATTTAAGGCACCTATTGATGTTTCTTGAATAATTTTTTAAATAAAATCTTTGAATTTATAGTATTATTGATAATACACCTACATGAACTTTAGCAGAAAATATATGGAAAAATAATTTGGCTGAAATAAAAAAATTTAAAGTTATTATGATGTGTCACATAATTAATCAGAACCCTTTTGAGAACTGAAATTATTAAGGTTATACATATTGTGTGCTTGATTCCTTTTGAGGACATTGTTTATGATTTGAATTTGTAATTTTTTATGCATCAATGTGAATAACTTTTATAATTTTATTGATATAAGTATAAATCTTACATTTGAGTCAATTCACCTTAAACATTTTTTCGTATAATAAAATACTTAAATATTGTCATATAAAAATATTACTAATAGATCATAATCAAACGCCATTTAAAGTATAATTAAAGAACCGATGCACCACATTTTTTTTTTTTTTTTTTTTTTTGAGAGTATTGAAAACATATTAAAAAACAACAACATACACTTTAGACCAAACTAAACCAAACCAAGTCTTAAGCCCCATCAAATAGGGTCGGCTACATGAATCCTTCTTCTCTACGTAGCTCTATCAAAGGCCATTTCATTAGTCAAATTAAGTAGATCCATATCTCTATTTATAACACTAGCCAACGTTAATCTAGACCTACCATGTTCCCTAAAACTTCCATCTACCGTTATAGTATCGCATCTCTTCACTATTGCCTCTATTGGTTTCCATTGAATATGACTAAACCATCTCAATCAATTCTATCTCAACTTATTATCTATCGGTGTTACTCCTATCCATTCTCCCAACTTTAGACATAACCAAAAACATAATAAATTAACATAGACCTTTTCGATTAATAACCATAATTAAACACCATGAGTTATAACTAAGTCATAATTTGTATATTATAGAATTTTTTGATATTTTTAATTTTTTCAAAAAAATATTTTGATACAAGTGGATTTTATAATTTTTGGTAAATTTGATTAACACAAATGAGGACTTGATTTAAGATTAAGAATACATATTTGTTTTGATAACATTGAAATAAATTATT
The DNA here is from genome assembly GCA_036172215.1 of Camellia granthamiana. NCBI lineage: Eukaryota > Viridiplantae > Streptophyta > Magnoliopsida > Ericales > Theaceae > Camellia > Camellia granthamiana. Next base: position 668,425 of record CM069904.1, on the reverse strand, counting down.
TTTTTGAGTCTTTTACATGAGATCACACACGGTGACAAAAATTTTCATAAGCTATTTGTTGGCTTTTTGGCTTTCGAAGGGTATTTTTGTAAATGCGAGCGTGCCAGTAAGGATCAATCAGTCCTTACAGAAATTATAATTGCCAACCAATTATCAGACGATTATGTTTTAGTTCTTTCAGCCTCAATGAAGAGGACTTTTACTGGTGGCTTGACTTAGGAGAAATTAAGCGAAATAACAGTTAAACGAAAAGCAATTGAAGTATTTCATTAAAATGAAAACTTACAATGGTCCAAACTCAGCCTCGTAGAGGTTTACAGCAACAATCTACTTGAATCTACTCCTATGAATGAAGTGCAGAGCAGGTATTTAAAGTGCAGGAATGTAAAAAACAGGTATTTAAAGTGCAGGAAATGTAAAGACTGGAAAAGAAAATATGTAAAATAAGACTAGTTTGTATGATCTGAGTCTGGGGGGGTTTTTTCTGGGAGTTTCCCTGCTATTTATACTTGTCAAGGATGACCTTCGAACTGCACTTCAAATCGTCGAACTGCCCCTCCATGATCGTTGATCATGCTGCCTTAGAAGTAGTTCCACTACGCCATCACTTGCAGTTGGGCTTCCCTCCTGTATTTGAATTTGAATATGAGTAACCGTTGAAGCCACGTCACCTTGTATCTCTTTACTGATCCAGTGCTACTCAGATCACGTGAGAACCAATATTCACTGCCACGTGTACGATCAAGATCGAAGACTTGAATAATCTTCCTATATTACCTTTACTCTGCCACGTGTCGAACTGTAACTGGCTTTTACAAAATATGTAGCCAACATTACCCCCCGTACTAATATGCCCAATACTTGGTAATATTAGTGGATCACGGTCTTTTCCCGCGCTTTTAGAACGTGCAGGGAGTCTATATTCTGGAAACACAACCGTTATCTATTTGGTGATCATCTGCATTAACTCTCCTTCAATTTGTCAAACATCCCAATACCTTAACATTCGAATAGACTATGGCTAAATCAACTTCCCTTTCTATTGATCAAGCATATGAAGAGCCATTGAGTAATGTTGCTTCTCCTCGAAAGAAACTCCACGCATTCATTAGCCACCTTTACTTGCCTTTTTATATTCAGGTCATGGGAGCCTTTGCAAATTACCAACCTTTGGACTACGAACACATTGCCCTTAATCCTTCGATTCAACAAGTTGCAGATATAGATACAAGAAGTTCTTCTTCTAACTCCCCCTTGTACCTCGAACAAACTGCTCTCAAACCTTTGATTCGGCAAGTTGCAAATATGGTTTTGGGAAACTTTTCTTCACAAACCTCTGCATTGGATGAAGCTGCAACTTCTTCCTCTTCTGGGGTTTCTGACTGGACAAGCTGGTCAACACCTGAGACCTGGGATTTGAGGGAACGAATCAACCATCATTTTGTTGAGTTCACTGACCCTTTAGAGTTTCCTTCTTACGCTCGAAGTTCAGTGGTCTACCCCTATGTGCCCATTGATCATCGACGTAGTTTGGAGGAGAATCTGCTTGTAGCATGGTACACATCCTTCATGCCTACAAAGATAGTGCACGCTACCCGGCGCCTAGAAGAAGCACACGGGTACAACCCATCATTCTTACCCCAGAAGGCGAAGATTTGTTCTTCCGATTGGCTTGATTATATTAATGCCTTTGTTCCTTCTGCTCCCGTGCCATCTCCCATAATAGAAGCATCCACACCTTCTTCTTCATTTTCTGAAATTGAAGCATCCACACCTTCTTCTCCATCTTCTGAAACAGAAGCATCCACACCTTCTCTTCCGCCAACTCTTTGCTGGACAGAGAGACTGAGGCTTGCCCTTCCCATGGAAAAAGTCTTCCCACCTTACAAACCTCCACCTTCCCCTACTCCAGCTGAACGGAAACAAGCTCAATTTCTGCTTGCAGCTTTCTCTCATTTGCCCTTCAATGTTCTTGAGGACGAAGTCCCTCTCAAGAACCTTCGATGGGCTTGTGATATTCTGACTAGGGGCCATACCCTTAATCCCCTTGCCCAAGCAGAACTTCATATGTTCCTGGACCAACTTCCAGTGCTCCTCTACTAGCATCGAAATTCCATGGTCACTACACAATCTTTGGATCAACTTTCGTCTCTTCGAATTCATGCCCAGTACGAAGCAAAGATCTTCATCGAAGAATTCGATGATTTCAAGAATAAAGATTCTGCGTATTGGGATGACTTGGTCATAGACGAATTGGAACAAAGATTGAGAGAGAAAGCTTTCGAAATAAAGGCTGAAGAGCTCTACTACGAAGTGAGAGCACATCAACTCATGCAGCCAATGTCAGAAGAAATAGAAGATATAATAAAGAAAGAACAAAAATTCATTGATCATTGTTGGACTAAATTTCATGATCTATTTATTTATTATATTCCTTATTTTTATGAGCTTGAGTTTATACCCAGATAGGGTCATTCGATGTAATTGCTTTGGCTTTAATATAAACAGAATTCTTTATTTGGCATTGCTTGACCCTGTTTCCATTTGCCTTTTAAGGCCAATCCCGAGCTTCGAACTGAACAACCTTATTCTTCGAATATGGACTCATTTGTTTAAAAATGAAAACATTAAAAATCAACATGACTTTTCAAATTTATGGAATAAAGTTGACAGTTTCTTGGCTGATTTTCAATCAAAATCAGTGTTTCGAATCTAACAATCTTATACTTAAAGCTTGTTTCAACCATAATCAACATTTGACCATGGTTAGTATGATCAATTTAGTTTTAAATTGACCATCCTTTGCTTCGAACAACAGTTCATGCTGCTTTAGTTCCACATACAGCTTTTCTGTAAACCAACCACTGGTTTTGATGTTTCGAACACCAAATCCTGTCCTTGAAGAGTCTCAAGTTTTGCCTCAAAGGACATTACCTTCGTTAAGAAACCTAAAACAGGTCTTTAAACCTTTTGGAGTAAAACAAACACTTGAGTATTCTTATGCTTTTTAAGTATGAATGTGCTTCGAAGCCGGCTTCTCTGTTTCGAAGCCGTTGTTTTTTGGTTTCTGGCGCCAAAATTTGGCTTCGAAGCCAAATATTTTACTTCGAAGCTAACCTCAATATCTGGGCTGTGTTTTTCCCTCCAAAAGTATCAATATTGAAGGAAACTATTTGTATTCATACTTCTAGTACTTAACGACTTACGCAATATATTTTTCAAACACAAAAGCTTTTAAAAACCCTTTTGTTTCGTGTTCTGAAATCACTTGCTCTTTTACCACACAAACCCTACCGATCTTCTGTTAACCCTCTCTTCCTCGCTACTTGCTATCAATGGATCCTTCCTCGCTGAAAGTGCTCGCTGGCGACCGTATCAGCCCTACCATGGCTTTGAAGAAATGTATTGATGAAGAAATCGCCAAGCTAATAACTGGTGGGTCAAGCGCCATAGATGGATGTCTCTTCGTTCCTCGCCACAGCAACCGACAAGAGTACGTCCTAGGTCCCATCTTTCGAAAGGCCCCTGACCAACTTCCAGCTTTATACCCCCGTTTGGAGGATCACTTTCTTCTCTACGAAGGAGGGCTTGACTGGAGCAATTGGAGAATGACCCGGCCTCATCGCTGCTAGCCGACATTGAGAACCGAATAGGAGGACTGGTATGACAGGGTTGTGCCTGCGAGAGAAGATGACCTACAGGAGCTCTGCATTCTCGACGCTCTTCGTCTCTCCAGGTTCATCATTCCTGAGGACCCCTTTTTAATTCATGCTGCTTGATGTTTTTGGAATATGGCTTTCAATTTCTTCCAATTTCGATGCGGCATGATGGCCCCCACCGTTCTTGATATTTGCCATCTTTTAGGGCTCTTGCCCCATGGCTCTCCTTTTACTCCCAACTACCCAGATCTCCCTGTCAAATTTTCCCTTCCAGCCTTAAACTCTTCTTACAGTGATTTCGTAAAGGCTGAAAATAAAAGGAAGGCCCTGTGAGAGACAGAGAGCTGTTTTCCTTTATTTTATACTGGTTGTGCTAGTTTCTCTTTTGCACTTCATCTCAGAGGATTATGCCTGAGTTCGCTCCACTTGCGAAAGCACTTATCTTGAAAAAACACCTAGCTCTTGCCCCTTATCTATTAGGTCATGTCTACAGAGCTTGCTCCTAATTTTGCGAAAAACCTCTTGACGTTAACCAAGAAGGTCCTCTCTGGGTGCTCCAACTCTGGCTCTTCGCTTATTTCACTGACCTAAATCCCAAATGTCTAAAATTCCTTGTTCAGGATCTTAGTACTTATGGGGAAAAGTATGCTAGGATTGCTCTCTATCCTGCTTCCTTTGCTTATTACCTTACTTTCTTTCACCAACTCCCTATTTCTCCATCTGCCTCCTTCTTTTGTCCTTTCGAAGCCAATAAAGGACCAACCTGGCTGCAGACTTTTCTGGCTGATAAAGAGTGCTCCACCTCACCTCATAAAGATATGTGGGCCTCTATACTGCTACCAAGGGAATTGTTCATTGGCACTTTGAACCCTCGAGCCTATAAATGCATATCTGAGGTATATTGCCCTTCTCAGTTTGCCAGACAATTTGGATTCACTCAAGGGATACCTGTTCCTCTTTGCAGTCTCTCGAATGTCCATCTTACTGCTTTGGATTCACTCAAGGGATACCTGTTCCTCTTTACAGTCTCTCGAATGTCCATCTTACTGCTAGAGACTTGAAAATATCCAAATCCAAGCTAGAGACGGCAATACTCAAACTGCTAAAGGAATTGAGTGAGTTCCAATTTGTCTCCTTTCTTCCATCTGGCTTAGTTTTGAAAAGATTCTAGAACTGGTGGACAGCCAATATGGAAGTGCGCCTATCTGTACACCCTCATGACTTGCTAATAGGGTTGGGAGTGCCTTTGAAGGCCAAGTCAGCAACAGCTGAGAACATTCCCTCTCTTCTTGAAGCTGCCACAACTGCTCCTGCAACTTCACCCCCTCCAGCTAGAGTTACTAGAGCTGCTTCGAAGAAGGGTAAGCATTTTCAGATTCTCCTTTTTTTTCTTTTGAATCTTTTGTTTGTTTCCTTTACACTCATGTTCTTTGGTGCAGGGTCCCCGCAAGAAGAATCCCCTAAGAGAGCTGAAACTTTAGCTACTCTCAAAAAGAAACAACAACAGAAACAGAAAAGGAAGCTAATCCTCCCTCCTGAGGAATCTGAATCTTTGGCAGAAGAAAGAGAGGTTGAGTAAGAGCCAGAAGTGCCTTTGCAAAGAACAAAGAAACAAAAGATGGTTGTCTCCTCTTCTGATATATAGTCGAACATCCTACTCTCGAGGCAACTACCACAATAATGGAGAAAGAACTTACTTCTGAAGAATCTGAACCCCAAGTTGAAGAAAGGGAGGTTGAAAAGGAGCCAGTAGTATCTCTGCCAAGAAGGAAGAGAAAGAAAGTGACTGTTCCTGCTACTGACTTGGTTGAAGACCCTATTCATGAAGCAGCTACCAAGGCAGTAGAGCAGGAACATTCCAAAGCTATGATTGTCTTTGAGAGAGCTGAAAAGAGACGGCAGCAACAATTTCTGAGAGATGAAGCTGCTGCTACTGATGCATTACAAAGGGAAACGGCAAGAAGGCAACAGACTGCCGAACATTATTCACTTCGCAGCTCTCCCACTATTGCCAACATCTCTGAAACAAGTAATATCTTTCATGCTTCTACTATTTTGCCTTATCAAATTTTGATACTAGAGCTTGACCTTACGCTTCTTCCTTTTTGCAGCAACAACTACTGAGGCTATACTTCCAATGAGGACTCCCTCAATTTCAATTGAAGTTGATCAGATGCAGAATGTGAAAGCCATTCAAATAATACTTCCACTTCCTAGGCCCATATTTCATGTACCCCCTTTGAGTCCTAGCATCCCTTTAACTCTTTCTTTTGGTTTGACTCCATATCTTCCTCACTTGACCCTTGACACTTCTCTTTCGAGCCTTACTCCTTCTTCTTCTTCCAAGGAAATTCCGACTGCTACTCCATCTATGATGGCAGTTGATTCTCCTATTGAGGGTGCTGGTAGCTTTCCAACCCGTGGTTCATCACCTTTACCTAGCTCCAGTCTTTCCTCACTTGATTCATTGGTGGCTAGGACCATGGAGACTGCTAAAGATGCTCCATCCACTTCTCCTATCCCTATGCAGTCCTTTATGCCTTCCACCACAACTCTCTCTGCACTCCTCATGTCTATGGATGAGGTAGACATCTTCGAAGCCAGACTAGCTAGTCTCTTCGACGTACCCTCTACCTCTCCAACATTGAATGTTGAAGCTGAGCCATTAGTTTTGGCTGACTCCTTGCTGGAAATTTTTTAGAGCTCTTCTTTTTCCAGCAGCAAGCCTTCCGTACCTTTGATAGACCTAGACACATGCCTGGAACTGTTGATTTCTTTTTCAAGGATTCCCTTCGAGGCTCTGCAAAGGCCTGTAATCAGAAATGGGTTCCTCCAATGCTGCAAAATTGCTGAGCAGTCTGGCATGAATATTTCAAGTCATCTATCTCAGGCAGCAGTAACTGTCGATTTCTACCTCAGCATTTGTCATGCTGCTAAGGCTGCAGATAAGAAACTGGCTAGAGATCAGAGTTTTGTTTCCCAAGTGCACACCGAAGTGTCAAATCTGAAAGAGCAACACTCCTCTGTCTCCCACTTTCGAGTCCAGCTGCTGGAGAGGAAAGCTCAACTTGAAGAGGAGCTGGCTGCAGTGAATCAAGCCTTAGTCCGAACTGATACCAAATTGCAAATCACCAACCAAGGGCTGGCTGATCGAAAGGAAGAGATGGCTGCAGCTATTCAACTAGTTTCATCACGTAGCAATAGGAAATCTATGGTACAAAAACAATTAAGACACTGTAATGATTTTTGGGCCAATTTGTGGCAAAATGTACTTAATTCTTTATGAAAGCACAAATTTTTATCTGTCATCTGAGTAATCTTATGTTCTTGTACTTAATATTTATTTTATTCCATGTGTTTCCCAAATGGTTGGAAAATAAGGTTTCAAATATTTACCATTAATCTTTTTGGGATGTATATACCCATTCAAATTTCTCAAATGGTATGCTCCAAAAGGCAGAACTCTATGAATTTGATATGGTCCTTCCCAGTTAGGTAACCATTTGCCAAACTTATGGCTTTTAATTCCTATTGGGAGTATTGTCTTCCATACCAAATCACCTTCATCAAAGCCAATGTGTTTGACCTTCTTATTATAATTCTTGGCTGCTTTCTTCTTTTGGAAAAGAATGCTATTTAATGCCAAAATTCTGGCTTCATCTATGCCTTCTAATTCCAAGCGCATACTTTGATGGTACTGCTCAGGATCTAACTGATCTTGGCATCTTACCCTCAAAGATTTAACATTAATCTCCACAGGTAACACTGCATCATGCCCATATACTAAGGCATAAGGAGTGACTCCTGTACTTGACCTTGGGGAAGTTCTGTAAGCCCACAAAACATCCAACAACAGGTTATGCCAATCCCTAGGATTATCTTCCACAACCTTTTGTATTCCCTTTTTCAAGGACTTATTGGATGATTCAGCTTGACCATTGGCTTGTGCATAATAGGGTGTGGAATTAATAAGGCTAATTCCAAACTCTGCCACAAAAAACTTCACCATTTTCCCATCGAACACAGTCCCATTGGTCACAGTTATGGTTTGTGGGATGCCAAATCTATGGATCAAATCTTTAATGAACCCAATGACTTCTGTCTGGTCTACAGCTTTGTATGGCTTGGCTCCAACCCACTTAGTGAAGTAATCAGCGGCCACTAGAATGAAACAATGATGCTTCGAAGAAGGTGGGTGTATTTTTCCCATTATATCCATAGTCCATCCTCTGAATGGCTAAGGCTTCACTACTGCATGTAGGTCAATTATGGGCACATGCCTTATTGTGCCATGCTTTTGACATGCCTGGCAACCCTTTGCATATTCTATGCAGTCTTTAAAGATAGTTGGCCAATAGTAGGAATGCCTTCGAAGCAACCATCTCATCTTTACACCAGGCTGATGAGCACCACAGATGCCTTCATGAACCTCAGCCATAGCTGTTAATGCTTCTTTTGGACCTAAACATTCCAGCAACAAACCATCTTCCCCCCTTTTATAAAGAGCATTACCATATATCATATATTGCATAGATTGCAATTTAACTTTTCTGCTGGCCTTCGAAGATGGACCAGCCAAGTACTGCATTATTGGATGCCTCCAATCTTGTTCTTGTAAGTCATTATGATTGACTTCCAAGACCACATTCCTTTTATTCAGAGGTGGTATTAATTTCTGATATGTTGTCTGGCTTATGTCCCTTTGGGCATTATCCTTTCTCTTGAAGTTCGAAGCTTTCTGAGCCACATCATTAGCTCTATTGTTCAAGAATCTTGGAACATGAGTTACGTTTGCTATTTGAAACTGAGAAAGCAGATGTAACGCAACAACATAGTATGGCAAAATACTTATGCTTTGACACTTGAAAATCCATTTCACTTGGTTAACCACCAATTGAGAATCTCCAAATATGTCAACTGCATGTACTTGTAATCCAATAAGAATTTCTAGTCCCACTATTAAGGCTTCATACTCAGCCTGGTTATTGGAACAAGTAGCTTCATCCACTCTGAAACCATGTGTGGTTTCTACCCCTTGTGGAGATTTAATCACAATATCAATTCCAATTAAGCCATTGGCTTTCGATCCATCAAACCACATCTGCCATGGCTTAACACTAGCCATGCCACGTTCCATTATCTCTTGGCTCTCTGTTTGAGATGGATGGTCTGCCAAAAAATTGGCCAGGACTTGCCCTTTTACTGCCCTTTGAGGAACATATTCTAAATGAAATTCTGACAAGGCTAGTATCCACTTGCCAATTCTTCCCCTCAACATAGGTCTAGATAACATGTACTTAACCAAATCTGTGGTTGCAATTACCAAGACAGTTGTAGATAAAAGATAATATCTTAATTTCATTGCAGCAAAATACAAAGCAAGACACAGCCTTTCTATAGCTGAATATTTATATTCACAAGAATTTAAAAACCTACTAAGGTAATAAACAGCTTGCTCCTTGCCTTCTTCATTGTCTTGGGCCAAGAAAGCTCCCAATGAATCTTCTGCTGCAGCTATGTACAACTTCAAGGGCTTATTACCCTTTGGTGGCATCAGCACTGGAGGGTTGGCCAAGTAGGCTTTGATACCTTCGAAAGCAATTTGATGCTTTGCTGTCCACACAAATTCTTCTTTATCTTTCAGCCTTAACAAGGAAGAAAAAACTTTAGTTTTCCCTGCAGTGTTAGAAATGAACCTTCGAAGAAAGTTAACCTGTCCAAGGAACCTTTGTAATTCTTTCTTACTTGATAGAGGTCTGGCTTCAATGATGGCTTTGGCTTTATTCTGATCAATCTGTGTTCCTTTCTTGTGCACTACATAACCCAAGAAGTTTCCAGATGATACACCAAACGCACACTTAAGAGGATTGAGTTTCAACTTGAACTTCCTCATTCTTTCAAAAGCTGCTTCTAAATGAAACAGATGCTCCTCCATGGACTGGAATTTCACTACGATGTCATCAATATAACACTCTAAATACCCTCTAATGAGGTCATGAAAGATGGTGTTCATAGCCCTCTGATATGTAGCTCCAGCATTCTTCAGACCAAATGGCATTTTAACCCATTCGAAGGTGCCAATATTCCCAGGACATCTGAATGCTGTCTTGTGGATATCCTCTTCTGCAATGCAGATTTGATTATAACTAGAGTGTCCATCCATCATTGATAAAACTTGATGTCCTGCTGAACTGTCTACCAACAGATCTACTATAGGCATAGGGTACTCATCTTTTGGAGTTGCTAGATTCAAGTTTCTGAAATCAATGCATACCCTCACTTTACCATTCTTCTTAACTACATGCACAATATTAGATAGCCATTCAACATACCTGGCTGTCCTAATAAAGCCTGCCTTAAGTAGTCTAAGAATCTCTTCCTTGACTTTCTGCATTACTTCTGGACTCATTCTTCTTGGTTTCTACTTGTATGGCTTGAAGTTAGGCTTCATAGGGAGCCTATGTTCCACTAATGACCTATCCAATCCTGGTAGTTCATTATAAGACCATGCAAAGCAATCTTTGTATTTCTTTAGAACAACTAACAACTGGTCCTTGTCCAGAATATTCAAACAAGCACTTATATAGGTGGGCTGTTGTATAGAACATTCCCCTAAATTTACTTCTTCTAAGGGGTCTTGTGTCTGAGAACTTATTGAAGCTTCTTCCTTGGTTTCTTCTACCTTCGAAGAAACCTTCTCGCTCTGTTTTGCTCCCAGGTTCTTTAGTTCAACATCTTTGCCCTCCTCCTCATAGACAAAATCTGTTCACAAGGCATCCTCTTCCTGTATTTCCTGGACTTTTGTTTCAATGTCCAATGCACAATATTTACCAAGGGTCAAAACTCTGACCTGTTGCTGCTCTTGCTTGCAGCCAACTATCATGGCCGCTTTCTCTTGCTCCTGTACTTTCTGGACTATTGCTTTTATATCCAATGTTGAGAATTTAACCAGAGCCAAGGACTTGGCTTCTTGTGCTTCATCTCTTTGCCTACAACCAGGCATCATTGTCATCTTTAACGACAATCTCTTCATCAGCATTCTCTTGGACTAAGTGCTTCAGGTGTGTCACTTCCTCATCAGCCGTCACTTCGGCTGAGCCATCAGATTTCCTCAGTATACTGAGTGGGGTCACCCCCTCAATATACAGTTTGGCCTCTGCAAAGTCTGCACAGGCTATGAAGGGTTGAGGATCTGCATCAATTTCCTCTGTCTCTCCGTTGCCTAAGGCCATCATAATTTTCTGATACAAAGAGGAAGGCACACATTTGTTAGTGTGGATCCAATCTCTCCCAAGTAAAGCATTGTATTTAGCATTACTGTCGATTACGAAGAATGCTGTCATGCAGTCCCTGGTTCCCACACTCAAGTTGATGGGTAAAATTCCCTGAGCCACCTGTTTGTCTCCAGCAAAGCCAGCGATGGTTGTACTGGTTGGGATCAACCTAGGATTCTTTTTCTCTAATTTCTTCAAAGAAGATTTCGGTAGTAAATTCACTGCTGCCCCATTATCTATCAGGACTCGGTTCAATTGTATCTCATCGAAGAAAGCCTTGATGTACAAATGCTTGACATGTTGTGTCATAGAATTCGAGGGATACTCAAAAGGATATGAGAGGTTAATGCTCACCTCTTCTTCACTCTCATATTCGGTTTCCATCGGGGTAGCCATTCCAAAATCATCTTGTACCATGCTCACTTATGAGTCTTCACTAGAGATAGGAATATGATCGATTTCTTGACCATCTTGATCCTCATCTCCAGCCTGGAACTCATGGGGCAATATGTGTACCATATTGACTGATACTGGAGGAAATGAGCCAAATTGGATGGCTGGCTGCACCTGTTTCCCCTCTTGGCTACCTTGGTCAGTTACCTCAGAAGCATCCTGCATGCTGCATTCTGACACTTCATTGCTAACAGGTTCCTTCGAATGGTTTTTCTCGACTGGTTTTTCAACCAAAAATGTTTACTCAGCCATGAAGGCTTCGAACATTTCTTCTTCCACCATTTCTTTCTTTTGGCTTATGCCAATCTCTTCTTCTGTCTCGCTACCACTCTCCATCAGAGCCTTCTCCAACCCTGCTAAGCTAGCCTTCTCTCTGGCTTTTAGTTCAGAATGAACCTTGGCCAACTGTTCTCTGCTGCAAACCACTTTGTTCTGTGGAATTGGCTTTGGAGTATGGTCTGACTTTGGATTCTTCTTTCCTTTTGTCTTGACCAGTGAAGAACTGTCTCCACTTTCTTTCAGACCTTGCTGGTACTGGGTGTACCTGCGCTGAATCTTTCTCCTTTGTGATCTTGAAATGACTGGGACCATATCTAGTTTCTTTGTCTTTGGGTGTTTTAAGCAATGCCCAATTGTTCGGAGCCACCAAAGGAGGCTTGACCATCCTGCCTTGGTTTTCAACATCCCTTTAGGCAGGCACTTCCCTAGGCTTGTTCTGCATTACAAACCAATCTGGAACCCCAGGTACCCACGAACTTACTGACCCAGATGTTGAACTGTTTCCTTCTACCTTCGAAGCCATCTTCGAGGCTGGCTGTGAAGGCAATTGCTTGGCCCTGACCTCATGTCTCGAGCCTGATTCAGGCCTTTGATGGAAGTGACCACTTTCTGTCCTGCATGAGGATGGTCTAGGGGGCCAATCTCTGGCTTTGATCCCATAACCTGAACTCCTCTCCAGTCTTCTTTCAGAATGACTGCTCTCAATTTTATAATAGTTAGGTGGCCTGGACTCATACAAGGGTCTTTTGCCTTTAGCATGCATTCTGTCCACTGCAGGTTCAACCACTAACGACCGCTGCCTGTCACTAACTTGGTACGGCCTCTTGTTGTAAGCATTGGTTGATTTAGGACGTCTCTGTACATCCCTGTAATATTGCTTCCCATCAACTGGATGGCCTTTCAATCATTTATAACTCAGTCTGCACCTGGGACACATCCTTTACATTACAGCTGCTTCTAAAAAATCATCATCCAGTGCTTCTTGATCAGAGTCTCCCCCCTGGCGTAAGAAACCTTGTCCAATAGCTGGTAAATTTCCAGTATCCTTCTTGGTAGTTGTCTGGTTAGCAATATGCATCTGCACATTGACCTCTTCCAATTCCTGCAGAGATAAATTCTGGAAGTTTGGTACAACAACATTAGCTGCGCTTTCTCCAACTTCTGGAAATGGATTACAGTCAATCCCCATGGCCTTTTCTGTTTTGGCTGGGAATTTCAAACTTCCTTTCCGAATTTGTTCTTGGATCCTGTCTCGAAAAACAATGCAGTTTTTAGTCGAGTGAGACCAAGAGTTATGCCACTTACAATATACTTTTCCTTTAAGTTTATCTGGAGATGGCATTTTCACTACTTTTGGCAACTTAAGGAAATTAGCCGCAAGCAAATGATCAAAAATGTCATTTGCTTTAGTTAAATCGAAAGAGTACTTCATGTGAAAGTCTTTCTTCTTAAACTGCTGGTCAATTGTTGTATCCTTATGAATTAATGCTTCACAGATTACAGGTTCTTTGCCCACAATCTCTGCTGCATCGATCTCATAATTAGGATCTCTATAATATGTCTTATACGATGCATTATTTCGATCTTGTTCCTCCTCTAATAATGCTTCATATCGAGACACCTTATAGGTTAGTTCCACCAAATCTCTGAATTTAGTTGAGTCAAACTTCTTTCGAATCCTGAATTCTAAGCCATTTTGCGCCAATCTTACAAATTCTGGCTCTGGTAGTATGACTCTATATTTATTTCGAGCCCTTTTAAATCTGGCAATAAACTGAGTGGCCTTTTCTTTAGGCCTTTGACTCAATCTTGCCAAGTCTGCCATGGAAACCTTTGGCTCCGATTGGAAGAATTGGGCATGAAACGCCTCTTCCATTTGTTGCCAAGTTTGAATGGAGCCAGGTGTAAGGTTGATGTACCATACAAATGCTCCCCCAGTTAGAGAATTTGGGAATAATCTCAGTTTCATATAGTCATGATTAGTAAATTCACCGCATTGAGCAGCAAATCTAGCAATATGCTCTACTGTTGATTGATTTTCACTCCCATAGAAAATGGTAAAATCTGGTATCCTGAATCCCCTTGGGTATTCATGTACCCTATCTACCCACTCTGGGTATGGCTTTCTGTATACAGGAGTCTGGACCCCCCGAGCCATCGGTCCACACATCTCCCTAACAATATCAACAATTTGGTCCCTAGGGACCATATTTTGTGCCTGCTGAACCACTACTGGAGGAACAAACACAGGGTTTGGTGGACAAACTTGTGCCTGTGGTCCTCTTGGTCCATAAGGTGGTACATTTGGGACTGGTTGTCCCTGTGGTGCAGGTTGCTGTTGGAGGTATGGGTAACCCCTTTGAGCCTGTCCTGCAAAAGGACCTGCGAAAGGTGCTGGAACAGGTGTTGTGTCCCTTCCATTTGTGGGAAAACCTTCCAACCCCCCGGGTATAAATTCGAACAAGGGATTATTATAACCCCTAGTGCCAGGTATGGCTTCGAATATGGGATTTGTAACCATTCTTACGCCAGTTTCTTGTACTTGACCAGATCCACCAATTTGTATGGCTTCATTGTTGAGTACTGAGGCATTTTGGCCTGCTGTAGGCCTCGAAATGGGTTCATACCAAGACTGAGGTGATGGTCTTTTATAATTCTGATTACTAGTTTGACCATTAGAATGTCCATTAACTTGCATAGGCTGTTTATCTCTAGCCAATCTTTGCTGAGGGACATTTAAAACTTCCTCTGTGTGTCTTGTGTTCGTTGGTTGGTGGTTATTCATTCGATCCAAAAATGATGTTGCCCATCTTTCCATTGTGTTCATTAATTATTGTCCCATGGCATCTACTAGGCCATCCCATGGATTTGTTGGCTGAGTAGATGGAACAGTGGATGGTCCAATTACTTGGTTTCGTCCAATATTATGAACATATGGTTCTTGTCCAGAAGTACTGGTCTGTTCGACCATAGGTTCTGATAACATAGGAGTTTCCATAGGATGTGTTACCACGTTATCCTCTAGATTAGGTACTTCTACCTCTCCTTCTACGCCTTCTTCCAATCGTTCATTTTCTCCTTGTCGTCTTCGTCTAGCCATTTTAAATTAGTTCCACTAGGCGTGCCAAAAATATATGTTGGCTTTTTGGCTTTCGAAGGGTATTTTTGTAAATGCGAGCGTGCCAGTAAGGATCAATCAGTCCTTACAGAAATTATAATTGCCAACCAATTATCAGACGATTGTGTTTTAGTTCTTTCAGCCTCAATGAAGAGGACTTTTACTGGTGGCTTGACTTAGGAGAAATTAAGCGAAATAACAGTTAAACGAAAAGCAATTGAAGTATTTCATTAAAATGAAAACTTACAATGGTCCAAACTCAGCCTCGTAGAGGTTTACAACAATAATCTACTTGAATCTACTCCTATGAATGAAGTGCAGAGCAGGTATTTAAAGTGCAGGAATGTAAAGAACATGTATTTAAAGTGCAGGAATGTAAAGAACAGGTATTTAAAGTGTATGAAATGTAAAGACTGGAAATGTAAAAACTGGAAAAGAAAATATGTAAAGTAAGACTGGTTTGTATGATCTAAGTCTGGGGGTTTTTTTCTAGGAGTTTCCCTGCTATTTATACTTGTCAAGGATAACCTTCGAACTGCACTTCAAATCGTCAAACTGCCCTCCATGATCGCTGATCATGCTGCCTTAGAAGTAGTTTCACTACGCCATCACTTGCAGTTGGGCTTCCCTCCTGTATTTGAATTTGAATATGAGTATGAATAACCGTTGAAGCCACGTCACCTTGTATCTCTTTACTGATCCAGTGCTACTCAAATCACGTGAAAACCAATATTCACTACCACGTGTACGATCAGGATCGAAGACTTGAATAATCTTCCTATATTACCTTTACTCTGCCACATGTCGAACTGTAACTGGCTTTTACAAAATATGTAGCCAACACTATTATCAAATCTATTGTATTTAATTTTCAATTGTTAAACTTTCTATACATAAAGAATTAAGATTCAAAATCAATTTTTTATTTTAAAAATAAACCTACCAGTAACAATATTATACTAATATTTGTATATCAAAATTTATTTATTGTTCCATGCATTCAATTATATTAATTTAATAAGTTTTATTTTTACTTATAAAGTAATGGTACATAAAATAATATACAAATTTTAATACATAAATATAGATATTACAACATTATTAATTTGCTAATTTATCAGAGGTTGGGATATGTCTTCCAAATTTGCAATCCAACATTGGCAAGGTTAAGATCATAGGAACATAACAATCTTATAAGAATATATTACCAAATTTATTGTGCCCTTCGTTTGAGTTGTGAATTGATTTTTTGATTTTTTAATTATTTTAATTTGAAATTAAAAAGTTTCATTTGAAATAAATTTTTTAACTTCTTTAACTTTTGTTTTTAAAAAAATAATAATTATAATTTAAATGTGATATTTTTCTTTATTAAAATAAAAATTATATTTTAACCCAAACCCTGTGTACCAACCAGATCATTTCACAGGAAAAGGACAAAAATGCATAAATCATATACATTTAAGACTTCCTTCTCACTTCTCTATTTTCATTCAAACGTTGGAGAGCCAAAATATCAAGCAGAAGGGGGGTCCCACAGGGCACTATAGGCCAGGCAGTGGAGCATCAACATAAATGGGAGAGAAAACAACACCTCACTCCAACCAATCAGAGTCCCACCGAGACCATCCTATACCATTAGACCATGTGGTACCATTTTAACTTCGGTCTTAATATACTATGTGGGTAAGGGTTTCAAATTGTTAGCACATAAATCTTTAAATTATGGTTAAAATTATATTTTTATAGTAAAAATTATACTTTTTTTTTTTTTTTTTTTTGTATATAAAATATATATATCACATACACTATATTTTTAGTGCACGGGATAGCCTTTGTCATATTTACAAATTCATTTTGAGATGTAAACAAAATTATATCATCAATTCATTATCGTTGATCATCACTATAATCATCATCAATTCATTATCATCATCACTCACAAAGGCTATCATGATCTGTCCATAGGAATGGAAAATTATAGATAATGTTTGGTAGAGTTTTTTTAATATGATTTGAGAATAAGAGTTATATTTTTAATTTGTAAATTTTGGAATTATAATTGAGTGTAGAAAATTTGTTTGGTGAATGAGTTTTAAAAAGAGTTTTGAATTGAGTGGAAAATTTTTGATGTAACATATAATATCTGATACAAAAACTTACAATTCATAACCAAATACACAATTCAAAAATCTATTAAAAATTTCAAAAATATTGTTTTATTAAAAATATAAATAAAAAAAAAGTGCCAATTGCCACCCAAAAAAAAAAAAAATCACACTATTTAGGTCAACTAGCTAGTCAACCGAACCGAACAACTAGTCGGATGTCCGAAGGGATGACCAATAGGCCAAATTTTAAAATTTAAAAACTTGACTGAAACGAGTTTTCAAAAAGTGGGGTGAAATTAATTTTTTAAAACTCAAACTAAACATCATACTAGAATGTAGGGGTAGAACTATGATTCCAAAACACAATCAAACACAGATTATTCTACAATATCACGTGTTCATATTCTTAATTAATCATAATTTATTCTACCTCCTCGTATTCTTCAATCACCTAATATAATACCTCACTTATCTATCTTTTTCATCAATTATAATATTATAAAATATCATATATCTATACTATGAAATTATTAAATAATTACCGCAATAAGAATAATGAAAACAGAAAGCCCACAAAGCCATCATCATTAATTTACACCACCATTACTTGTCTTCTCTCATTTATCTTCATTCTCATCATCTCACAGCCACACCAATCATTTTCCATTTCATTTTTTACCACTTCAAGAGTACCACTTCAAGAGTAAACATAAATGTGGTAACACATATACACACAATTTAGAACAGTTTTTAAAATTTTAACATGTTTTACTTTTTTTCCTCTAAAAATGTTCATATTATTAAAAGCTCATAATTGTTAATAATTTTAAAATTCAACTCATCTTTCTAATTCAACCCAAAAAAAAAAAAAAAAAAAAATATTACAAACACATAATTTAAATATAAAATTACAAATATATTGGGTTCGTACCCACTACTAAGTAATTGCATCTATTTTTATTATTTATTTATTTTTTATTAATTGCATTGTGTGAGGGTTGTCTTCTATCATCTCGATTAGGGGTGGGCGCGGGTCGGTTACGATCACAGAACTTTCAATCCACCATCCGTCTGGCAGATTGACAGATTGAAGAAAATCAATCCGCATTCATCCGTTAACCTGACAGATGTGGATTAAGTGGATTGACGGATGGATGCGAATCGGTTTGGCAGTTTAAGATTTTATAAATTTTCAACATAATTTAACTTGTGCACTTTTTCAAAAAATAAAAATAAAAATTACAGTCAATGACTTAACAGAATATTACAATTACTGCATGTCTCATCCAAATAAAGAAAGTTTGAAACTTTATTCATATATTACAATCACAGCATGCCTCATATACATAAAGTATTATAATATGTGGTTCTTAAAATATAAAAACAATTCAAACCACCAAAACCATGAACAGGGCAGTAATAGAAATTGTATGCCTCTGTATTGTTACATCTATATTTATTTTTGAAAACAAAAATCAACTAGCATTTATAATCTTTGATTTTTATTATAATTTTTGATTTTATTATTTTTAGAGTTAGATTTAAAAACTTAAATATATAGATAAATAATACATTTATTTTTTTCAATTTAAAAAATATATTTAAGTTGAAAACTATTTTTCAACATATATTCAACATTATATTTAAACTCTTTTTCAATTGAAAACACAAATAGAATATATAAACAGATTGAAAACACATAGTCTTACAAATTACTAGGAATGCTCGGCAGTTTGGCGGTTCGATTGCGACTAAATGAATCTCAAATCCACCATTCGTCCAAAACTAGGCCGATTGGAAAAAATCAATCTGCAACCATCCGCTCGTCATCACGTATCCGTCCAAAATACGACAGATTGATTCGATTCAATAAATTTAGATGAATCAATATATCCACTGCTCATCCCTAATCTCCATCCACTATGTGAACCAAGCATCTATCATGGTGGGTGGGACTATTCTCAAAAAGCAATCCAACTCCATACTATACACAAGGCGCAACACGGGGACTAGTAGTGGGACGCCCCAACTTACCAATTGCAATAGTTGTGCTCTTTCTCTATCCAAAAAAAAAAAAAAAAAAAAAGAAGTGGGAAAAGTCTCTCTTTTAACCACAAAATAAATAAATAAATAAATGGGAAAAGTGGCCCCACTGCTGAGCCTAGTGCCTCTTCCTTTCTTTTTCATTTTTCATCTCACAGTTACTAGCCAATGCTCTCTTTATTTTCGTTCCATTCTTTCACTTATTTATATTTCCTAACTAACACATTTATAAATATTATTCCTCCCCTTCTCCTCAAGTGGTTTGTTTGCTGCTCTACCACTGAATTCCCTTATAATCTTCTCCATCCTCTGGATGGTAAGTCTTCCCCAAACAAATTCAGCTTAACTAACACATTAATATCATTCCTCCCCTTCTCCTCAAGTGGTTTGTTTGCTGCTCTACCACTGAATTCCCTTACAATCTTCTTCATCCTTTGGAGGGTAAGTCTTCCTCAAACAGATTAAGCTAAAAACTCTCTCTCTCTCTCTCTCTCTCTCTCTCTCTCTCTCTCTCCTTGCACAAACTTGAATGGGTATTTCTAGCATATCCAAAGATGCTGTGTTGGTTGGACAGATTTCTCTTTTCTGGTCTACCTGTGTTTGCTATCTTAATTAAAGCTTCTAATTATGCACCACCCTTCTTCTTATTCTCCTTCTTCTTTAATCTTTTGGGTAATTGGAAATTTCAAGCATATCTTTATAAGCACCTTCTGTTAGTTGTTTACTTCCTCTTGCTTTTGTTTTTCAGAAATTTGACCCGAATTTTAATTTTTCTTCTTTCCGCAGCCCGTTAGCACATGAATGAACTGTTTCTGTTTTTAAACTTTTCTCTGCTTTCACATTGAGTTTACTGAGGTTTTTCATTTTGTTTTAATTAGAATTCTGACTGGATTGGATGTATATAGTGGCTTAATTTCTGTGATTCCCTTTGTTTTTTTTTCCTGGTCTGGTAGGTATTGGCCCATTGATTGAGTGTTCCAGCAGCCAACCCAAATTTCTACTTGGGATTTTGAGTTTCAAGTTAGTTATTCTCTTCATTTTGATAGCCCTTTGTGGTTAGGTTCATTTATTTTTGTCATCATCATGAGTTTGGCCTGGCTGCTGCTGCTGCTGTTGATGCTGCATATGCCTATTCTCTTCAACGTAAGAACATTCTCTGAAGCAGTTTCAAAACCTCCTGATGTTGTGAATATTGGAGCAATATTCACATTTAAAACCATCAATGGAAAAGTTGCAAGGATTGCCATGAATGCTGCTGTTGAAGATATTAATTCTGATTCCAGTATTCTTGGCGGAAAGAAACTGGCTATTTCGATGCATGATTCAAACTTCAGTGGATTTCTCGGCATTATTGGGGGTAATTTTTTTTCTTTTTAAACCCATCTTAATTCAACTTTTGGGATCTTTAATGTTCTCCTCTTTTATATGTTTCAATGTTTATTATCAATTTGTCATGGTTGGCTGGCTTATCTTGTTCTTGTGATTTTCCAATTCCTACATTGTTCACAGCATTACAGTACATGGCGACTGACACAGTAGCTATTATTGGTCCACAATCATCTGTGATGGCTCCCGTACTCTCACATCTGGCAAATGAACTCCAAGTCCCCCTCTTGTCATTCACCGCGTTGGACCCAACCCTCTCGCCTCTCCAGTATCCCTACTTCATCCAAACAGCACCCAACGATCTATATTTGATGACTGCCATTGCAGATATGGTTAGTTATTTTGGTTACAAAGAGGTCACTGTCGTTTTCTCTGACGATGATCAAAGCCGAAATGGCATAAGTGCACTGGGTGATCAACTCGCAGACAGACGCTGTAAAATTTCTTATAAAGCAACACTTCCCCCTGATCCCTTAGCAACTCGAGACGATGTTAAGAATGAATTAGTCAAGGTTAGACTGATGGAATCTCGAGTAATTGTTCTACACACTTACACGATAACAGGCCTTTTGGTTTTTGATGTGGCTCAGTCTCTTGGAATGATGGATAGCGGGTATGTTTGGATTGCTACTACTTGGTTATCTAGTGTTTTGGATTCTAAGTCGCCAGTTTCTCCAAAGATTGCCAAATCCATCCAAGGAGTTCTCACATTTCGTCTCCATACCCCCGATTCAGAAAGGAAAAGGAATTTCTCATCTCGGTGGAATCAGTTGAGTAACGGCTCTGTTGACTTGAATGCCTATGGTCTATACGCTTATGATACTGTTTGGATGATTGCTAAAGCAGTTAGAGCGTTTTTGGATCATGGTGGCACCATTTCATTCTCCAATGATTCCAATTTAAGTGGTCTAGTAGGGGGAGGGGCCCTGAATCTTAGTGCATTGAGCATTTTTGATGGAGGGAAGCAGTTACTTAACAACATATTGCAGACCAATATGACAGGTCTAACCGGTCCTATTGGTTTTAATCCAGACAGGTCTAAAATACATCCCTCCTACGATGTCATTAATGTTATTGGAACTGGGTTCCGGCAGATAGGATACTGGTCTAACTATTCTGGGCTATCTGTCGTGTCACCGGAGGTGCTTTATACCAAACCACCTAACCGCTCAAGTTCCAACCAACAGCTTTATAGTGTGGTATGGCCTGGAGATGCAACAACTCAACCTCGTGGTTGGGTGTTTCCAAACAATGGGAGGCAGTTGAGAATTGGCGTTCCAAACCGTGTTAGTTATCAAGATTTTGTTTCACTAGGCAAAGGTACTGATACAGTCCAAGGATATTGCATAGATATTTTCCTTGCTGCTATAAAGTTGCTTCCATATGGGGTACCTTATAAGTTCATTCCATTTGGAGATGGTCACAAGAACCCAAACTATAATGAGCTTGTGAATATGATCACATCGAATGTGAGTAGAAAAATTACTAATGTTTCCTTTATGAATATGAAGTTTTTTTGTATTTCATTTCTGCTGACTCTACTCTTTTAACTTTTTTTTCAATTGTAGGCCTTTGACGCTGTTGTTGGTGATGTTGCAATTGTCACAAACCGGACAAGGAGCGCGGACTTTACTCAGCCTTACATAAAATCGGGGCTCATCATAGTGGCACCAATCAGGAAGTGGAAATCGAGTGCTTGGGCATTCTTGAAGCCATTCACTCCATTAATGTGGGTAGTCACGGCATCCTTCTTCCTTATAGTAGGAGCTGTGGTGTGGATTCTTGAACATAGGATAAACGATGAATTCCGGGGGCCACCTAAGAAACAGCTAGTCACAATTTTGTGGTGAGTACTTTGGTACCTACCTCATTTGATCTCTTAACATATTTGATCTATAAATAATTATGTTATTTTGGTATAAATGTCTATAGATCATCTAAATTAAATCAGATAATGACCGAAACTCTGCTTACTACTAGAAGGCCATAAGCCTATAACATTATTTTATTGACACGATCAGAATCATTAGGTGAATAACAACACTATATTATGGATTATAAGCATGTTTAGGAGAACTCATATATCATTCTTAACTCCTCTTCTTCCTTTGTTTTCTTATCATGCAGGTTTAGCTTCTCAACTATGTTTTTTTCCCACCGTAAGTAGCAACCTTGGAGATCTAGACTGTATCCTTTCAAGGAATTTAGTGAAATGGTTACTGACTGATATAGTGCTTCAAATTTTCAGGAGAAAACACAATGAGCACGCTTGGTCGCATGGTTTTAATCATCTGGCTATTTGTGGTTTTGATTATTATCTCGAGTTATACTGCAAGCTTGACATCAATACTCACAGTGCAACAGCTATCCACATCCATCCAAGGAATTGAAAGCTTGATAGCTAGCACTGACCGGATAGGATTCCAGATAGGGTCTTTTGCTCAAAACTATTTAAGTGACGAACTCAACATAGCCAAATCTAGGCTTGTTGCGCTTGGATCGCCAGAGGAGTATGCTATGGCCCTACAGAACAGAACTGTTGCTGCTGTGGTTGATGAACGGCCATATATAGATATCTTCCTCTCCACCTATTGCAAGTTCTCCATTGTTGGTCAAGAGTTCACTAAAAGTGGATGGGGATTCGTAAGTATCTCTCAATACTTGGCAACCAATTTCAAGTCTTTTCTATTTATTAATTGGTATAAGTAGCACTTCTTTTCATTTTTTTTAATCAGCGTATAAATATCACTTAGTAATCATAATTTTCAAGTGGCAAACTTCATTGCACTAGAACCTGATCAGTAACAGACTAACAGGAGTTCATTGGTATTGATTTTTTTCTCAGTAATCGAAATACATGTTCCTAAACGCGCACGTCATCTTCCAAAAAGAATCATTTTATCATGTAATGGGAAATTGATCGAGTAGAATTTCTCTTATTTTGTGGAGAGGACATCTTGTATTAATTTGATCATAATTGATCATGTTCCTAATTGTTTCAAATTCTTGTTAGGCATTTCCAAGAGACTCTCCCTTAGCCATCGACATGTCAAATGCAATTCTCACACTGTCAGAGACCGGTGAACTTCAAAAAATCCACGACAAGTGGCTGAACAAGAAAGTTTGTGGTTCGCAGACCTCTCAGCTTGAGTCAAACAATCAGCGTAATTTACAAAACTTCTGGGGACTGTTCGTCATATGTGGGATCGCATGCTCTATTTCTCTGGGAGTATATTTCTGCTCGATGCTGCACAAATTCAGCCGATACTTCCCAGAATCAGACGATGAACCTTCTTCTAGTTCTAGAAGTGGCAGTTCTCGTTCTGCAAAAGTCCAGAGATTCTTATCATTTGTGGATGAGAAGGAATCGGTATCAAAAGGCAAGTTGAAGAGAAAACGGACAGATGTGTCATCTAATAGTGCTAGTGGGAGGGAACTTGAATCAGTAAATGGATCAGAAAGAAGAAAAGAAATTGGCAATTCAGAGAGAGGAGAAATTGGCAATTCAGAGGAGAGTGAGAGGGATTATGGAGCAGATACCACCTGGCTTCATTAACAAGTGTCGTAGCGAGACCTATACTTGTTTCTCTCAAATTTTATTCCAAAGACATTTCACAAGAAGTTGCTGGCATTGTATTTAGTGCAATAATATATATGAAGTATATGATAAACCATAAGGTAATTAACAAACAATTAGATGAATATGTATATATATATATATTTTCACAAGGTAGAATGTTAGATGTTAGTAGGAAAGTTAGATTATACAGAAGAGTATTCATCATTGCTCCATTAGGTCGAATCTCATATCTCACCGCATCCTAGGGCCGGCTACACAACTACCATGACAACTGCCAGGGTAGAATATGTATAGTTAGATTACCAAATTATGAATGAATATGTATTAGATCCCCAAACAATATTGCTCAACTTGTTTTTAATTAATGCTACTCCTACTTGTACCATTCTAAAAAATGTTTTCATTTTTCACATCCTTATCTTAGCACACTCATTAATTAATATGTTAGTTTCTTAATTACTCAACATTTTGTAAATGTTGTAATAACATTATCTCAACAAACTCATTAAAATTAGTTGATTACATAATATGTCAAAAGCACATATACACTTGAGCCAATGTATTTTAATTTTATGAATTTCACCATCTTAAACGTCTACATACGTATTAATAATCTAATCTTAGATAACAAAATCATTCACTCTTTGGCATTTCTAATTATCAATATTTATTTCTATGTTATTAGCACTAAGTGAGCAAGTCTCACAGCAAAGCAAGTGCTCAAACATTAAAACTATGTTTGGGAACCTAGGAGAGAAAAGAAAAGAAATGATTACTTAAGTAATAAGAGAAAAAGAAAAGAAAAGAAATGATTGTGATTTCTCTCATTTTTGTTTGGATAAGGAATAAATAAAAGAAAAGAAATGATTGTGATTTCTCTCATTCTTGTTTGGTTAGGTTTCATTAAGAGAAAAGAAAAGAAATTATTTTATGTTATATTATCAAAATAACCTTTTTATATTTTCAATCATTTTATTTCTTTTATTTTTATAGGGACAAAATAGGTATTATGAAAATAGTGATTTCTTTTCTCTCCTAATCTCTTCACTTTTAGGAAGATTGAAAATGAGACTCATAAGAGGAATGAGTTTCTCTCTATTTCTTCTCATTTCTCTCTACTTAAGTTATTCAAACAAATAAGAGAAATATATATCACTCCATTTCTTTTCTTTTCTCTTCTCTCCAAATCACCCAATCCAAACCTAATGTAAACAATGAGAGGCCTTGTAGAAAATCAGGTGCTCTAGCACCAAACAAGCATGTTCAAAAATTTCTAAAAAAGTCATGTTAGAACAAACTATGAAACTCATATAATCAAGGTCCAAAAGTTATGATATACAATGATCGGAATGAATCATATATATGTATTAACAGAAGAGTATTGCTACAGGGCCCAAAAAATTTTCGAGCCAAACGGCTCGAATTTTAGGCGGTTGGAGGAAGAAGAAGGAAATGAGGAAGAAGAAGAAGGAGAGGAGGAGCAGAACTGGAGGGGCCCCTAAAAATGGGGTTGGAGGCGGGGGCGGAGGCGGAGGCGGCGGCGTGCAGAGGCGGACGAGCGACGAGCTGCAGAGCGGAAGCGGGCGGAGGCAGAGGCGGCGATGCGACGGCCGACGAGCTCGGTCGACGAGCTCCGACGCCGACGACGACCTGCTTCTCTCTCTCTCTCGCCTGTGTTCTCTCTCTCTCTCTCGCCTGGGTTCTTCTTCTCAACGAAGAAGAAGAAAGAAAAGGAGAAAAGGAAGAAAAAAAAAAAACAAAACCCCAAAACGACGTCGTTTTGGGGTTTTGAGCCAATTCGAGCCTCAAGTTTCGGGCCCTCAAACATTTTCCATTAACAGAATCAAACACTACATCACTTGGTGAATAAAATATTCTATGTGGTTGAGGATCTTACTAGCGCAACTAAAAAATTTCAAAAATGATTTAGATCATTAATTAGTAGTGACTCTAATGATGTGACAATGGGTGTGTTTTGTGCCTTGTTTGTTTTTTTTTTTATTTTTTAATTACCACCTCACTAGTGGTGGAATTAATGATGACAGTTTAATGATCTATAGCATTGCTCAAAAAATTCAATCACTTCAAAGTCTCAAAATTACGAGTCTATAGATTTCGCCTCTTACGTTGTCTAAGAAACCCTAAAGTCAAGTAAATTCTAGTCACCAACCCCCACACACACTCTCTCTCTCTCTCCGACTGCGTGTGCGTTTACTGTGAGTCTGTAATAATGGCGATTTGCTGCTATGAATCTGCTGCTTCGAAGCTCATCTCCATCTCAACATCCCCTCCGACCAACCCCTCCAAACCCAACACTTGTTTCTTCTCTGTATCCCAAACCTTGAGATTGAGATGCAACCTCTCACTCCCTTCCAAAACCCTCGTTACAGAACCCCAACCCCTCTTCACCTCCGTCAAGTCCTTCGCACCCGCAACGGTGGCTAACCTCGGCCCTGGCTTGGACTTCCTGGGATGCGCCGTCGACGGAATCGGCGACTTCGTCACCCTCCGACTCGACCCTCAGGTCCACCCTGGCGAGATCTCCATCTCCGATATCAATGGCAATTCCTCCACCAAACTCAGCAAAAACCCTCTCTGGAACTGCGCTGGAATCGCCGCCATCGCCGTCATGAAGATGCTCAACATCCGATCGCTCGGCCTCTCCCTCTCCCTCCACAAAGGTTTGCCTTTGGGCAGCGGCCTCGGATCCAGCGCCGCCAGTGCCGCCGCAGCTGCAGTTGCGGTGAACGAGATGTTCGGCGGTCCGTTGTCGGTGTCTGATCTAGTCCTCGCCGGACTCGAATCGGAATCGAAAGTTTCCGGCTACCATGCCGACAATGTGGCGCCGGCGATCATGGGAGGGTTCGTGTTGATTCGGAGTTACGATCCACTGGAATTGATTCGATTGAATTTCCCGAACGAGAAGGACTTGTTCTTTGTGTTGGTGACTCCGGAATTCGAAGCACCCACAAAGAAGATGAGAGCAGCATTGGCAACAGAGATTACGATGTCGCATCATGTGTGGAATTGCAGTCAGGCTGGGGCACTGGTGGCGTCGGTGTTGCAGGGAGATTTGAAGGGATTGGGGAGGGCATTGTCGTCGGATAAGATTGTGGAGCCGAGGAGGGCACCGTTGATTCCAGGGATGGAAGCGGTGAAGAAGGCGGCCATGGAGGCTGGGGCTTTTGGATGCACCATCAGTGGAGCAGGGCCTACAGCAGTGGCGGTGATTGATGATGAGGAGAGGGGGAGGGAGATTGGGGATAGGATGATTGAAGCGTTTATCAAGGAAGGGAACTTGAAGGCATCAGCAATGGTGAACAGGCTTGACAGGGTGGGTGCTAGACTTGTAACTAGCATTCCTAGATGATTTTGGTCATCATGAATAACAAACAACAAAGGAAAGGGCCCCCCCATTCAGTTCATGGCGGGTGCTGTGTGTGTGTGTGTGTGTTTTGAACCAAATAACATTGGCAGTGATTGCTGTACTGTATCAATGGTGGTTGGGTTGTCCATCTCATTGATTTGTAAGGGGAGGGAAGGGGAATAAAAATAAAAATGAGCCAGCCAGCCAGCCATATGTGATCGATCATGCACTTGTGTTGCTTCTTGTGATTTACATCCCCAAATGGTTGCATTTGCATTTATATCACAAATGACTGTTTAACTGAATTTGATTTACAACTCTTCTAAGCTCACCTTCAATTGTGTTTTTATTTTTTATTTTTTTTATATGTCAAATGGAAAATGCTATAGACCCAAATAATTTATTAAATTTTTTATCAAACTTTTTACATGGGTGTGGACGCACACAAATCTACGTATGTGTGGGTTCTATACCTATGCAAGAAGTTTGGTAAAAAATTTAGAAAATTATTTAGAATCTATAGCATAACTTATGTCAAATTGTAACAATTAAATTTTGTACAGAATTTGCCACCAACTTTTGCAAGATGCCAAAATTTAACAAGAGTGGTTCTTTCCTTCACATTCATGATGATGGGATTGTTATTTACATTGTGTTGCTATTAACATCCTAATTTCTTCTTAGTAAATGCTACCAAGTGTGTTTTAAGCATTGTTTAATGTTAAAAATATGTAAAAAAATGCCTAAAAATATATAAAAATATTAAAAAGTATATTAATTTGAATAAAATTACATTAAATTTAATAAAAGGCACCTTGGGTTCTTTAATTTTTTTTTTATTTTTAATCTTTTACTTATACATCAAGAGCACTTGTGGATACTATGCAAGGCACAACATCTTCATTAGTAGCACTCTTTATATTTGACATTTTATAAAGAACATAAAAGAAATGACATTTACACGATTAGAACATCATTTTTAAATTGGACCTTGCTACATCCTCCTAAAAACACCCCCCCTAATCCCCTTAATTTCCATATCAAGTAAAAAAAAAAAAAAAAAAAGGAAACAGTTGCCCAAATTGGAAATTAGGGGGATTAAGGGGGGTGTTTTTAGGGCTCCAAATCATTTTCCTTTTAAATTATGACAGATTGGTTTGACCACCAACTACAGATGCTCTAATTGACTATCAAAACCGTGACATGTTGTCGGTTACATATTTTGTGTAAGTCAATTACAGTTCGACACGTGGCAGGATGAGGAAAATACAGGAAGACAATTCAAATTTTCAATCGTAATCACACACGTGGCAGTTAGCATTGATTATTGTAGATCTGTATAGCACTGGATCAGCAAAGAGATGCAAAATGATGTGGCTTCAACGGTTACTCATATTTAAATTCAAAATCAGGAGGGAAGCCTAACTGTAGATATGGCATAGTGGAGCTAACTATAAGGCAACATGATCAACGACTATAGAGGGAAGGTTCGACGGTTAGAAATGCATTTCGACGGTTGTCATTGAGAAGTATAAATAGAAGAGAAGGCCCTAGAAAGTGCCCCTAGACTCAGACTCAAAAAATCAGTTTTATTCTACTTTATTTTCCTTCAAATTTTTACATTTCTTGTTCTTTATATTTCTGTACTTCAAATTTCTGCGCTACATTTCGTTCATAGGAGTAATTTTCGAATAGCTTGTTGCTGTAAACCTCTACGAGGCTGAATTGGATCGTTGTAAGTCTTTCATTTTTACTTAATGAAACGCTGCAATTATTCTTCATTTAATTGTTGTTTACTTAATTCTCCTAAACAAAGCCACCAGTAAAAGTCCTCTTCATTGAGGCTGAAAGAACTAAAACACGATCGTCTGATAATTGGCTGGCAATTAATTTTCTATAAGGACTGATTGATCCTTACTGGCACGCTCAAAATTACAATAATAACTTTCGAAAGCCAAAAAGCTAACATATATTTTTGGCACGCCCGGTGAGACTAATTAAAATGGCTAGACGTAGGAGACAAGGAGAAAATGAACGCTTGGAAGAAGGCGTGGAAGGGGAGGTAGAAATACCTAATCCAGAGGATAATATGATAACACATCCTGTGGAAGTACCTGTTTTATCAGAACCTATAGTCGAACAGACCAGCACTTTGGAGCAAGTACCACATGTTCAAAGTATTGGACGAAGCTAAGGAATTGGACCATCCACTGTTCCATCTACTCAGCCAATGAATCCATGGGGAGGCCTAGTAGATGCTATGAGACAACAGTTAATGAACACAATAGAAAGATAGGCAACATCATTTTTGGATCGAATGAATACTCATCAACCAACTAACGCAAGGCATATAGAGGAAATTTCAAATGTCCATCAACAACGATTGGCTAGAGATAAACAACCTATGCAGAGTAATGGACATACTAATGGTCAAACTAGTAACCAAAATTATGAAAGACCATCACCTCAGTCTTGGTATGAGCCTCTTTCGAGGCCTATGACAAATCAAAATGCCTCATTACTTAACAGTGAAGCCATGCAAATTGGTGGATCTAGCCCAACATAAGAAAATGGCATAAGGATGTTTCCAAATCCCATGTTCGAAGCCATACCTGGTACGAGGGGATTCATTAATCCTTTGTTCGAATTTGTACCCAGGGGGTTGGAAGGGTTTCCTGCAACTGGAAGAGACACAACACCTGTTCCAACACCTTTCGCAGGTCCTTTCGTAGGACAGGCTCAGAGGGGCCACCCATACCCTTAACAGCAACCAATACCACAGGGACAACCAGTCCCAAATATACCGCCTTATGGACCAAGAGGATCTCAGGCACAAGGTTGTCCACCAAATCCTGTGTTTGTTCCTCCAGTAGTAGTTCAACAAGCACAAAATATGGTTCCTAGGGACTAAATTGCTGATATTGTTAAAGAGATATATGGACCGATGGCTCGGGGGGTTCAAACTCCTGTTTACATGAAACCATATCCATAATAGGTAGATAGAGTATATGAATACCCAAGAGGGTTTAGGATACCAGACTTTGCTCTTTTTTATGGGAATGGAAACCAGTTAACAGTAGAGCATATTGCTAGGTTCGCTGCTCAATGTGGTGAATTCACCAATAATGATTACATGAAATTAAGACTGTTCTCAAATTCTCTAACTGGGGCAGCCTTTGTATGGTATATTAACCTTACACCTTGCTCTATCCAAACTTGGCAACAAATGGAGGAGGCATTTCATGCCCAATTCTTCCAAACGGAGCCAGAAGTTTCCATGGTAGACTTGGCAATGTTGAGTCAAAGACCTGATGAGAAGGCTGCTCAGTTTATTGCCAGATTCAAAAGAGCACGAAACAAATGTAGGATCATCCTACCGGAGCCTGAATTCGTGAGATTGGCTCAAAATGGTCTAGAGTTTAGGTTTTGAAAGAAGTTTGACTCAACTAAGTTTAGAGACTTAGTGGAACTAACCTATAAGGTGTCTAAGTATGAAGCATTACTAGAAGAAGAACAAGATCGAAGTAATGCATCATACAAGACGTATTATAGAGACCCTAATTATGAGATTGATGCAGCAGAGATTGTAGGGAAAGAACCTGTGATCTGTGAAGCATTAATTCATAAAGACACAACAATAGACCGACAGTTTAAAAAGAAAGACCTTCATAGGAAATACTGTAACAATCCAGATTTTTAATTATTCTATAAAATTTATACTAATATTATTTAATCTCAGTTCGGAAAATATATAATTTATTATATATTATTATGTGTAATTTTGTAAAACAATATAATTATTAAAAGTTTAGGGGTCAAAATATAAATAATAATAATAATAATAATAGTAATAATGGGTGTGGTAGTAAAATAAATAATTGATTTTCTGTTAGTATATGATAGAGTGTAATTTAATTAGAAATTTATTTATTTATATGATTATATTAAAATATTGGGTCAAAGGGTAATTATCTTAAATATCTATTAAGGATAAGAACGAATCCATATAATTATTAATCGAATCTGAGGGAGATTCGCATGCCACGTATGCGCCTTATCTCCCTATAAAAGGGAGGCGTGTCACCTGGAGAAGAAGGAAAGAAGAAAGGAAAAGAAAGAAGAGGAAAGAAAAAAGAAAGAAGGAAAAAATTGTGGAAGCTAAAAGGGTCTTTGATAGTGGAAATAAAGAGTAAGGTATTAAAGTTAAGGTGAGTTATATTATACCTTGAGTCATCAAAATATATTTTACGTATGTTTTGACTTACCAAAATCTATTTTATACAAGTTATGTTTTATTAGTATATTAATAAAAGTTATGTTTTATAAAGATTTTAATTACGTGGATTATTATCTGAACCCTATTTGTGAAAAGGAAACCCATGGATATGTTTTTTTTACTTTTAAAGAATATTTGGCTATGACCTTATATACAATTATGTTTTGTAAGTACCACCACGGGAGTCTCACACCTTTGGGGACTTAAATAACCATTGGCCTCTGTTTGGTTACGTTGTGACCCTCTGATCCATTGAACTCTGTTCTGTGCGAAGCTAAGTGCTACACTATTGTGGGAGCCACCTCTAGAATCCGTACGAGCCACCTCTTGAATCCGTACCTCTGTTCTGTG
Source organism: Camellia granthamiana (assembly GCA_036172215.1). NCBI lineage: Eukaryota > Viridiplantae > Streptophyta > Magnoliopsida > Ericales > Theaceae > Camellia > Camellia granthamiana. The sequence goes on along the minus strand of CM069904.1, from coordinate 636,528 downwards.
CGGACTAAAGTGCTGTGAAGAGTTAAGTGCTACACTATTGTGGGAGCCACCTCTAGAATCCGTACGAGCCACCTCTTGAATCCGTACCTCTGTTCTGACTGTCACTTCTGTGACCTCTATTCTGTTCTGTTCAGTACCGTGGTTATGGTCATTTACTTACATAATTTCTGTATTTCAGCTTCTGCCACTTAAATGATTTGTTTACATAATCTCAGTTTTGCTACTTAAAGGATTATTTGTTCCGACTAAGTTATCTTAAATGTTTTGGCCTAACTAACTATCCATGGTTATTTCGTGTCCCTTATACTCTTGGTATAATATTTCCCACTCTGCCATGTGCTTATAGTTGTTTACCAATTTTCAGAAACCAATGCAATTCAGAAATAGCTTTGGAAAGTCTTAGACGCAGGGTTGCGGAATAGACACACACAACATTTTTATGATATTTTTATATGTAAATATCGACCTTTTTGGTCAATATATTTTGTAATACAAATAGAAGCTCCAATGATTATTTTGGTACCCTTATTTAAATTTTACTTCCGCTTGCGTTTATTAATTTGTTTATGAATTGGCCGGAGGTAACTTCAGTTACTGGCCATCACGATACTTAACCCTTGGGTACGGGGAGCGGGTCGCGACAAATACTCTTTCGATTTAACAAAGGCAGATGACATTTTTGATCATTTGCTTGCGACAAACTTCCTGAAGTTATCAAAGGGAGTCAAAATTCCGTCTCCAGAGGAACTTAAAGGAAAAGTGTATTGTAAATGGCATAATTCTTGGTCTCACTCAACTAAAAACTGTATTGTTTTTTGAGACAAGATCCAAGAGCAAATTCAAAAGGGGAGTTTAAAATTCCCAGCTAAAGTAGAAAAGGCTATGGGGATTGACTCTAATCCATTCCCAAAAATTGGAGAAGCTGCAGCCAAAGTTATTGTGCCAGACTTTCAGAACTTATCCTTGAAGGAATTGGAAGAGGTCAATGTGCAAATGCATGTTGCCAGCCAGACTACTATCAAGAAAGATGCTAGAAGTTCACCAGCTGTTGGACAGGGCTTTGTAGACCAAAGGGAAGACTCTGATGAGGAAGCACTAGATGATGATTCCTTAGAGGCAGCTGTCATCCAAAGAATGTGTCACAGGTACAGGTTAAGCTCCAAGTGGTTGAAAGGGCTTCCGGTTGATAGGAAGCAATATTACAAGGCTGTCCAGAGGTGTACTAAACCAACCAGTGTTTATAACAAAAGGCCATATCTCACTGGTCCTAGGCAGCAGCCATTCATGGCTAGGTCAGCAGCTACTAGAGTGCAATCCAAGGGTAAGAGACCTCTACATGAGTTCAGACCACCCAACTATTACAGAATAGAGGGCAATCGTCCTGAAAAGAGGCTTGAAGTGGGCTCAAGTTATGGGATCAAAGCTAGAGATTGGCCCCTTAGACCAGCCTCACACAAGATGGAAAGTGGTCACCCTCATGGAAGACCTGAATTAGGCCCAAAACAAGGAGTTAGGGCCAAGCAGTGGCCTTTACAGGCAACTTCGAAACTAGCTTCGAAGGAAGAAAGAGACAGTTCAACGACTGAGTTAGTAGGTTCATGGGTACCTAGAGTTCCAGATTGGTTTGTTATGCAGAACAAATCTAAAGAGATACCTACCCAAAGAAATACTGTTGGAGACCAGGGCAGAATGGTTAAACCTCCCTTGGTGGCCCAAAATAATTGGGTGTTACTTAAGCATCCAAAAACAAAGGAACCAAACATGGTCCTAGTGATTTCCAGATCCCAAAGGAGGAAGATCCAGCGTAGGTACACTCAGTACTAGAAGGACCTGAAAGAAAGTGGAGAAAGCTCTTCATTGGTCCAGTCAAGGGGCCAGACAGAAGGAAAGAAAAATCCAAAGTCAGACCATAGTCCAAAATCGACTCCTCAAGACAAAATGAGTTGCAGCAGATAACAGTTGACCAAAGTTCACTCCGAACTAAAAGCCAAAGAAAGATCCAGTTTAACAGGATTTGAAAGGGCTTTGATGGAAAGTGATAGTGAGACGGAGGAAGAAGTTGGCCTGGGCCAAAAGAAGGAGATGGTTGAGGAGGAAATGTTTGAAGCCTTCATGGCTGAACAGACATTTTTGGTCAAAGAACCAGCAGAGATAGACCATTCGAAGAAAGCTATTAATACTGAAGTGCCAGAATGCAGCATGGAGGATACTTCTGAAGTAATTGAACAAGTTGGCCAGGAAACGAAGCAGGTGCAACCAGTCGTCCAATTTAGATCGTTTCCTCCAATATCAATAAATATGGTGTATATACTACCATACGAGTTCCGAACAGAAGATGAAAACCAACAAGGTCAGGAGATTGACCCAATTCCAGTTTCTAGTGAAGACTCGCAAGTTAGTATGGTGCAAGACGAATCCGAAATAGCCACACCAATGGAAACTGGAGACGAGAGTGAGGAAGAGGTGAGTATTAACCTCTCATACCCTTTTGAGTATCCCATGACATCCATGACACGGCATGTCAAGCCCTTGTATATCAAGGCCTTCTTCGATGGGATGCAGTTGAACCGGTATTAGTAGATAATGGGGCAGCAGTAAACCTGCTTCCGAAATCTTCTTTGAGGAAACTAGGAAAAAGGAACCCCAGGTTAATCCCAACCAGTACAACCATTGCTGGTTTCGCTGGAGACAAACAGATGGCTCAAGGTATTTTGCTCATCAACCTGAGTATGGGAACTAGGAACTGTATGACGACATTCTTCGTTATCGACAGCAACGCTAAGTACAATGCTCTACTTGGTAGGGATTGGATTCACACCAACAAGTGTGTGCCTTCCTCTCTACATCAGAAGATAATGATGGCCTTGGGCAATAGAGAGACAGAGGAGATCAATGTAGATCCTCAACCCTTCATAGCTTGTGCAGACTTTACAGAGACCAAATTATGTACTGAATGAGTGACACCACTCAGTATATTGAGAAAATCTGATGGGTTAGCCGAAGTGACAGCTGATGAGGAGTTAGCACACCTAAAACACTTAGTCCAGGAAAGTGCTGATGAAGAATTTGTCGCCAATGATGACAATGATGCCTGGTTGTAGGCAAAATGATGAAACTCAAGAGGCCAGATCTTTTGCTTTAATTAAATTCTCAATATTAGACGTAAAATCAATAGTCCAGAAGGTGCAAGAGTAAGAGAAAGAAGCCATGCAATTGGCTGTAAGCAGGAGCAGCAACAGGTTAAGGTTTTGGTCTTTGATAAATACTGTGCATTGGACATTGAAACAAAAGTCCAGGAGATACAAGAAGAAGAAGCCTTATGGACAGACTTTATCTATGAGGAGGAGGGCAAATATGTTGAATCAAAGAAACTGGGAGCAGAACAAAGTAAGGAGATTGCTTCGAAGATAGGAGAAATCAAAAAAGAAGCATCAGTGAGTTCTCAGCTACAAGACCCCTTGGAAGAAGTTAACTTAGGGGAAGATTCTACACAACAACCCACCTACATTAGTGCTTTGTTGAGTGCTCTTGATAGAGACCAGTTGTTAGTGGTCTTAAAGAGATATAAAAATTGTTTTACATGGTCATATAATGAACTACTAGGGTTGGACAGGTCATTAGTAGAACATAGGCTCCCCATGAGGCCTAATTTCAAGCCATACAAGCAAAAACCAAGAATGATGAGTCCTGAAGTGATTCAGAAGGTCAAGGAGGAAATTCTTAGGCTCCGCAAGGCAGGCTTTATTAGAACAGTCAGGTATGTTGAATGGCTATCCAACATTGTGCCTATAGTTAAGAAGAATGGTAAAATGAGGGTATGCATCGATTTCAGAAATCTGAATTTATCAACTCCAAAAAATGAGTATCCTATACCCATAGTAGATTTATTGGTAGACAGTTCAGCATGGCATCAAATTTTATCAATGATGGATAGACACTCTGGTTATAACCAAATCTGCATTGCAGAAGAGGATATCCACAAGACAGCATTCAGATGTCCTGGGAACATTGGCACCTTCGAATGGGTTAAAATGCCATTTGGTCTAAAGAATGCTGAGGCTACATATCAAAGGGCTATGAATACTATCTTTCATGATCTCATTGGAGGATATTTAGAGTGCTATCTTGATGATATTGTAGTAAAGTCTCAGTCGATGGAGGAGCATTTGCTTCACTTGGAAGCAGCTTTTGAAAGAATGAGAAAGTTTAAGTTGAAACTTAATCCTCTCAAATGTACTTTTGGCGTATCAGCTGGAAACTTTTTGGGCTATTTAGTACACAAGAAGGGAATACAGATTGATCAGAACAAAGCCAAAACTATCATTGAAGCCAGACCTCCATCAAGTAAGAAAGAATTACAATAATTCCTTGGACAGGTTAATTTTCTTCGAAGATTTATTTCTAACACCGCAGGGAAAATTAAAGTATTTTCTTCCTTATTAAGGCTGAAAGATGAAGAAGAGTTTGTGTGGACAGCAGAGCATCAAACTGCTTTCGAAAGAATCAAAGCCTACTTGGCCAAAACTCTAATGCTGATACCACCAAAGGGTGATAAGCCCTTGAAGTTGTATATTGCTGTGGCAGAAGATTCACTAGGAGTTTTCCTAGCCCAGGACAATTAAGAAAGCAAAGAGCAAGCAGTTTATTACCTTAGTAGGTTTCTAAATTCTTGTGAATGTAAATATTCAGTTGTAGAGAAGCTGTGCCTTGCATTGTATTTTGCTGCAATGAAACTAAGATACTATCTTTTCCCTACAACTGTCTTGGTAATTGCAACCACAGATTTGGTTAAATATATGTTATCTAGACCTATGTTGAGAGGAAGAATTGGCAAATGGATATTAGCTTTATCAGAATTTCATCTAGAATATGTTCCCCAAAAGGCAGTAAAAGGACAAGTTTTAGCTAATTTCTTGGCAGACCATCCATGTCAAACAGAAAGCCAAGAAATAATGGAACTTAGTATGGTTAGTGTTGAACTATGGCAAATGTGGTTCGATGGATCAAAAGCCAATGGTCTAACTAGAATTAGTGTGGTGATTAAGTCACCACAAGGGGTAAAAACCACACATGGTTTCAAAGTGGATGAAATTACTTGTTCCAATAATCAAGCTGAATATGAAGCTTTAATAATGGGACTGGAAATACTTATTGGATTACAAGCTCATGCAATTGATATATTTGGAGATTTTCAATTGGTGGTTAACCAGGTGAAATGAATTTTCAAATGTCAAAGTGTAAGCATGTTGCCATACTACGTTGTTGTATTACATTTGCTTTCTCAATTTCAGATAGAAAATGTAACTTATGTCCCAAGATTTTTGAATAATAAAGCTAATGATGTGGCTCAAAAAGTTTTGAATTTCAAAATAAGGGATAACACTCAAATAAACATAAGTCAAACAACATATCAAAAGGTAATACCACCTTTAAATAAAAGGAATGTGGTCTTGGAAATCAATCATAATGACTTACAAGAACAAGATTAGAGGCATTCAATAATACAATATCTAGCTGGCCCATCTTTGAAAGCTAGCAGAAAAATCAAATTGCAATCTATGCAATACATAATGTATGGTAATGCTCTCTACAAAATGGTGGCAGATGGGTTATTGTTGGAATGTTTAGGTCCAAAAGGAGCATTGACAGCCATGGCCGAGGTTCATGAAGGCATATGTGGTGCTCATCAGCCTGATGTGAAGATGAGATAGCTGCTTCAAAGGCATTCTTACTATTGGCCAACCATCCTTAAGGATTGCATAGAATATGCTAGAGGTTGCCAGGCATGCCAGAAGCATGGCACAATAAGACATGTACCCATAACTAATCTGCATGCGGTTGTGAAGCTTTGGCCGTTTAGAGGATGGGCTATGGATATGACACGGAAAATATATCTACCCTCTTCGAAGCATCATTGTTTCATTTTAGTGGCTACTGATTACTTCACTAAGTAGGTCAAAGCTAAGCCATATAAGGCTGTAAATCAGACCGAAGTTATTGGATTCATTAAAGATCTAATCTACAAATTTGGCATCCCACAGACCATAACTGTTGATAATGGAATTATATTTGATGGGAAAATGGTAAAGTCTTTTGTGGCAGAGTTTGGAATTAACCTTGTTAATTCTACCTCCTATTATGCACAAGCCAATGGTCAGGCAGAGTCATCCAATAAATCTTTGAAAAAAGGAATACAGAAAGTTATGGAAGACAATCCCAGGGATTGGCATAACTTAATTCTTGAGTAGTACCATCAGAGTATGTGCCTGGAATTGGAAAGTGTGGATGAAGCTAGAATTCTGGCATTAGCATTCTTTTCCAAAAGAAGAAGGCAGCCAAAAACTGTAATAAGAAGGTCAAGCATATTAGCTTTGATAAAGGTGATTTGGTATGGAAGACAATACTCCCAATAGGGATTAAAAGCCATAAGTTTGGCAAATGGTCACCTAACTGGGAAGGACAAGATCAAGTTCATAGAGTCTTGCCTTCAGGAGCATATCATCTGAAAAATTTGAATGGATATGTACACCCCAAGAAGATTAATGGTAGATATTTGAAGCCTTATTATCCAACCATATGGGAAACACAAGAAATATAATAAGTGCTAAATAAAGGAGCATGAAAACACTCAAATAATAAAATAAAGATTTTATTTCATAATGAGTTGAATATATGTAGCCATAGATTGGCCCAAAAATCAGTACAGTGTCTCAGCTGTTCCTTTATAATTGATTCTCTATTCTTAAGAGATGGGAACAACTGAATGGCTGTAGCCATCTCCTGCTTTCGATCAGCCAGTCCTTGGTTAGTGATCTGCAATTTAGTGGCAATTCGATCTAAAGCCTGGTTAACTGCTAATAACTCTTCCTCAAGCTAAGCTTTTTTCTCCAGCAGTTAAGCTCAAAATTAGGAGACAGAGGAATGTTGTTCTTTCAATTCTGACACTTCGGCATGTATTTAGGAAACAAAACTCTGGTCTCTCAGCAATTTCTCTTCTGCAGCCTTGGTGGTATGGCAGATGTTGATGTAAAAATCAATGATGGCTGCCGCATGAGATAAATGACTTGAAATAGTCATGCTGGATTGCTCAACAACCTTGCAGCACTGGAGGAAGCCATTCTTGATTATAGACCTTTGTAAGGCTTCGAAGGAAATTCTCGAATAGGATGTCAATAACTCCAAATAGCTATCCAAGTCTAGTGTAGGCAAGGAAGTCCTACTGGTGGAGGAAGAGCTCTAAAAAATTTCTAAAAGAGAATCAGCTAGGACTAATGGCTCAATTTTATTGTTAGCTAGTGGACTGGTGGAAGGCATGTCAAAAAGACTAGCCAGCCTAGTCTCGAAGATGTCCACCTCATCTGTTGACATGAAGGGTGCAGAAAGAACTCTGGTAGGAGAAAGAAATGGCTGCATAGGAATAGGAGAAGAATGTGAAGTATCCTTAGTAGTCTCCATAGTTTTGGCTACCAGTAGGTCAAGAGAAGAGGGACTGGAGCTAGGTAGAAATAATGGACAGGGAATTTGTGAGCTACCAGTGTCTTCTCTACAGGAATCAGCTATCACTGAAGATGAAGCAATAACTGAAGTGATAGCAGGAGTTTCCTCAGAAAAGGAAGGAACAGTAAGGCTTAAAGGAAGAGCAAATTGAGTAGAGTTGAAGGATAAGTGAGAAAAGTATGGAGTTAAGCCAAAAGACAGGGATGCGGGAATACTTTGCCTCAAGAAAGGTATGAAAAATATAGGACCAGGGAGTGGGAGTATTATTTGAATTGGCTCCACATTTTGAGGTCTTTCAACTTCAGATGAAACTAAAAAGTCCTTATCAAAGGGGGAGGCAGAGTAGTTGTTGCTGTAAAAAAAAAAATACAAAGTAATGTTAATTCTCAATATCAAGAATTTGAGAAAAGAAAATGGGGACACGAGAGGAAATTACTGGTTTCAGAAGTGGTGGCAATGATGGGAGAACTACGAAGGGAATAATGCTCAGCAGTGTGCTGCCTTCTCGCAGTTTTCCTTTGGATTGTATCAGCAGCAGCAGCTTCATCCCTGAATAGTTGCTGCTGCCGCCTTTTTTCAGCTCTCTGGAAAACAATTATTTCTTTAAAGGGTTCCTTCTCTACTGTTTCGGCAGCTGTCTCATGAGTAGGATCTTCGACTAGGTCAGAAGGAGACACAGTTATCTTCTTTCTCTTTTTTCTCTACAGTGGAACTTCATGCTCCTTCTCTGCCTCTTTCTCTTCAATCTGAGACTCAAACTCCTCAGGAGTGAGTATTAGTTTTCTTTTCTTTTTCTGCCGATGTTTGTCTTTGAGAATAGCTAGAGCTTCAGCTCTCTTGGGAGATTCTTCTTGTGGAGACCCTAAACCAAGTAGTATGAATATGAAGAAAACAAACAGAAAATTCTGAAAGAAAAAAAAACCTAAAAATGTATACCTTTTTTCGAAGTAGCTCTAGTAACTCTAGAAGGAGGGAGTGAGACTGCATGAATAGTTTTGGCAGCTGTAAAAAGAGAGGGGATGGTCCCGGCTTCTTTTGGTTTAGCCTTAGAAGGCACACCTAGCCCTATCAGTAAATCATGAGGATGTATTGCTAGATGCACTTCCATATTGGCTGTCCACCAATTTTGAAATCTTTTCAAAACTAAGCCAGAAGGGAGGAAGGGGAAAAATTTAAACTCACTCAAATCTTTCAACAGTTTAAATGTTGCCTCCTCTAGTTTAGATTTGGGTATTCTCAGGTCTCTGGTTGTAAGATGGACATTCGAGAGATTGCAGAGTGGAATGGGAATTCCTTGGATAAACCCAAATTGCCTGGCAAACTGGGAAGGGCAGTATACCTCAGATATGCACTTATAAGCTCGAGAGTTTAAAGTATCAATAAAAAGTTCCCTTGTCAACAAAATAGAAGCCCACATGTCTTTGTGCAATCGGATGGAACACTGTCTATCAGCCAAGAATGTCCTTAGCCAAATCGGTCATTTATTGGCATTGAAGGGGCAAAACAAGGTGGCAGCTGGGGAAACATGGAGCTGGTGAAAAAAAGTAAGATAATAGGCGAAAGAAGCGGGATAAAGGGCAATTCTAGCATACTTTTCTCCATAAGTGCTAGGGTCTTGAACTAAGAATTTCAAACACTTGGGATGCAAATCAGTTAAGTAAGCAAAGAGCCAGAGTTGAAGCACCCAGAGGGGACTTCCTTGGTTGATATCAAGAGGTTTCTCATAGAATTGGGAGCAGACTCTATAAACGTGGCCTAAAAGATAAGGGGCCAAGGCTATTCGCTTCTTCAGAATAAGGGCCTTTGCAAGTGGGGCAAATTCAAGTATGATTCGTTGAGATGATGTACAAAAGAGGAATTTACACAACCAATATAAAATAAAGGAGAAGAGTTCTCAATCACTCACAGGGCCCACCTTTTTATTTTCAGCCTTTACGAAGTCACTGAAGGAAGAATTCAAAGGTGGAAGAGAAAATTTAACCGAAAGGTCTGGATAGCTGGGTGTAAAGGGGGTACCGAGTGGTGAAAGTTCTAAGAGATGGCAGATATCAAGAACGATGGGAGCCATCATACCACAACAAAACTGAAAAAAGTTAAAGGCCATATTCCAGAAACAAAGAGCGGTAGGAATCAAAAAAGGGTCTTCAGGAATGATAAATCTGGAAAAACGAAGGGCATCGAGAATGTAGAGCTCTTGTAGGTCCCATTCTCTTGCAGGCACGACTCTATCATACCACTCCTCCCACTCAACCCTCAATGTTGGCCAGCACCGATGAGGTCGGTTCACTCTCCAATTTCCCCAGTCAAGCCCCCCTTCATAGAGAAGAAACTGGTCCTCCAAACGAGGGTACAAAACTGGAAGTTGGGCGGGAACCTCTCGAAAGATAGGACTTACGACATATTCTTGTTTTTCGCTGTGACGAGGAACAAAGAGGCGTTCGTCTATGGCACTCGATCTACCAGCTTTAAAGTTAGTAATTTCTTCCTCAATATATCTTTTCAAAGCCATTGTTGGGCTTATACATTCGCCAGTTGGTACTTTCAAGGAAGAAGACTCCATTGGTAACAAACAGCAAGAAAAGGAAGGTCAGTAGAGATGAAGGGTTTGTGTGTTAGACAAACAAGTGAGTTCAGAGCACGAAATAAAAGGGGTTTTAAAACCTTTGTGTCTGAAAAATATACCCAATTGTTTTATGTAGGCGAAATTCGTAAAGAAGTACTAAAGGTACGGATGCAAAAAAATTTCCTCAATATTGATAGTTATAGAGGGAAACGCATCTCAAATACTGATGTCAGCTTCGAAATAAAATATTTGGCTTCGAAGCCAAGTTTTGGCACTAGAATCAAATGACAAACGGCTTCGAAAGCAGGAAGTTGACTTCGAAGCATATTTCACGCCTAACGGTACAAGAATTCTTAGGTATTTGTTTACTTCAAAAGGATTAAGGACCTGTTTTTTAGGTTTCTTAATGAGAGTAAAATCCTTCGAAACAAAACTTGAAATACCTTACGGTTAGAAATTGTTTGTTCTAAGTTTCAAATCAATAGTTGGTTTGATAGTATACAGAAGAAATCACTTTTTTCGAATAAAATAGTACAGTCCTTAAAGCGGTTTCCATATTTTGGAAAATATAGATTGTTTGTTCGAAACAAAATTAATTGATTTGGAAGTCGTTGATTGTATTAACCATATTTTGGGGAATTAGATATGATCAAATCAAGTTTCGAAAGGCAAAATTGTTGAATTCGAAGCTCTGATTCTGAAAGAAAACTGGCAAAAGTTGTCAATTACACTTCATAAGTTGGAAAAGTTCAAATTGGGTTTTCAGTATTTCATTGGGTATGATCGAATCGAGATTCGAAAGATGAAATTGTTGAATTAGAAGCCCTAAGTTTGTTTGTCTTTGACAAATAGGGTAAAATCAGACCATGCCAAATAAAGAAAAGACATCTTAGCTTTATTAAGACAAAAGCAATTACATCAGAAGCCTTCTTTGGCTACATATTCAAGTTCATAAAAATAAGGAATAGAATAAATGACAAGGTCATGGAACTTGTTCCAACTATGGTCAATGAACTTCTGTTCCTTCTTTATTCTATTTTCTATCTTCTCCAAGCTAGGCTGCTGAAATTGATATGCTCTTACTTGATAAAAAAGTTTTTCGGCCTTTATTTCAAACTCTGTTTCTTTCAACCCTTGTTCCATCTCATCCATGTCCAAGTCATCCCAGTATGCAGAGTCTTTATTCTTGAAATCATTATATTCATTGATAAGGTTCTCTGCTTCATACCGGGTATGAACTCGACGGGCTGAGATTTGATCCAAAGATCGAGTGGTGGCCACAAAAATGTGATGCCAATGAAAAAGCAGTGGGAGTTGGTCTAAAAACATCTGGAGCTCTGCTTAGGCGATAAGGTTGAGGACATGACCCTGAGTCATAACATCACAACCCCATCGAAAGTTCTTGAGAGGAACATCGTCTTCGAGAACATTGAAGGGCAAGTGAGAAAAGGCCGCAAGCAGAAGTTGGGCTTGTTGTCACTGATATTTAGTAGGAGGAGATGGAGAGTGATAAGAGGGGAGAAACTGGTCCTCAAAGAGGGTAAGTCTCAGTTCCTCCATCCAGTGAGGGTTTTGCGGAAGAGGAGGTGTAGGAGCTTCCATCTCGAAAGAAAGAGGAAATTGAAGATTGTTGACGATATCAAGCCAGTCAGAAGAGCAAAGTTTTGCCTTTTGGGCTAAGAATGACGGGTTATACCCTTAAGCCTCTTCTGGACGACGAGTGGCTTGTACTATCTTCGTAGGCATGGAAGACGTGTACCATGCTAGAAGTAAGTTGTCTTCCAAACGGCGTCGGCGGTCGATGGGTACGTATGGGTAAACCACCGAACTTCGAGCAAAGGGAGGGAAAGTTAAAGGATCAATAAATTCGACAAAATGATGATTGATTTGCTCTTTTAACTTGGACTCCTCAAGTTCTGGCCAGCTTCTCCAACCAAAAGCCCCAGAAGAAGAAGAAGCTGCAGCCTCATCCCACGTAGAAGGTTTTGGGCCAGAGGAAGAACTTCCAATATCCATGTTTGCAAAATTTTGGGTTAAAGAATTGTGGACAATAGGTTCATAATCCAAAGGTTGATAGTTTGCAAAAGCTTCCATGACTTGAATATAGGAAAGTGGATAAATGTAGCTAATCAATGCATGAAGATTCTTTCAAGGACAAATAACATTATCAAACAACTCTTCATATGCTTGATCGAGGTAAGAAAAGGTCTGCTTGGCCATGAAAGCTGAACTAATCTTTTCGAATACTGAGATAGTGGGAATATTTAAGGGATAGAAAAGAATTTAATGCAAATGTTCATTGATGAACAACGGTTGCATTTCTGAAAATGCAAAACTCATGCACGTTCTAAGACGTTGATGAAATACCTTGATCCACTAATATCACCAAGTATTGGGTATATTAGTGTTGGGGGTAATGTTGGCTACATATTTTGTATAAGCCAATTACAGTTCGACACGTGGTAAGATGAGGGCAATACGGGAAAACAATTCAAATCTTCAATCGTAATCACACACGTGGCAATTAGTATTGATTATTGTAGATCTGCATAGCACTGAATCAGCAAAGAGATGCAAAATGACGTGGCTTCAACGGTTACTCACATTTAACTGCAGATATGATATAGTGGAGCTAACTATAAGGCAACATGATCAGCGACCATGGAGGGATGGTTCAACGGTTAGAAATACATTTCGACAGTTGTCATTGAGAAGTATAAATAGCAGAGAAGGTCCCAGAAAGTGTCCCCAGACTTAGATCCAAAAAACCAGTTTTATTCTATTTTACTTTCCTTCCAGTTTTTACATTTCTTGTTCTTTACATTTCTGTACTTCAAATTTCTACACTACATTTCGTTCATAGGAGTAATTTTCGAATAGGTTGTTGCTATAAACTTCTACGAGGCTGAATTGGATCGTTGTAAGTCTTTCATTTTTACTTAATGAAACGCTGCAATTGTTCTTCATTTAATTGTTGTTTACTTAATTCTCCTAAACAAAGCCACCAGTAAAAGTCCTCTTCATTGAGGCTGAAAAAACTAAAACACAATCGTCTGATAATTGGTTGGCAATTAATTTTTTGTAAGGACTGATTGATCCTTGCTGGCACGCTCAAAATTACAATAATAACCTTCGAAAGCCAAAAAGCCAACAGTGGTTACCTTCGAAGTATGTCTCAAGACACTTAGAAGCATGTTATTCATTGAAATATCATTTTATAGCCATTAATGGCTAGTTAAAATACCAAACTAATTTCATAGTAATCCAACTCTTTGGATTTGGTTCAAAGAGATGTCGTGAGCACTTTCGAATGACGATTTTGATTCTTTAATAACATATGTGACTTTCGAATGGTGGTTTTGTCATCAATAAACACCTTCGAAATGTAACATGGGACGAGAAAACTTTCGAAATGTGTACCTCCCTTCAAATATATGTAAAATGACAATTAATTAATTATCGAATAATACCTATTTTTGGCATGATAATTAGTGGCTTTACTGATAACCATTTTTATAGCCATTTGTTACATGAAAATGTAACTGGTTGTCTACAAAAATTGGTTCGAAGAACAATGGTTTTGGTGTCTTCGGAGAATTAATAATTGGTTTAAAGCATAAAATTAATATTTTTCATTAATTATGTGTGAACCAAAACATACAAAATTTGAATAATCACAATGTTGGCCAAAAGTTGCTTCAAAAGTCCTTTTGCCATAATTTTGTAAGTTTCAAAGCACTTCATCTTGCATCAACAACAGCTTCGAAGAAAAAATAGTGATGGTTGTGAACCTTCGAAGCTTTGCCGAGTATTTTCAAGGATGTAATTCGTCCTTTGTCGGCACTTTCGACCTTCGAATGATGATTTTGGTCCTCTATACCACCTTCGAAGCTAGTTATTTAGCATGTGTAACAGTTTGCTAAGGTGAATCATTGGCTTTGCCTTGAAAATATGTGGTTATCCTTCGAAATTTTTCTACAATAATATCCCTTCAATGCGTATATATATATATAATTCACAACATCTAGTCATAATTTCATGTTTATTCGAAACACTTTATTAGTGCTATTATATCATTCGAAGTATTTTGTTGATATTATTCGAAGCACTTTGGCTGTGTTTGGTTATGTTCTGAAATCATGATTCAGTAGCATCACTCATGTATGATGTTTGGTAGGTGTTTTGTAATCACCTTTCGAAAACTTTGCAGAGCGCTCTGTTTCAGCCACTGTTTTTAGGATTTTTTTTTGAAAATTTTGCTTGACAAGTCGTCCGGCCGGTCGACCGGAATAGTGATTTTTTTTTTTTTTTTGCAATTTGTATGTTAATTTTTATATAATCAAAAAAAATATTTTCTGAATTTTTTATGTGCTTTAAAATAATTTTGAGTTGTATGTTTAGTTATGAGTTGTAAATTTTTGTATCAAATATCAAATGTCACATCAACAATTCCCTACTCAAATCAAAACTCTTTCCAAAACTCTTTACCAAACAAATTTTCTACACTCAAATCATAATTCCAAACCCCACAAACTCAAAATACAACTCATACTCTCAAATCATAATTACAAAACACAACCAAACGCTACCTTTATTTCTTAGATTAGTCATGTGCTTGGTTCAGCCCTTCAAAAATTCAAATAAATATCATTTTTTAAAGGCCGCGGGGGTAATGTTGACATCATAAATCTATAATTTTTATTATTATTTATATAATTGCAGGACATGTGGCATCCTCCTACTCATTTGGAGGTTATAAAAAGTTATGAAATGTGAAAAGATGATGGGGAATAAAGTGGAGAACATGGAGTATGAATTGGAGGTTAAAGAAAGTCATGAAGATATGGAAAGATATGTGACATTGTGGGAATGGAGATGGAAGAGTGGGTAGTTTTAGGTGGTTATTGGGTAGTTATTGCTGGAAGTTTTTCCTACAAATATTTGCCTATAAATAGTCATTCATGGTTACATTGTAAAAGATCCAGAATTCAAATCAAAGATAATTGATTTTAATATTTCTTATCATTTTCCTTATCTTAAGAGTAGTTTAATATAGATTTATATTTTGAAGCATTTATTTTCAGCGTTTTCTTTTCGAAACATCTTATGCACTTTCTTTTCAAAGCATAGGAATAGAGATGAGTACTTATTACTTTAATTGTTCACTCAATCATCTTTCTTCGTCTTCCTCATTCTTCTTTTAATTTTTCTTTTCTCTACACTTGACAATTTTGAAATCCTCTTTGCTGAGACAAAAGAATCGTCAACACAATCGTTTAATAATTGACTTGAATTTAATCTGTAAGGATTTTTCAATCCTTTTTGACACGCTCGCATTTATGATATTTTTCTTCGTAGAAAAAATAAACCAACACATGTATTCTGAATGTATCCCTCCAACCCCTCCCACAAAAAATACACAAGATTCTCCATAAATGTAAAGGTATAGAAGTGTTTCAAAAAAAAAATGTATAAAAGAGTTATTATTATTATTTAAATGGATTTATTATGTCATTTCCCAGCAACATTGATTAGAGCTGTGTGTTCCCTTACGAACATGCTTTTCCTTTAGCTTATGTCTTTGGTTAGAGAATTTGGAAAGGGATTTGGAAAGAGAAAGGAAAAAGTTTGGTGAAATATGAATAAAATATACTTACATTTCACCTAGTTTCACACACTTTTTCCTTTTCCCTTTCCAAATCCCTTCTCAAATCCCTTAACCAAACACAGCATTATAGATGCTCTACGTGTTTCTTATTAAGTTTCGAGGGGAACCGAGGAAAAAGAAAAATAGACGAAAAAAGTCGGTGAAGCATGATAGGTGCAAAAGAACACATACAAGAAAATTTCCCCAAAGTTATCAAAACTATCAAACTACTCACAAAAATTTATATATAAAGAAAAAGGAAACCAAATCCAGCATTTAAAACACAAATCAAAACTTTTATCTTTTTTAAATCACAGACACTGTCATCAATTGATTTTAGAAGCCGCTGCCTGCTTGGCACCAACAGAAAAGAACTCCGTAATCACTTCAAGGGGCATGCCCTTGGTTTCGGGAACCTTGAGGAAAACGAAAAACCATGATATGGTGCACACAACAGCATACATACCAAAAACACCAGTAAGGCCAACGGAGTTTAGCATCACAGGGAGTGTGTAGGTAACAATGATGTCTCCAATCCAAAATGTGAGGGCACATATGGCAATGCAGAGGCCACGAACCCTTGTGGGGAAGATCTCTGCACAAAGAATGTTTGGGATTGGCCCAAATCCCATCACGAAGCAACAGAAGTAGACCACCACACTAACAGTTGAGATGGCCGCATTTGCAACATCTCCAAGGTTAACAAGACCTCCGATGACAAGAATGACCAGGGTTCCTATCAACAAAGGGATTGTGCTAAGCAGCAAGGTCCTGCAATGCAACAATGGGTTGACAAACCAATTAACAGTTGATACCCAAAGGTTTTGAACCACAAAATGCTCATGTCATTATCTTTTACTAGGTAAAGAATGTCGAGAACAAAGTACCATGAAGTTAACCAACCCAACCTAAAATGGCATGCACATGATATATATATGTCTATTTTACATGAATATAAAAGGCCAATTATTGCCTTCCATTGTTGAAGTCTGGTCAACACAACCACAAAAAGGAGGACCTGCTTCAGCTCTAAGCATTTTTTTAAGGTTAGCTAAACACTTCAAAGAGTTGGAAGATAAGATTTTACATGTTAGTCTGGCTAAATTCTTAGAATAATTTGAGGACTGCAATGTAGGCTCAAATTTTCCTTTATGTAGTTTCCCCCCCTCTTATCGCAAGAAAAATACAATCATACAGAATTAGAAAAGTTGACTTAGCAGGGTGTTTTCCAGTTGTTCATTGTAATTAGAGAGAGTCCTACAATCTGCCCTACTTTCCTTTGGTTTTTGTGCCACTGAAGGTTTTTTTCTTCTTTATTGTTTTGCATTTTTTATGGGGGAGATGGAAGGGTGCACAATATCAACCCTGAAAAAAATAAATAAATAAAAATAAAAAGAGAGAGGATACATTTTTGTGGGAGAACTAATATTAAGTGGGAGGACTTCAAAATAAAAGGGGGGAAATTTTTTTCTTGAAAATGGGATTCAGTCACAACCAATTTTGCCAAATAAAAATAATAATAATAATAATATGAAACATGGTCACATCCATCCCTAAATGTGGCAGTCACATATTGAAATGTATTACTAGTTTTCTACAAAAACTACCACCTTTTAATACATAACAATTTGGAGACTTGACCAATACATGATGCAACATGAAGGAATGCACATGACTAGTACATTGCCAATATTATACCCAAAAAAAAGTACCTGAAAGGAAAATTTTATGTATGTGTGTTGGCAGGGTGTGCCAAGATACATCTACCATAACTATGTGGTTTGTGTAATGTATCCATCTCATCGCTCGGGGAGGTGTATTTTTGTAATCAATGAACGAGAAAGGAAAATTCCCTCACTGCGAAACTGCAGCACAGAGTATAGAATAATAAATTCTACATCCTCTATGGCCATCTCAGCTGACAGTAAAATTGGTACTGGTACCAACGAGCCAACCTCCTCGTCGAAGACCGTGGTCTAGAACAAGTCTTCCTCCAAAAATAGGCTATGTACCACTAGTCCTCACCAGGCAGTTTCAGTGGTGCCAGACCCCGAGATGCCTTTGGCCCTCCATGTACTCTCTGGCCTCAGTGCTATGGGTTGACTCAACAAACCCGAGCAAATAACCACATTCAATGCCCCTCACACCCTCAACATTTCTACAGGAGTTTGGGATTCTAAACAAAGAAATCAACAAGGGAAGAGAAAACCGAAGGAGGAAAAGAATCTCAAGGGTGGAGGCACATGATCTCAAAGCTCTCCAACCAATGAAGAAGAAAAATGAAATAAGGCCCCCTTAAATATGTCTAGGGCATCTTTGAAATATGAAGCATCACTTGGAAAAATGAGACGACCACTAGACCTCAGAAGCGCAACGTCCAATCTTTGCCATCATAACTCTTTTTCCAAAACGTCTCCCCGCTTGACAAATGCCAACAATCACTTAAACCCCACATGTGAGTGTTAAACCGGCTAATGGTTCATGAGAGCTCACATGAAGGGACCATAATGTAGTTACATAGGTCCAGCCCCACAACGTGGTATTGCCAAGACATCCCTTGGGTGACTTCTGTGGATAACACGTAGACCGCTCATGCATCAACAAACACCTCATGCCATGAGTGTAATTACTAACAACCTTGCTTCACCCAGTGCCTCAAGCAGCTCATGTGCCGCTAATGACCTCGCTCACCCAAGACCTCGAGCTCGCATGGTTTACCCTGCTCACTGGTCACCCCACTGAGCATGCCTCGACTTCCAAGACTAAAGTATGCTGCTCGCACTACCTACATTGGGAGTAGGGCCTAGGTACCTTGAATGCAACCACCAAAGGACTTGTGGATTAGAAGTTAGAGTTCAAGGCTTCGTCCAAGCACTCGCTGAGCTCTCCCTCAATAGCAAGGTGCGCTTGGACCAATCTTCGAGAGAGGGACCTTGATCACGACATGTAATACCTCGATGATTGTATCATACCTACCTCTAAGCCATTAACACAAAGAAAAGGGACATATCATATTTACCAACCGTTAACACATGATACATCCCCCAAGGTCATGCTATCGTTGCAAAATTTCCTGAAGCTCCCTTCATTTTGCCTAGTCAAGAGGGTTGAGCCAGCTGTCTCAGCAGAGCTCGCACCCCATATAGAATGGCTTCATTCATGCAGATCACCACCTTGCTCCTCAGGCATACAGAGCTATCCACTGCCACAATCTCTTTCCTAAGCTGGCTTGGCTTTCTCCTCTCTCAGCTATGGTGGTCTTCGGCCATCTCCATTCCTACCATAATCCCAAAAGGCATCCCTCAGCCAGCTCACTCATCGACTATCCACAACCTGTATCACACCCCTAAGTTGTCTATACTAACCACCTACATCGATTTTGGGTACAAACACACTTTTGTTGAAAGTTGGTCAAGCTTTTTCTTAGAAGCATAGTAAGGATTACTTTCGATAGCATTGCAACACTGAGTTCAAGGTATTTTCTTCTACCCTTCTTACCCTAAAAAAGTAGGGTCAGCTAATGCCCATGAAAACCTACCCTCCTCTATCCTACAGGGCCAACAAGGAATAGTATAATATTCATCTCTTGTCCATCAAATATCTAAAGGGAGATCCTAAATTCGCCCACTTAATTCTCCCTACACCCATTGCATGCATTATAAACCTTAAGATGAGAATGCTTAGATGGATTTGTGGTAAGACTAAGAAAGAAATAGAAATGAATTTTTTTATGAAATGGTAGGAGTGGCACCTATTGAAGATTAGTTGAAAGAAAACAAGTTCAGATCGTTTAGTCATGTACAATAAAGACCTATAGATGCAACAATAAGGAAGGGTGATATATATGATCACCATATATAGAGATGTTAAGGGTAGGGAAGACCTAAGTTGACATTTAATACGTTAGTGAAAAAATATACTCCCTCCATCCCATATTGTTTGTCCAGTACGCAAAAACGAGAACATAAAAATAATGTATTCTCATATTAAAATTTTCAAAAATTTTCACCAATTGAAAGATCTCATTGAGTGCATTTAATTTATGTAAAAAAAAAAAAAAAAAATTTAAATCTTGGCACAAAAATATAGTATTTCTTAAGTTCTCGCTTTTTGTGTTGGACAAACAATTTGGGATAGAGGTAGTATAATTTATTTAATTTAACTGAATATATAGCCCTTGATAGAGCTGAATGGAGAAAGGATTCTTGTAGCAAACCTCAATAGGGACAAAAGGCTTAGTTTGGTTTACTCACCTTTGGGTTGGAGAGAAGAGGTCTATAGGACATACAAAAGGACATCAAGTAAGTAGGGATGACAATGTAATGGCTAGCGGATCGGGTCATCCATACCACCTAACCTAGTGGGGTCAATGATCAACCTCTCCCCTAGACTCTCAACCATAAATGTTTTCAATTGTCTCATGTTCAATAACTAAACAAACACAAAACATTCACCCCAAAAAGAAACTATTGTCACTCCTAGAGCCACCCTGAGTAACAACGGCATGGAGAAAGGTAGGCTACTGACTTTATGGTCTCCAAAAGGAAGTCAAATATTCCCCTTTTGCACCACAGACATTTCCTAAATCAACAGAATTTAGTGATCTTCCAATTTCATACAAGAACTGCAATTATGCCAAGAGAATAAAAGGATAAGAGAAAGAAAGCTACCTTCTCCCAGATATATCCATTAGCCTCATAGCAACAGCTATACAAGGAAGCATCAACAAGGTCGTGATGGTACTAATAAGCAGTGAAGAAGAAGCTGAACTGATGCCCAAATTTGACAGAAGAACTCCAACACCTGCCTGCTCCAGAATTTGAGGAGTGTAGTAAAGAACTCCGTTTATACCAGAGAACTGCATAAAGAAGAAGATACACCATATAGAGCAAATTAGTTATACATAGAAAAATAAAAATAAAAAATTGAAAGTGAAATTAAGCAACCCATTGACAAGGTACACTGCACCATAGGAAGATCTGTGACGACGAAAAATTACTTTCGTGTGTGCATCACATCTATCAGTTTGAATTTATTGTTATATCACACAATAACAATAACCACAACTTAACAACAACATAGCATCATCATCATCATCAACAACAATAACAGATTATTATGTGTGCCACTGAACTAGTATTGCAAAAGAAATTTTTTGATTGAAAGTGCAAGCTCCTTGATTTGGAAGACATTTTCACATTAGATATACATGAGATGGTAATTGAATAAGGCAAGAGAAAATGGAAAACATTGCTTTCAAAATTTTCATCTTTAAAAGGAAGACTTTAAATAAATGGACAGGTAAAAAACATTTTCCCAACTCAACCTGGTCACTGAAAAAGAGATATCTAATGCAAGCTTCTCCTTAATTTGCAGAAACTTTGCAAATATCTATTACAATCCAAGTTGACGTTGACATCAAAGTGAACATTGGGCGAAAACCAAATGGATTATTGTAAATTTGGAACACTTCTAACAAAAGACCTAGAATTGCCATGGTAGTTTTTTAGTTGAATTTTGTAACAAGGCAATAAGGTTGAATATGGAGAGATAATAGAGACATTAAAGATAAAAGAATGGACACAAAGGTTTAACGTGGTTCAGCCAATAATCACCTACATCCACACACACACAAAGCCCTATGGGCTACATCTTTCATTCACTCAACTTCATACTCTTATTTACATGATACATCATACATATAGAGTGAGAGAAACAATCAAATTTCTTTAGTTAAGGGAATGAAATAAATTAAAGAAACAAAAAATCATGATAAACATAAATCATGAAATTTTCATATATTCTAGTATTTTTCATATCTTCTGATATCTTTAATAACATAATCTTATCTTTAACATTTTTATCACGCAATATTAAAAAAAAAAAATTAGGATTAGAAAAGGTAAAAAATTTATTGCCGAAACCATTCCCAGTAATACTAATCAAGTTTGGAGAATTCAACCCTAAAGATATCCCTAAAATCCTCATCGTGTTTCGTTCATTACTCTTCAACCCTAAAATGCTAATAATCGTAATATGATCCCAAATGAAATATTTGTCAAACGAGCAGGATCTGTCACCTGTGTGTCCTATATAGGAAACATTTTCCACTCAGTAAAATTGGGCATATCTTCTTAATTACGCAAAGAATCCTAGTGTCCCAATTCAATGGGTCAAGTTTATCCATATAAGGGTAAGAAAATACAATGCACCAAACCCTTTTGGCTTTATCTTGTCTAACAGTCATGGAAACTGAAAACCTGTTTATAACAGAAAACGAGAAAGGAGCCAACTCATGGTACGATATAAAGAAAGGAAAATGGTAAATGCATTACTTGTTGCATGCTACAAACAGAAAGGACACCAATTGCTATTGCTTAGAATTTAACTTTCCAAAGCGAAAAAATGCCACAAAAAATTTCACCAGATTCTATTGGTTACCTGCTGAAGTATTTGAATCCCCACCCCAACAACCAAAGCATGCTTGACTCCTGGTTCAAAAAGATCATTCCAACTTGGCCCTTTCACAGCAGTTTCAGATGGGTGTACCATAGCTGGTCCAACTGCATGCTGATTCACAAGCTCCTTGGAATAAAGAGCTGGTTGACTCACCAAAGCAGCAGCCTGGATGAACTCGCCTTCTGCAGGGACATCACCACCAGGAAGAGAAACTATAGATCCACGCCGAGATGCAGAGACACCCTCCTCATGCAAATAAATTCTTTTAAATCCACCTTCCTTCTTTCCATCTTGACCTTCTCTCTCAGTCCATTGCCATGCCAGCTGCCAACCCCCACCAATGCCCATGCTACTGAGAGGTTCCCCAGTATTTCCTTGCGTGAGACTATCGTGCCTCATGCTTAAAATGCTTCCATGGGCAGCTGGAGGGACAATGTCTTTCTCCAAGCTTGTTGTCTGGCGCGAAATTAGTGGACTGTTCAAATTGTCGTCAGAATCAGCAGCACCAGCATCAGACGTATAATCCTCCCCCTCTCCGGCAAGGCTCTCTTCATCCCACTCTTCATTTTTAGGTTGCTGCCCTGCCATGCTGAACATGCTACCAAAGTGTGGAAAAAGCATGCTTCGCATGCTTCCTGTCTCAGGAAGCTTTTCATGGACACTGCCAAAGAGGGTGACAAGAGGATCCATAAGGGGTACATTCTGGTTTGCAATGCTTCCCTGGCGTGATGCAAAACCGAGACTACTCTGCCCGGTGACAGGTCGAGCAACCCAGGAGAGACCTTCTTGAGGCCCATATAACCTGATTTTATCTCTTTCAGCAGTTGGTTCCTGGTCATCAGTGATTTCATTGTCTGGGCACATTATGTATTCTTCTATAGATGTTTCACCCCCAACTCCAAGACCTTCAACTAACAAAGCCATCTCTCCTGTAGATAAAAGGGAATTCAAAATTATCCAGATGATGCAAAAATAATAATTATAAAAAAGAAAAGATCAAAATAGCAAAAAAAAGTATGGCAATCAACAGTCTTCTGACTTTGCTATACTCATGAGAGAAACATATCTTAAGATTGTGTAAAGTTAAATCAATTGTAAGCTAGATACCAAATCATACCAAACTAAGCCCGGTCTCCCAATCAAGTGGGGTTGGTTATATGAATCATTTTTCCCCATCCTATTATGTCATGGGCTATATGCTTAGTAAATTTTGCTCAGTAAGCTAGATAAGTTACTAAAAAAAGTTAGGCTTGTCAAAAAGATGTTAACATAATTTCCAACAATAATTGGGCATGCATGTGCCTATTCGGTGTTGTTTAAAGCAGCAGAGGAAATGGCAAACCACTTGATGTATGGTTTGGTGGCAAGGAAGTTGAGGTCGCAAGGGCCGGTGTTTGAGTTAAAGATGCTGTTTGAGCTTCCTGTACTTCTAGTTCTCATGCAACCAATTCTTTCATTTTGAATCTTTGGTTGACTTTTTAGGTAAAATTGGAGCATAGGTTTTCATTTTCTTCATTCTTTTAGTTTCATTCCTCTTCTTTTCTATGTAAGTATGGGAGTTGCATGGGTTACAACCCTACAATACATTTTAGTATTCATTTCATTTAATTACAAAAATATGCTCAATAATGCCATCAACACATCTCTGCAACGTGTAAGCTGGAGTCCCAACAATAATTACAGATGGTTAACAAAGTGTCAACAAACAAGGCAGAGTCTGCAACTACACATCTCCAGCTTTGCATAACAAACCTATCAAGAAAAACTTAATTAAGCAATGAGTTTCCAATGCTTAACTCATAAACTTAATTTAACAATATCAATACAAGAAAAAACCAAAAAGGAATAAAGTTCATGTATTTATGCGCAAGGTTTAAACAAATAAAAAGGTAAAATAAAAGCAACATTAAAGTTCATGCAGAGAATCTTTTCAATAAATAATGTAGAAACTAATTTGGCAGAGTTCAATTCGTCAGAGTCGTATTAACTGGAGTTTTACAATGCAACATATAATAATTTGACCATTTACTTGCAGGCCCATGCAAAAAAATAAAAATAAAAAATGAAGCATTTAGTAAGGAACAGAAGACTGACCAGAGACATCTTCCCTGCCACGCAATCTCTGCAATACCTGCTTCGCCTCAAGCATGCGTCCTTTGCTCACAAGCCACCTTGGAGACTCAGGCAGGTAAAATATTGTTAATACAAAATAAATGAGGGAGGGAATAGAGAGAACCCCAAGCATCAACCTCCAGCTCGGAGAATCCATCAATGACATTCCAAAAACCATGCAATATGACAAAAACATTCCACCTGAACCAGTAAACTGAGGCAAAGTATTCAATAAACCCCTTATCTCGGGCGGTGCTGTCTCCGATATATAGATTGGAATGAGCGTAACTGCCAAACCAATTCCAAACCCATCTAGAAGCCTTGCCACCAGTAGAATGTAAACATTCGGGGACCACAACATTACAAGACCGCTAACAAAATAAAGGACAGATGACATTATAAGCATGGGCCGCCTGCCAAGCCAATCTGCTATTCCACCGGAGCATGTAGTAATTAAAGTGGCACCAATGAGTGACATGGCCACAATAAGCCCCTCCACAGTTGGGTTGCTTTCCAAGTTGAATTCCTTCTTTATGTATAAAACAGCCCCTGTTGTAAAAGAAGATAATGTTTTGGGGAATTGAAAGAGAAGGTTATGCAACAAATGATTAAGTAATCAAAACCCTACAAAAAGTAAACAGATAATGAGGAGGAATTCCACCAAAAAACCTGCACTTCTGTGGAGCAAATCTGATTCCTATAGAAGCAGGGGCAACTCCACACAGGTATGAGTGGAATTAAATTTTTATTTACTACATATAATTGTTGGTTTGATGAAAACCTTAACATAGTTGTCCCCACTGGAAAAGGAGTTTGAACACACTGCCCACTTAGTCCAATTCTAAACATCCCAATCCTCAATTGGGTCTACTCTACTCTACTCTACAAAGTCCACGCAAGAAAATCATTTGTTTGTGTATGTATTTAGTATAAACCATTTTGAAAATTGATGTAATTTATTCAAATTAGGACCTAAACTAGATGGAATTGTAATTTGAAGTCAATTTTTTGTTTTTTACTACGTGCAAATTGATGCATCAAATTGACTGTGTTGTTTATTTTAAATCTTTTATATGATCAAAATTTCTAAAAGAACATCAATTGTAGTGCAAGATTCATCTTCTACCCAGGAAACGTGGGGCGATAGTCGCATAGAAAATTATTTTCAGCTAAGTTGTGTTGACATGAACAATCTTCTATGAGATCCAAGGAAAGCATGCCTAGTTTAGTCCTCACTGAATAAGGGTTTAAAAGGAGGAGTAGATTGAGTCCAAGGCTGCAATAAAAAAATCTCATCTAATCAATTCTAAAACTTCATCTACTTGAGTGTCTTTTTTGTTAAAACAATTTATTTATGATTTGAGACATTAAAGTTTCTCGACTTCTTGGAAATAGGTGATAGATATTTATAGGTGTGAATTTCTATAGTACTGGTAAAATTCAGGGTGTCTTTGGTATCATTTTTGTTTTCATATTCTATTCTCAAAATTTGGGAAAATGAAAATTTGTTTGACAAATTGATTTGCTGAAACACTTCTTTTGGAAACACTTTATTATTTTTTTGATAAGCAACAAAGAAGATTGTAATAGATAAAGTAGAGAGGGGGCACAACCTGAGTACAATCACACAAGAAAATCAAAAGAATGAAAAAGAAGGAAAAAAAAGTATTGAGGAAACTCCAAAATCCTACAGAAAACCGTAAAATAAAAAAGATAAGTTGATGAATGGGTGTTTTTTGAAATTTGTATTGTTTTTGTTTCTGAAAATATCGAAGATAAAAACGAATTTTGAATTCCTACTGTAAAGAAACAAAACGCCTGGGGATTCAAAAGCACAAAATTTATTAGTTGTGGATCCATAATATAACAATACAATAAAAAAGAGTAAAAATAAATGAAAGAATAAATTACCAGCAATGGTAGCATTATCCCATCCTTGTAGTAAGTTACCCATTGCTGCAGCAACAGCCACCAGAACTGCTCCACTCATCTTGCTCTCTCAATCTCTCTCTCTCAAAACTGCAGATTTCTGCAATTACTTACCTGAAACAGACATTTAAAACTCAGGGATCAAATTGAAAACCTCACAGTCACGAGATCGAAATCTAATGAAAGCATTAGATATATACATATATATATTGATGATGATGATGATGATGAAGTAAAATTGAAAACAGGAGCAACTAGTAGAAGTAACACAGACTCAAATATAGAGAGAGTCAAAACAATTTTGAAAGAGTCTAATACAAGGAAGAAATCAAAATCTTTAGATACCTATAAGGCAAAAAATAAAAAAGAATAATGATTGTTACCTATATTCGTTTGAGATTGAAGAAAGGATCAGAAAGAACCAGCCATAGATTTGTTGAGGGATTCCTTAAGCTTTTAGAACTAGAATCCTTTAGGAGAAGAGAGAATCTTCTTCTCGCATACAACAGGCCAGAGAAAGAGAGAGAGAGATAGAGGGAGCGTCTCTCTCTGTCTGTATGTATGTCACTCACTCAATTCACACACCACCAAACTAGAAAAAAGGGCTACTTTTGTGGTGGGGGGCTACAAGGAAAATAAAAGGAGAAAGAGGGGCTTTACTATTAAATAAAGTAGTTTGGGGGTAAAAGGAAAATAAAAGGAGGAAGAGGGGCTTTACTATTAAATAAAGTAATAAACAAACAACAGTCCAGCATCAGCGCTGTGCCTGCTGCCCCCTTTCTTTTTCTATGTGCCGCTAGCTGTGCGACAGTTGCCCCCTCCTTCTCTCTCCTCTCCTCTCCCTCGCTGCCATGTAATCATGCAATGCAACTCCTCCTAACTATTTTATATTAGAAGTTAGTTTTTTTTTTCAATATATAAAAAAATTATAGAGATAATGTAATTTAAAAAAATTTAAAAATTAATAAATTAACTTTTAATCTAATCATCAAAATAGGCCGCTCATTTAGAAATAGACTATTTTAATTAGTTTTTTAGTTATTTTAGTTTAGTTTTAAAATTTGTGTTTAGGATAGTAATTTTTTTTTATTGTAGTTAATTTAATGATTGTGAAAGAAAAAGTAAAATAATTATGATTTGAATGTGATATTTTATCTTATTGACTATTTTAATTTATTTTATTTTTATTGATTTTAACCTAAACCTAACTTCCCAAACATACCAACGTTTCGACTTGCAATTTTATTAACTTTGGCTTATTTTGAGAAATATGATAAAAGTTAGTTTTTTAAATTTTTTTTTTTTTTTTTTTTTTTTTGAAAAAACATAGTATACAAAAAAAATAAAGGGATAGTATGATCTAAAAAAACTAAAAAGTCAAAATTTTAATTTTTAACTAGTTACCAAAATAGGCCGACACTTGAAAGGAGAAAACATTTGGAATTTAGCCTCCGTTTGGCAAGAACTTTTTTGGGCTTTTTTGGCTATTTTAGCCACAAAAGACAAAATAGGCTTTTTTAGCCACAAAAAACAAAACATCACATCCAACCCATAATCATTACACTCCTCTCTCACAAAAAAAGTCAAAAAAGTCAAAAAGCCAAAAAGCCCTTCTCAAACCAAACTTTTAAGCCCAGGCTAAAAAAGTCAAAAAAGCCAAAAAGCCAAAAAGCCAACCCACTTCCCAAACGGAGGCTTAGTTTTTTTTTTTTTAAATTGATTATTTTAATTAAAAAATATTTAAACAAATAAAAAGAATAATTATTAATTAATTAAAAAATCTTTAAACAAATAAAAAGAATAATTATTTTTTTTATAATGATTTTTAAACTATTTTAACTTATTACCAGCGCGTCCATATCAAAATGACAACGTTAACTTAATTATGTCTCATTCCTATGTTTATTGACAGAGGCATAAACCAAACAGTCAAAATGACAACGTTAACTTAATTATGTCTCATTCCTATGTTTATTGACAGAGGCATAAACCAAACAGTCAAAATGACAACGTTAACTTAATTATGTCTCATTCCTATGTTTATTGACAAAGGCATAAACCAAACAGATCACTCCACCTTCATAATCGCTTTTACTACTGCAATCCTGATTACAATTTAATTTATTGGCATTTTGATTTAAAAGTTTATTTATTGAAAATATAAACGGCAAAAGAATTTATTTTCGTTTTAAATTAGAGAAAATCATACCAAAATAATAACTTTTAAATTTTTATTACCAAACTAATTTTTGAAAAAAAAATTCAAAAACATATCCTACTTTTTAATGTTGTGTTTGGTTGGAGAATTTGGAGAGGGATTTAGAAAGGGAAATGGAAAAGGTAGGTGAAATGTGAATAAAACATGCCTATATTTCATCTAATTTCACACACCTTTTCCCTTTCCCTCCTCAAATCCCTCCTCAAATCCCTCAACTAAACACAGTATAATAGAATTTTGTTTTACGAAGGAGAAAAGAAAATTGTCGAATCAGTGATTTCAGAAGGTTATAGGTGATGAATGTAATTAGTGAGTGTTATGCAAGCAACGAATCAGCCATAACAATAATGACAGCATAAATGATGGGGAAAATTATTGTTTGGTCTGGGATAATATAATGGATCCTGTTATGGTGTGCAACCCCTTAAGGTTGCACACCATATGCAACCAACACAAAAGGTGTAAGTGGAAGGTGTAAACATAAAACAGGACAGTAAACAGAAAGGCGTAAGTGTAAGGTGTAAGTTGCACACTTAAGAAAAGTCCTAATATAATATTTCATATGTACTCTGATTAGTAGAGGAATTGAAATTTATAATTTTTATTTAATTATTAAAAAAAATTAAAAATATAATAATTTATGATTAATCAAAAATATAACCACAGTGAGCCTGAACCAACCGATAATTTTCCATAATGGAGAGAGTAAACAATTAAAGAGAGAGTAAAGTAAACAATTAAAGAGAGAGTAAACAATTAACAATTAAAGAGTAATGATGGAGAACACTCCAAATGCCAGTTGTAATTGTCGTATTACTACCTATCTATAGTGACACTTTATATTAGTAAAGAAGTGAAGTCGACTTCAGTCCAGATGGATATATCAAGTTTTTTACTACTCTTTTCCTCACAAAAACCTAAAAAAAGTCTTTTTACTACTCTGACTTGCAAGATTTTAGTTGTTCAATTTTGTAATATTTTTATGTATATAACATATGAAAAAATAAATTATAGATTTTTTTAAAAAATATATTTAATAAAATTTTGTTATAACAATTATCAAGTTAATTAATTTTATCATATAAAATAAATTATTTAAATCACTAAAATGTAAACTGTGGCAGCTCCACAAATCTCCTTAATAATAGAAGCAAGTCCTACCGTGACGAGCTAAAATTGACTCTTGACAAACACCTGATAAATGTTGAATAGAAACAAATGCCCTATTGGTTAAACAATTCATTTTAGAAAAAAATAAAATAAAATCATCGACTCAATAACCTCATTATTGATTGCAAGTGCCTCTTGCACTGGCTAGGTTGTACTAGCCTATAACCTGCCTTATCACCAATTGTGAATCTCCAAACAGCTTTAGGTATGAGATTTTAAGACTTCTTGCCAACTCTAAACCAATAATCAAGGCTTCACACTTTACTTGATTATTTGATTGTTCATGAGACTCATCTAAGTGATAGGAAAATTGAAACACTTGCTCTTGAGGTAACACTAACACCACCTCAGCACCAACACATTCCTCAGTCTTTGAGCCATCAAACATTAATTTATATAGTCTCATTTCGTTTAAAAATACCACATGCAAATCTACTTCAACAAGGTTACAAGGATGTTCAGCCAAGAAGTCTACCAATGCTTGGCCCTTTATAGCTTTTTGAGGAATATACTTGAAACAATATTCAATCAAAGCAAGTATCCATTTCCCCTCTCTTCCTCTCAAAACTAGCCTTGATAACATATACTTTATCACATCTGTCTGAGCAATCACATTAACCTCTAAAGGCAATACGTAATGTCTCAACTTGATTGCTGCAAAATACAAGGCCAAATATAAATTTCCACAGAACTGTACCTAGTTTCTACTTCATTTAACTTTCTAACCGTTAATCATATCTACTGGGAGGGCAATAGTTTCACTGACCTTTCAGCAAATCAAGGAACCATATGCCCAAAGGATTTGCACATTTTATACAATTTTTCCTAATGTATTTCTATTCAAATTTTGAATGATGCCAGAGGGGTGGAAATATCGAAGAACTCTGTATTCTTAATTTCACTTCATAAAATTTTATTTTACCAAAAGAAAAAAAAAAGGAAAATTTGGTAAGTGATTTTAGCGACCGAGATTTTTGATGTTTGTATAATCATAAAAAAGAAAGTGAAAATTTTGAACAATATATGAACTTATGGATTTAACCAAAAAAATGATATTGAGGACAAATATATCTATATAAAATAAAATAAAATAATATAATATTTGTCAAAACCCCACTAGGTGTCCCAACTGAAACATTGTATCTTGTATATTCTCCAACTTTTTACCAAACAATATGTCTAGGGGTTGTTAGTTAATTTCGTACACATTACTACTTGAATATAAATTGAATTAAATTGATAATTAAAGTGATATTAAACACATGATTTATACGGCTAGTTTGAAATTGGATCAGTTGGCTGAAAATTACAATTTTAAAGACAAAATTGATAAATTTTAGAAATTCTAAACTAAAATGGCATGAAATAGATATTTTTATGGATATAGGTGTATTTTATTAATTTTGTTTTTCAATGATACCCATACAAGTTAGGGCTTTTTACCAGCTAGTCCTACTTTATCAAGTTATTACCCATTAAGCCTTATAGGCTTTTCATATGTACCATTAAATCATTAAATGCTTTTAATGTCTCTTTCGACAATTTTCTAGATTTCTCTATTTTTCCCTCTCTATTTCTCTCTTCTTCTCCATCTCTTTCTGCAATCTAAGAACTTCTTTATCTCTCTACAATCTAAGAACTTTACTTCACCATGTACTGCCGCAGCCACCATACGCCACTACTATAGCAACCACCGCTACCACTATGCACCCCCACCGCAACCACCATGCACTTGTAAAATCCAAGTTGTGTGTAGAATTATTTTATTGGGTAGATTAGTAATTAAATTAATTTATATAGGTCATTTAATAATATCAAAGAATTAGTTATGAGATGGCATTATAATTTCTATTACTTAGATAGATAATTTTGTAATTTTGAGAAATTAGGTTAATAAGCCCACATGTTGTGGCTTTAAGTCCTAGGAAAGAAAAAAAAAAACAACAACAACAACAACAACAAACAAAACAGAGGCTGGTGAATTGCTATGGAGGGTTTTGGAGACGGCAAGGGTTTGAAAAGGTAAAAGAGAAAAAAGAAAAAAGAGGTTTAAGTGAGACTGCAATAGGAATTGGAGGCAGCACTGTTGGCTTTTTTGGCTTTCGAAGGTTAATAATGTAAATTTAAGCATGCCAGTAAGGATCAATCAGTCCTTACAAAATATTAATTGCTAACCAATTATCAAATGATTGTGTTTTAGTTTTCTCAGCCTTAATAAAGAGGACTTTTACTGGCGGCTTATTTAGGAGAATTTAGTAAATAACAAGAAGTGAAGAATAATTTCAGAATCTGAATTTCATTAAGTAAAATGAAAAACTTACAATGATCTAACCCAACATCGTAGAGGTTTACAGCAACAAGCTATTTGAAACAACTCCTAGGAATGAAGTGCAGTACAGGAATTGAAGTGCAGAAATGTAAAGAACTGTAAAAACTGAAAGGAAAAACGAAGTAAATAAATTGGTTTTTTAATCTGAGTCTGGATCCTTTATTTTGGGGTATTCTCTGCTATTTATACTTTTCTATGATAACCGTCGAAGTGGGCTTCTAACCGTCGAAATGTCCTCCCATAATTGCTGAACATGTTCTCTCACAGTAAGTCTCACTACGCCACTCTTGCAGTTAGGCTTCCCTCCTGATTTTGAATTTGAACTTTGTGAGTAACCGTTAGGTCACATCACCTTGTATCCCTTGATTGTTCCAGTGCTACGCAGATCCATTATTATCAATACGGGCTGACACGTGTCTGACTTTGGTTGACAACTTGTATTAACTCCCTAAATTGTCATCTTCATGCCACGTGTTGAATTGTGATTGGCTTTTACAAATTATACAGCCAACAAGCACGTTGGGTGATATTGGGACACCTATTGGTTGAGGTAAAAATCTTCCTGTACTGTTGATTATTAAGTTTATTTTGAGGAATTAAACAATCAATGCATTATGGGGATTTGGAAGATCTGTAGGTGCCTACTTAGGTTTTGAGAATTGGGTGCAACGTGTAAGTGTAACTTTGGGTGGGTAATAGAAACAGTGGAGTTTTGTATCATGGGTAAGGGTGTGTTTGCCTATAAAGTTGAGTTGAACAGTTTGGTCACTTGGATATTAAAGCAATACATTAATCTAATATGGTGGGGCTTTTGTAGGTGTATGTAACACGTAAAAAATATTAATTTATTTGAGATTTTATTCATTAGGTTTGTGTGATTGAAGTGATGGAGCTAGGTGTTTGGAGTTGGTGTTGGAACATTATTTTTAAGCATTTGAGGTAAGTAACCCTCTATCACTGTTAGTTCATTTATTGAATCTTTTGAAATTATAAATATTTATTTATAGCCTTCATGTTCTCTTAAAATAAAATAGGGGTCAAGTATTAAACAATATCGAATATTATTATGAAAATTATTTGAATATTTTGTGAAACTATTCTGAAAATTGTACCAAATGTTTATTTTGAAAATATCGAATATTTTATTTAAAAGTTGTGTATTGTTTGAATTTTGAATATCACTCTAGTCTAACTATGATTTGGACCCTAGCCAATGGGGGTTATTTATTGGCACAGAAACTAGTTTCTTTTGGAACTTTACCACCGGCCTATGTGTGGTTTTGGGCCTTGTCACGGGCTAAGTGACCGTAGTCGCCAAGACTTGAGTTTTGTGAATCACATCATTGAACCATCTAAATATTGAACCATCGATTTGAACAACGAAATTTTTTCGAATTATCTCATTGTCTTTTCGACTAGAATGTATTGCTACTATGTTTATTTTCAACTATGAAACCATCTTACAAAATAATTGTTTATTTATTGAATTGTAGCAAAAATATATTTATTAGTTATCGACTATTTATTTTTTTTGTATACTTGATCTAGCTAGCAATGATGGTTGATTATTTGCTAAGCTGTCCAGCTTACTCTTATTTTATTTTTTTTAGATTTATGAGGAGTAGAGCTACGCGGGGTTTTTTACTTGTGGGAGTGCCGAGAGTAGGACTACGATTTTAATTTACTTTGGGTTACTAGTTTGTTAGTGGATTATAGTAGTGGACTTGGTAGATAATTTCATATGACAAGGATGGTTTATTATTTATGGATTTTGGCATTATGATAATTTAATATTTAATTTGTGTATTTTATATTGTTGATTTATTTGATTGGACTCTTAGCCTTGCATGCTCACTTAGTTGAGTGTGTGGCGTTGTCACGAGGCTTAGGGTGTGATAGCACTACCACCGTTGCTATCATCCACCACCTTCACCAACCATCTCCACCGTCATCAACCTATACTCTACCATCTCCGATCCACTCTCCACCACAACAGATCCCCCAATGTCACCAATCTAGGCTCTATTTTCTCGATCTATATTTCACAATTGTCGATCTACATCCTATCATCTCCGATCTACACTCCATCATCAAAGATCAGCAAAAACAACTGTGAGAATCTTGCCAGGATTTGAAAAATATTTTCAATCAAAGAGATATTTTTTTTTTTTTTTTTTTGGATTTGGTTTGATTTTTAGTAATTTTTTTTATTATTTTGTTTTGTTTTGAATTTTTTAGATCTCGCCCTTCATCCCTTACAAATCTATCTTCTTATAAACTAATATTTGAAGAATTCTGTCAGTGATAAATTTATCACTGCTAATCATAATCAGTGATAAATGATTAGCAATGATAAATTTATCAATGCTATGTTTAGTAAAAATTATCACGGGATGTTTCTTTAATTTTTTGTTGAATTTATATTGATCTATGATGAATTCATCTTTTTTCTCAGTGATAAATTCATCAGTATTTATTGTTTTCTTTGTGTGTGTAAGAGAGAGAAGGGTGGATTCTTGTAAGTGAGTGAACTTGAGTAAAAGTGAGTTAATCAAATTTATTTTGCAATTTTTTTAGAAATCGATCAATGATTATCACTGATGAATTATTAGTGAATTTATTAATGATTTTTTTAGTGATAAATTTATCACTGAATGTATTTCTAATAAATTTATTAGATTATTCTGTTGTATATGTCTATGTGGTTGTATTTTTGTGAGTAAATAAATATATAAAATATGTTACAGTGAGTGAGTGTGTGTGTGTGTGTGTGTGTGTGTGTGAATATAAATAAGTGATTGAGTGGTGAAGATGGTGGCAGTAGTAATGTAGTAGTGATAGATATTATTTTTGTTGAAACAATTCAAAAAAATGTCGCCAGAAAATATAACCGGAAATGGTCATCGGCGTCGGAGATGATCGCTGGAGGTGGTCGATGGTAACCAGTGGTGGTTACTACCGAAGAAGAAGAGTGTTGATAATAGAAATGAAGAAAACAAAGGAAGGTTTTTCAGGGATATTGTTAGGTGAAAAAAGAAGCAAGACCTATAGATAAATAAGTCTCATCTATAGGACCGGCCCTTAAGTCCTTTAATGCCCAGGTAGTTACTTAGTAGCAATATTATCTGGAATTGCCCAAGTAGTAACTTGTGGGTCTACCAAGATATGACAAAAAAAAGTAAGTTCACCAAAATACCACGACAAGCTCGTGGCCTGCATGGATCAGTAACATAGTAGCAATATTATCTGAAATAGCCCAAGTAGTAATTTGTGGGTCTACTAAGATGATCCAAAAGGGTGAGTCCACTAAAAAGTACCTAAAAGGGTAAGTTCATCAAAATACCATGACAAGCTCGTAGTCTGCATTGGTCGACTCTAATATCATTTATAATGCCCCCATTACCTACTAGCCCAAATAACTTGTGAGTCTACCAACATGATTCAAAAGTTTAAGTAAGTTACTTAGTAGCGATGTCGGCTATGACTTTTTTGGGGTTCAAAGTGAACTTTCAACACAGTGCCTTCATACATATTTTTTTTAAAAAAATAATTAGTGTGTTTCGTTTCAATTTTCTGAATTGAGTTTTTTTAAAATTGAGTTTTTTTTTCATGTTTTTTTGTTTTTTGTTTTTTGTGAATATTTTTAAAATTTTAAATAATTTTTTTACTTTTTTAGATGCACCTTACTTAAATGTATCTAAATAGTAAAATATTTGTGAAAAAATATTTTAAAAATTAATAAATACACAAAATATGAAAAATGTACTGAATTTTCATATTCTTTTATATTTTTTGGTATTTAATGTATTTTTTAAAGATTTTTTTCACAAATATTATACTTTTTAAGTGTATTTATGTTAGGTGTCTCTAAATTTTTTTTAAAAAAATTGCTTAAAATATTTAAAAATTTTATTGAAAACATTAAAATACGAAAAATAAAAAAGTAAAATTTTCTGAAAACTAGAACCAAACAAGCCGAATTGTTTGTCTTTTTTTTTTTGGTGATATTTAACAATACTCGTAAAAAGGTTACTTTCAATATATATATCTATAAAAATTTCCTTAAATATATATTAAAGTTTACAATAAGAAAAATTACCAAAATAATCTAAACTGAAGTATCAAATAAAAAGTAAAGAAATTGTAAGAAAAATTATTTAATCATCATTCTTTTGGCATTTTTAGCTGTAAAATTACTAACCTAGTTAGCATAATCTAACTTATAAGCTAAATTATTTTCAATAGATAAAATTGCTAATCCATTTAATCTTTCATTTGATATAGTTGAGTAAATATAAGATTTAATAAACTTTAATTTGAAAAGAGTAATTGCAAGCAATATAATTAATCGTATTCTATATATAATCCATACATTTAGAAAATAACTGTTCAATAATTTCAAACAATTAAGATCATTGATAAGTTTTTTGTTTTCTTATGATAAAAAATAACTATCTATTATTTTTAAATAATTTATCATATCAACCATCTATTACTTTTAAATTATAACTGGATTTTGTTGAAACCCTTTAAATTTCAATAAGATTTTTTTTATAGGCTAATATAATAATTAACAAAATTTTGGAATCATTTTTTTACTCAATTTGGAACCATCTAATGATGTTTTATATACCTAAGATCATTCATAAACTTTTGATATGGGACGAGGTACACAAGTGTATATCCTTACAAATATTAGGTTTGGATCTTATACTTGTAAGAAAAAATAATAAAACTACACATGCATATCCATTTGCTAAAAGAAATAAGGTGTTCAAATTTTTACTATCCATTTAATGTGACACCATATATAATAGTAATCTCATATATCATGTGTAACTTAATTAAGGTATCATGTCAAGTATGCTCTCAAATATGATATCTAAACGTGAATGATAAGAATTTCAAAGAAAAATGATAATGTGAATCTTATTAAGGCCAATTTGAGAAGATGGTAAAAAGTTAATTTTTGATTTTCAACTTATT
Organism: Camellia granthamiana; assembly: GCA_036172215.1. Classification (NCBI taxonomy): domain Eukaryota; kingdom Viridiplantae; phylum Streptophyta; class Magnoliopsida; order Ericales; family Theaceae; genus Camellia; species Camellia granthamiana. Next base: position 599,618 of record CM069904.1, on the reverse strand, counting down.
TTAAATTGCATTATCTCTTTACTTTTTTACATATTTTCTCAAAAAAAAATAAAATAAAAATCCAATAGCTAGCTTTTAATCTTCGTGATTTAAAAAACAAATCTAAAATTATTTTTCCAAATAAAACAATAATTTAATTCACACACTCCCCATTAAAAGGACAATTTAAGATCATGTTTGTTTAGCGGATTAGGTCAGATGGAATTATAAGTGCAGTAGAATTGAATGAGGAGATTGGTAATATGGTAGTTGTACGAGCACAAAATAATCTTCTCGTATAATCCTGTTAATCAAGTTTGCACTCCTCTGAACGTCGTCGTTTTATTACTTGAAAACACAAACGTGAGCTAATCGGCGAGGATGTGCCGGAAACCTCTCCAATGCCTAAGCTAGCAAAATAGACAATAGACACAAAAGCTTTGTATATTTGAGAATAATAATTGTGTTACCTCTACATTAGTCTTGCTATGAGCTTTTATAGATTCTGCCTGGCATAATCCTAGTAGGACTTTAACTCTCCCTAGCAGAGCCCTCCTAGGAATTGCTCTTATAAGGATAACATATATCCTTATAACACCCTACTCACTGCCAACCAAGTGAGATGGTTGTCACTCCTTTACATAAACTAGTAATACGGTAAACTGAACTAAAGAAACCCTGTTCTGAGTTTTGAACAATTGCAAAGGACGCTCTACCAAGCTGAAACCAGCTTGGTCCTTTGCCTTAGTCCTACTTCGGTCCCTCCTGGGTATAAGCAACCCGGTCCAAATTTTAGCCGAATATCTACCCGGCCTAGGACCGAGCTATTCTACTTAGTGCCTCGGCCCACGACGCAGCCCAATGACTAAGAGACTGCACCTAGCTTGGTCCATTCTAACAGATGGACTTAGCTCGATCATTATAAATTACCCTTTCAATTGCCCCTTAATTCCATTTGCGAAGCGTAATTGGGATTATCATCTTCAAGCCATGCTGAAGGATCCAGAAACCACCCGAACTGGAACTCTTAGGCCAACTGAGCTAAAATTTATTCGGTCTCCCAGCTTCGAGGTCATACAGCCCGCTCTCCCATGTTGTTGACACCACGTCCTTACTGGGACACATAGCTCCTCACGATTGCTTCTATCACTGTGACAACCATCAATCATTATTCTAAAATTTGAATAATCCCTCTGTTTTACCTCCATCTCATATTCATCCCCTTATTCCTCAAGCAATTTTATCGTTTTACTGTTCATCTTCTAAGTCAAAAACCAAAACAACTTTCTAAGAGCAAATCTTCAATTCTGCATCGGCCCACCTTCAAACTCTGGTACTATTAGCTAGAACGTACTCAATACTGCCGCAGGAGCATCGTTTGCTGATCAACGTTACGTCCAAAATACTCGTAAGTTCCATGTTTTCTGTTAAATACTTTAAATAACACTCTTTTAGGTGCTTGATTCGCTTAGCTTTACAAACCCACTATATTGATATTGCAAGAGTATGTATAGTTTTTGCTTATGTGCTAAAAAATGAGCTTTAGAACTGAATTAGCTCCTCACAACCCTAAGCCTTAGGAAGAACTCCTGCCTAACTACAACTGGAATTGACATAAGAACCTTGATTGTGATCCAAAATTCGTAATGAAACCGAACTATAAACAGGTTTGTACTCACTTAGATGCGCCTCACTGAACTAGGGAAAACATTGCCTAACCACGACCAGGCTGTACCCTAAGTCGTTTCATGGACCGAGATAAACACCTCGCCCTTCCCAACACCAAGTAAAAAACCTTACCTCAGTTATACACCGTCCCTTCTCTCAAGACCAAGCAAAAATAATTTACACTGATGCCTTCGCCCGGTCACCAACTGGCCATAACACATTCTATGTTCTTCATTGTGTAGACTCTAACTAGGTTTATTCAAGCACACAATTCACTACCAAGCCCAGCTAAGGAGCCGAGCAGATACTTGTAAAAAAAAAGCCACACAAATGGGCAAATACCGGTTCCTCATGAATTCGCCCGGCGCTGTAACCGAATTCCGAAGGGATTACCACATTCCCAACGACGTTCAATTTAAACTAGCCGAGCTGGACACCACGCCCTGAGGCAGACTGGGCTTTGTTCCGTTCACACTGCTATCCATTGTAGAGGGTGGACTCAGATTCCCAGTCCAACCCTTTATTTGTGAATTCCTTAGGCAAACCAAACTATGTCCCACATAATTATCCACCAATACGTACAGAATAATAAACGGCATCACCAAACTAAATCACAGCCTTGGCCTCAACCTTGGACTGGCCAAGTTATTTCACCAATATTCACTCGGTCAGAATGATGACGGTTGGGTCTATTACCTTAGAATAAGAAAGGGCCGAGAGAAAATCGTCAAGAGTACACCAGATAAAGACTTGAATGATGATGATTTTCTCTGAGTGTTTAGAAATTTCGAAGACTAGGAAGCCTAAATACCATGCTATAACATCAACTGGAACAAGGGAACAGCTGGTAAGGACAGCTCGGTTTAATCTTCTTTGTCAAAACAACTGCCGCACTTCGAGCCGCGCTACGCTACTAGCATTGAGATTGGACCGAACTTCTTGATGTGCAACCAACCTACGTTACAGTGGTAAGAGAAAGACCAGAGTAACTGACTTTCTTTTAGAGTCCTTACCCGAGCCGGACTCCACTATTCTTCAAATTAATCTAATCCCACTTACTGAAGAACAAGAAATGGCGAAAAGGAGGGCCGTAGGAGCTTTTATTACCGAGTAGGCCTCTAGTGAAGTTCAACCCGAACTAGCGCCATCCGGTCAACCGCGTGAGGCAGTGGTCGCCCTTCCAACCACCAGGGCAACCACGTTTCGACAGAACAAGCATGCGCGTACCTCATCGACCGATAAACAACGTTTAGTAGATGAGAAAGACACCGCGCTCCTTGAGACCGCGCTGTCAAACCCAGAGCCTGTTCGGTCCGGCCAAGCAGGTCTTTCTTCTCTACTAGTATGGGCACCATCCAAATCTTATAAAGATCGCACTGTGTCCAGCAAAGACTCCGTGGTTGCTGAGAAAGACTACATGCTTGCTTTTAATCTCTCCAAGAGCGTCTGTTTGCTAATAGACATGGAGCATCACAATCATCTGACCAAGCTCAAAGCTATTCACTCGACGACAAAATCAATGCTGCTTATAAGTCGTCCACCCATTATTTCATATATATTTTGTCCATCTAATTACTCGGTTTAAACTGACCACTCTTTCTCTACCTACAGGCCTTGCAAAAAAACCATGTGGCACACAAGCGTATGCTAGAACTGCGAAAAATAGTACGGTCGACCATAGCCGATGCAAATGCCAAGGCAGCCGAACTGAAGGAGGCTAAGCCAAAGCTAACTGAGCTGGAATCTGAAAATGCAAGGTTGGCCGAACTAGTCAACACGGCAGAGGCCGACAAGCAAAAAGCTTCAGCTGAGAAAAAAGATCACTATCTGCGGGAGTTAGCCAAGTTGGAGAAGAAAAAGAATGCCGAGCTCCAAGAGCTGAGAAAAAAGATGGAGGGCACTAAGGACCGAGGTTTCAAAGAAGAAGAGGAAACCTATGTCCAATAATGTGAAGCAGCCAAGGATATATTCTTTAAATGCGGTTGGAAAGCTGTGGTTGATCAGCCCGATCAGGGACATGACTTCGAAATCTTCCTAAACCCTCCACCCCATTTCATATCGAGCTACATGACGGATTATGCAAACACGTCCAGCAGAAGTTCCTTCACGAGGGGAAGGAGGAAGATTTCACAACCCAAACCCGCCCCTGTAGGTTTAGCATCGTAACCGGCCAGTAATCCTTGGATTACCAAAGGCCTCTTGACAGATTAGTATATAATAAGGGGCTGCGGAAGCAAATATACAAAATATAAATGGTCCAGTGAGCTGTGACGACATACATAGGACAGAGTAATTTAAAACTTGTATAAACATAAGAGTGACGACCAAAAGATGCAGTATTTACATATTCCTCCCATAAGGGTAATATAGGAAAACCAACCCAACTTAACAAAACAAACAGAGTTTAATATAATTACAAAAACAGCCACAAAACAAGACTTTGTCTGGAACCTCCTCGGGAGGCGCAAAGGTTGACTGACAAAAACTGAACGAAGGCCATCAACTTTGGCCCTGATCACGTGCCGGCTCACCTACATACATAATATAAACAGTGAGCGGAAGCCCAGTGAATAATAACGGATTCAAGGGGTTTTAATGAATGAGTCCATACAGATTCAGAATTCATAATTCGTTTTCATAATAAATTTATATTCATATTCTTGTCCAGATCATATACAGAAGTGATAAGTCTTGCTTAAGCATACGTGGTACATCCATTAGCGCTAACAGAGCAGATACAGAACAGATGCAGACACATGGTGGTTCTGAATAACCAGTTCTATGAAGGAACCTCCGGATTCGGGTAACAAAGAATAAACATGCTGAGCCCCATGATGGAGCCTCCGGTACGGGTAACAGAGTACAGACATATTAAGTTTCATAATGGAACCTCCGATACCGGGTAACAGCTAACACATATCACATGATACTAAGGATGCCACGAATACATATCAGAAATTGAACAATCATTCATTATACAGAACATAGCATTTCAGAAAACAAATCTTATTTCATCATACAGAAAATAAATAAAGTTGAACATAGCTTTACTATGTTATTACTCACAGTTGGCTTTGAGGTAGACAGACGGAGTAGACTGGTGAAACGGTATACAGCACGTGACCTACATAACACATAACAGATACACATCTGAAACACACGTTCGAATTGTACATAACTTATTTCGTTTGTTCTTAGTGCGTTTCTAGTCTTTAATCCTCATCATGGAGTCTTAAACATGGCTTAGAAATGCCTAGGATGGAATGAGGATGCAAAACTGCATTGGAAAACATTTTTCAAAACTTGCTGAAAATAAGATCTGCGCTCGAGTGTGGCTTTCATCGCTCGAGCGGACATGCAGGCAATAAAGCTCCGCTCGAGCGTGACTTTCCCCACTCTAGCGGACTGCAAACTATTGAAAAAGTACTGGTTGCATGTTTTTTACGCTCGACGGACGCTCGATACCCGCTCGAGCGTGAGACTCAAACCCTCGCTCGAGCACGGATTCCCTCGCTCGAGCAGACTGCAAAATACATGAACTTTTGGGTATATGCATTTCACGCTCGAGTGTGACTCTCGACGCTCCAGCGGAAGTGCATGTACTCAGAGTGAACGCTCGAGCGTTAAGTCCCCCACTCGAGTGTGGATCAAATTTGTGGAATTTCCAGATTCGATCACCAAGCTCAAATTCAACCTCAAATGCATCAAACTCAATTTTCTGGGCCCAAAACTTTGGGAAACACTTAGAAACTCATAAAACAACATGTTTAAAGCATTATTTCAAGAAATCGTGGCTCAAAAGGATACCAATTGTGCACAAACTCAACTTAAACTCTATGAATGTTCCAAGGCATAACATGCATGAATTCTCTTGTACTCAATCTCTTCAAAACATGATCAAACTAGGCAATTTGTTAGAAAACATGATGAATTCTCAAAACATAGATAAAATGAACACATGCATAAAAGAAGTCTTTGTGAAGAAATGCACATGCATGCATGGATTGATCTACCTCTCTACTCCTTAAGCTTGATTCTTACATTTTATAGTTCAATTTACTTGAATTCATGTATGAATTAACTCAACTTCAAGGCTAAAGGCTTGGTTTCATACCTTAGGTGATCAATTGGGCTTTAGGTGCTAGAATCTTGAACTAGATGAACAAAACTTCAAGTTTTCTTCTTTTCTCCTAGCAATTCCCTCATTGTGAATTCAATTCTTGAACCTAAGACCCAAATCCCTCAATTCTCTCTCATTCTCACGTTAAGCACCAAGTTGAGGAAGAAATGAAATGAAAAGGTAAACTTAGTGGGGTCAAAATGGCCTTATAGGTAGTAATTAATCAAAATTAATCAAATAACATTAATTTAATCTAATTTAATCGTTCCGAACCAAATTTTAATTAAACCTACCATAAAATTCTATAAATCCTAATTAGCACATAAATTAAGTCAATTTCTGATTCGGACGTCGATAAGGCCTCCAATTCGCAAACCGAAACTAGAACGTGAACAGATCTTCCTACGCCTAATAGATATAAACACAAACAATACAACACACACATGCAGTTTAATTCAGAATTTCACCTTAATTATTAATTAGGCATGATTAATCATGGATTAACGTTAATAAGAAGTCAGGGTTATTACAGATGGTGAGGTCCCTGTCCCAACCAATGCTCCTCTTGCCAACTCCAACCTCGGTCACCAGTCTTCACTTTCCAGTCCGGTGGATTTGCTCAACCAAGCCTTGCCTAGCACGGTTGATGGGGTACCCGTGACCAATCTAACCCGTAAAGCTAAAGGCGGAACCGGCCTGCCCAGCATCGAAGTCCGTGGTGAGTTAGACACCGATTTTGATGACCTCTTTGCCTAACCAGGAGGCCCCCCATTTTTCCTATTTTTTTTGCTTTGTTTTCTTGTTTTTTGTATTGTGGAATGTAACCGGGATATATGCCCCACTGTTTGTAATTACTTGCTAATGAATGAAAGAAACTTTCTTTGTTCTGGCTCGGTATATTTCCCTTTTCCTGTGTTGTAGTATTCTTTACTGTATTACCAGCCGAACTAGTTTAGCTCGTTTTACCTCATCCTGCCCACATTATTCTGGCCAAGATACTTTATCTCAACTAAAGATTATTGTGGGAAAAAACTATAAACTTCCTTAATCGAGATTTAATCGCAGAGATTATTGCCTCGGTTTAAGAAAGTAAGGAAAAAAGTTTGTCATATGTGCTAATCTTCTTTAGCCTAAATCCCCAGCTCGGCTAAAGAATGCAAAAGTGTTTGGTCAAACTTGTCAACCTTCTTGAGCCTAGATCCTTATCTCAGCTGAAGGAAGTAGTAAGTGTTGGTCAAACCTGCCAACCTTCCTGAGCCTAGATCCTTATCTCGACTGAAGGAAGAAAAATGTTGGTCAAACCCGTCAGCCTTCCTAAGTCTAGATCCTTATCTCGACTGAAGGAAAAAAGTGTTGGTCAAACCTACCAACCTTCATGAGCCTAGATCCTTATCTCGGCTGAAGGAAAAAAGTGTTGGTCAAACTTACCAAACTTCCTGAGCCTAGATTCTTATCTTGGCTGAAGGAAGTAAAAAGCGTTGGTTAAACTTGTCAATCTTCCTGAGCCTAAATCCTTATCTCGGCTGAAGGAAGTAAAAAGTGTTGGTTAAACCTACCAACCTTCCTGAGCCTAAATCATTATCTCGGCTGAAGGAAGTAAAAAGTGTTGGTCAAACCTGCCAACTTTCCTGTTTACCCCCCCCCCCCAACGGGTATGAGATAAACAATTTTTACAAAGGAAAGAATTTCCATCGAAAAGTTGTCTACTTGTTTTATTGAAAAAGAAAAATTACAAGTGTTTGTAAAAATAGCTTTAAAATAAAATACTTTGAGATTGGCCATGTTTCATGGCCTTGGAATAGCTCTACCGTCAATATCTTCCAGGTGATATATCCCTTTTCCTGCCAAACCAATCACTCTGTATGGTCCTTCCCAATTAGGTCATAATTTGTCATCTCCAGGTACCAAAGTGTTACCCATTACTTTGCACAGTACCCAATCTCCAATCTTGAATTGCCTCAGGTGCACCATTTTATTATATTTCCTGGACAACTCTTGTTGATATAAGGCAATGTGCACCAGTGCCCTTTCTCTTTTCTCTTCTCTAAGGTCTAGTTCTAGGGCTATGGCCTCTCCATTCAAGTCTAGATCAAAATTTTCATTTCTAATGGTGAGGAGGCCAACTTCTAGAGGGATTACAGCCTAGATGCCATAGGCCAAAGAAAATGGTGTTTCGCCAGTTGAGCGCCGAGGTGTAGTTTGGTAGGCCCATAAGACATGGGGAAGCTCCTCAACCCATTTACCTTTTACTTTTTCTAGCCTCTTTTTTAGTCCGTCCAAGACTACTTTATTGGAACCTTCAACTTAGCCATTGGCTTGGGGGTATGCTGGTGTAGAGTTAAAAAATTCTATCTTGTATTCTTCATAAAAACCCCTAAAGATTCTTCCATTAAACTGTGTGCCGTTGTCAGATATCAAGGCTTTAGGGATGCCGAACCGAGTTATGATGTTCTACCAAACAAACTTCTTGACGTCTTTTTCTTTTATGGATGCAAGTGCTTCCATTTCTACCCACTTTATAAAGTAGTCTATTGCCGTAAGAAAGAACTTTCTATTACTTGGTGCAGTTGGGAGTGGTCCCACTTTATCCAAGCCCCACATTGCAAAGGGCCAAGGGTTGGTCAAAAGTAGGAGTTCTCTGGCCGGTTGATATATTTGATGTGTGAACTTCTGACATTTATCACACTTCTTGACATATTTCTCTACGTCTGCTTGCATATACGGCCACCAATACCCTTGGAAGATAGCTCGGTAGGCTAGGGATCGCCCTCATTGATGACTCCCACACACGCCTTCGTGAATTTCAAACAAAAATGCCTCGACCTTGCTAGGATGGACACACATCAAGTATAGTCCTGTGAAGGATTTGTTGTACAACACTCGGGATGGAAAAAGCCAAAACCGCTGTGATTTGGCGCGAATTTTGTTGGCTTCCTTCTTTTCTTCAGATAAAATGCTGTCTTTTAAAAACACTATGATGAGGTCCATCCAAGAAGGACCTAGATCAGCGTAGCATGCTTCTGCTGCTTCTGGTTCTTCAATACTTGGTCTTGGTAAGAAGTCTATTAACAACGGGTGTGGGATAGATGTATCTGTCATTGACATGAAACTAGCTAGCTCATCTGCTTTACTATTTTCCTACCGGCCGATTTGTTCTATCCTCACCACTTCAAATTTCAGGATCTCCTTTCTAACCAATTCTTGGTACTTAGCCATTCTTTCATCCTTTGCCTCGTAGTCGCCCAAAATTTGGTTGATTGTAAGTTAGGAATCACTGTATACCATTAGCTCGGTGGCCTCCATGCGAAATGCTGACTTCAAACTTGTTAATAATGCTTCATACTCCGCCTTGTTGTTGGATGCTGGAAAGCCAAGGTTGATTGCACGTTCAATGGCCAAGCCATCTGGTGAGATGAGAACTATGTCGAGTCCTGCACCGTGCCTGTTGGACGCTCTATCTACGAAGAGCTTCCACATCTCTCTCATAAATAATTTTCAGCAAGTGGAGGGATTTGATGACGCTTTAGAATTAGGGGCATCGATGTCGATGCTATCTTCTTCTAAGTTACAGGTCATTGTTATAATCTGGTCCTCACTGTCTGGTTACCTTAGGACTAGATTTTCAGTTGGGTCTATGTCTGTCGTACTGCAGGTTGCTCCTTCTTTCTTTTCTGTAAGGTTGAATGGTTTGTTATGCAGTTGAGTGCCTTGCTGTGGGGTCTGCGCAATCCCTGCGGCACCGTCCCTCTTTCCCCGGTTAAGTCGATCGAGAAAACCTAATGACTTCCTAGGGCAAATTTGGTCACAAAGTCTGCTAAAGCTTGCGCTTTTATTACGGTTCTTGGTCGAAACTTTATGTCGAACTGCCCTAACTCCACTGCCCATTTTAAAATCTGTCTAGAAAAATCCGCCCTTTCAAACAAGGCTTTTAATGGGAAAACTGTTAAAATAACCACAGTGTGGGCGTAGAAGTAGTGCGACAATTTTTTGGAAGCCATCATCAAAACTAAGGCCAACTTCTCTAATGGCAGGTACCTTGTTTCGGTGTCCAGCAATGTCTTGCTAACATAAAAAATAAGCAAGTGTTGTATTCCCTCAGCTCGTACCAACAATGTGCTAACTGCATGTTGGGAAAATGCTAAGTATAAAAAAAAAAGTTCCTCTCCTGGTATTGGGGTTACCAACAATGGAGGAGAGGTCATGCACTCTTTGAAGCTTTCCAGAGCGCGGCCGCACTCGTCATCCCACTCAAACTTGGCCTTTAGTGCCTAGAAGAACGGTTGACACCTATCTGATGACCGGCTTATGAATCGGTTTAGCTCAACTACTAGGCCAGTGAGATGCTGCACCTCATTGACTGTGTTGGGCCTCTTGAGATCTTGAATGGCTTTGATCTGAGACAGATCGGCTTCTATACCTCGGTTGGTCACTAGAAAGCCAAAGAATTTTCCTAACCGCACACCAAATGTGCACTTAGATGCGTTCAGTCGCAGTCCGTGGGTTTTCAAAATTTGAAACATTTCATCTAGGTCCTTGAGATGGTCCCCCTCATTCTTACTTTTGACCACCATATCATCTATGTAAGCTTCCATTGTTCTGCCTAACAATGGCTCAAACATTTTAGTGATCATCCGTTGAAATGTTGCCCCCGTATTTTTTAGGCCAAATGGCATGACCTTGTAGCAATATAATCCCATGAGTGTTGTAAACGACATGACCTCCTGGTCCGGTTCATACATAGCGATCTGATGGTAACCGCGATACGCATCAAGAAAGCTAAGTCGGTTATATCCTGCAGTTAGGTCCACTAGTTGGTCTATTCGTGGTAGATAAAAGCTGTCTTTCGGGCATGCTTTGTTGACTGTCTTGTAGTCTACGCAAACGCTCCATTTGCCGTTCTTTTTTGGTACCACTGCCATGTTGAAAATCCACCTAGGATAGAATACTTCTTTGATTGCCCCTGCTTCTAGCAGGTTTCCTTCTTCTTCTGTTACTATCTCTACGTGGTGGAGTGCCGATCGGCGAGTTCACTGTATAATTGGTCTGGTGGTTGAGTGGACATTGAGTTGATGGCAAATGAAGTTGGGGTCAACGCAAGCATGTCATACAGCGTCTAGACAAACACTTCGATGTTAGAGGTTAAAAATTCCATTATCTCTATTCTCTCGATGCTGGACAGAGACAAGCTGAGCTAAAAGAACCTCTCTAGGTTTTTCTCATCTATCCTTACCTCTACCAAGTCTTCCACTACTTTCTGTTCGGTTGCTTTGCCAACGTCTGCGAACAGCTCGTTGCTTTCTGGCTCCTCTACCATTTGTAAGAACCCTTTTGCAGCCCGGCTATCATTTACTATTACGAAGCATTGCTTGGACATGATTTGGTCTCCCAAGACCTCTTCAATCATTCCGGCTTCGTTGGGGAACCGTAACACCTGGTGGTAATGCTACTGCTCGCATAGCATGCAACCATACTCTTCCCAAGATTATGTTGTAAGTGGATGGGACTTTTAATACCCAAAATTCCACTTGTTTTGTCATTGTTCCTACTTTGACTGGCAGAATTATATTGCCCATTGGCCATTCTGGCATTGAGTTAAAGTCGACCAGAGGGGATGTTGCGGGTGCAAGATCTTTGTCCTCTAACTTGAGTTTCTTGAAGGTTTCATAGTACATTATCTCGCATGAACTGCCTTGGTCAATTAGGATCCGTTTGATATCAAAATTCTTGACGCGCAGAGTCACTACTAGTGTGTCATTGTGGGGCTTTGTAACCTTGCTAAGTCCTTGTTAGAAAAAGGTGATGATGTTTGTAGCCTCCGTTTTTTCCTTTTTCATGGTAGGTTGTGCACTTAGTACCTCTCTCATGTGCTTAACTTTTTTGATCATCCCTCTGAGTTCACATACTTATTCAGGCTCGATGATTCCATATATCACATTGATTACGCCTTGGGGCAGACCGTCAGCTGGCGTCCCATCTGGCCTGTTGCGGTCATAAGGGGCTGGTTGGGCTCCTCCCTCAATATATTGGTCCAAGTGGCCTGCGGTCATTAACTTTTCCAGATGTTGCCTTAATGGCGTACAATTTTTAGTTCGGTGTCTCTTTTCATCATGAAAAGTGCAACGGTACCTATCATTGTAGCCCCTCTACGTTTCTCCCAACTTGGCTGGCCGTCGAACGAAGGATTCGTCAGGTATCTCACTAAGGATTCAGTAGATAGGTTTATTGAACACTGGGGTGATGACGGTTCAGACTCTTAACTTCCTGGCTTGGGAGTCCTCTCGCATGCCCCTACCATTTTTGTTCAGTTGTTCTTTCCTGACTGTGTTGACTTTTGCCGCAGGTTTTCGGTCTGACATCGTTATTGTGCCATATTTTGCTTTCGTGTGAGCACCATCTGCTTCTACCTGGATGTGTTGATGCACTTTTTCCATTAGGGCCTCCATTGTGAAGGGTGACGTCATCATCATTAAATCCCTCAACTTATTGCCTGCAAACCCCATTTGTACTGTACAATAGCGAGGTTTGTGGGGCAATCCCCAATCTGATTAAAAGTCTCCCAATACTAGTTGTTGTAAGATTTCAATGTTTCCTTCTCGCTCATGTCTATGGAGAGCAGCTGGTGAATCTCCACCGGTGTCTTGGTGTTTGTTCTGAATCTGGTCACAAATACCTCTGCAAGTTACGCCTACAAAGCTATGCTGCCTTCTGGCAACCTTTCAAACCATGCCAAACCCAAGTTACCTAGGCTAAAAGGAAATATGATACACATTAGGGCCTCATTTCGTCGATATATGGCCATAACCTGGCTTAAGTGGCTCAAGTGCATATAGAGGTCCGACTTCCCCTTATAAGTTATGAATTTAGGTTGATGGAAGCCTAAGGGTAATGATGCGTTCTCAATCACCGGAACAAACGACAAGCTCTGCAACCTTGCTAACACTTTGTTTGTTGGTTCGTAAGCAAGGCGTGGTACTAGCATCCCAACCTCGACACTCCCATGTGTCCTAGGAGCCAATCGTTGTAGAGCTAAGACCCTATAAGGGTCGCGAGCCTGGGTGTCCTCCCTTCTTCGGGCCCTTTCATCTAGTATTGTTTGCAAGTCTACCGACCTAGGCAACTCTATGCGTCTAGATGTCATGTAGTGCAAATGTGAGGGCCAATAACTGCTTCCCTCGGTCCAAGACCCTTTCGTCCTCGTTCTCTCAGACCTGGAGAAACGAGTTATGGAAGTCCTTGATTATGTGTCGCCTGTCTTGAGGCTTCTACTTTCAGCTTGTGACGGTGTAACTTGCCTGTCTCGATCTTCTAAGTAGCAAGAGTGCGTGTTGCCTTTGTGCCTCTCTTTTTCTGCTACCCCTTTGCCTTTTATCTGGCGCTTCATCGTCTCCATGTCCGCCGCCATCCTTCTTATCAATTTGTCTTGCTTCCTTATGCAATCCTCTAGAACCTGAGGATCCATCATCCACCTCAGCCTATCAGGGCTCTGAGAGCGACGAGGACTCGAGCCTCGTCTTTCTTGTGTGTCTTTCTGTGGGTTCCGTCGTTGGGGATCTAATTCTACCATGGACGAGATAAAAGGTAAACCTTCGCGCCTCACGCTCTCTTCCGGGGTTTGCCCATCAATAGCAAAATGTGGCAATTCTTCATTGTGTGCCATTGAATTTAATTGAAGAAGAAACTCAATCAAAAGGTTTGTTCTCTCTGTGCTACCCACAGACGGTGCCAATTGTACGAGCACAAAATAATCTTCTTGTATAATCCTGTTGATCAAATTTGCACTCCTCCGAATGTCGTCGCTTTATTACCTGAAAACACAAACGTGAGCTAGCCGGCAAGGATGTACCGAAAACCTCTCTGATGCATCCGAACTAAAGAAAACCTCTCTAGATGGTTGTAATTCCTTTACACAAACTGGTAGTACAGTAAATCGAACTAAAGAAACCCTGTTTTAAGTTTTGAACAATTGCAAAGGACGCTCTACCGAGCTGAAACCAGCTCGATCCTTTGCCTTAGTCCTACTTCGGTCCCTCCCGGGTATAAGTAACCCGGTCCAAATTTTAGCCGAATATCCACCCGGCCTAGGACCGAGCTACTCCACTTAGTGCCTCGGTCCACGACGCAGCCCAATGACTAAGAGACTGCACCTAACTCGGTCCATTCTAACAGATGGACTTAGCTCAGCCATTATAAATTACCCTCTCAGTAGTATTAAGTTAGAGATGTAAAATAAAAAGTGTTCATTTGTATATTACTGAATTAGTAATACCATGACAATGATTGTTGTTTATTTTGCCATCTTTGAATGTGATTAATATATAAAATTTCATAAATGTCTTTTTTATAATTTTGTGTGATTTGATGTGTTTTTATGTATTTTTCATTGTTTGTATAAAAATTATTATAAATAATTATAATTTAACTTTATTGTATAATATATAATATTATTATAATAAGACTAAAATAAATAAAAAAGAAACTTACTAATATAAAACGGAAAAACTTACTTGAACTCTATGTTGTGGGTAGGAATGTGTGCGGTGCAATTCGAGTTGTTTAAAGTAAAATTACAAATTTGATGGCGGATTAATGGATTGGCAAATCGTGTTTTGGGCGATTTTGGACAAAATGGCATATTGGAAAATATTTTCTAACCAATTATCAAACACTTTCATAATATATAACATTAATTTGCATAATATTTTTCATATATATAACACAAACTAATTTTACTTAATATGTTTCATATATATATAACTATTAATTTGTAATAAATTTCACATCTTAAATTTCTGTCACACTCATTTTACTTTGATATTTTATTAGAGGTTAAAAAATATATATGTATTGACTATAGTGAAACGGAGTGATTTTAAAGGCAAATTATTAATTTTAAAATTTAATCCACAATTAGTAAATAAAGCAGTTCAAATTAATATAAATCGGTATAATTTTAATATATTAAATGATATTTTACACAATCTTAACCATGGGATTGATTTTTCAATCTTTTTTCAATTCAAGGCATCCCAATCCCACAGTAGAGTTGGACTACCAATTCCCTTGGACTAATAATCCAAGAGACATCAAACTAGAGTCCGGATCCTCGGTAGCCTTCTCCTGCCGCCCTTCCTGCGGCGCCCCAAAACGACGTCGTTTTGGGGCAAGTTTTCAACCAAAAAAAAAAAAAAGAAGAAGAAGAAGAAGAAGACAGATTCAGAAGGCAAGAACCAGAAGAGAAGGCAGAGAAAGAACCAAGCAAAGGCATTCAAACACCATTCAAACATTCATACATTCCAAAAACCATTCAAAATTAACAACCAAATGATAAAACTGTAGGCCGCAACCACCACAAACACTGGGTGTTCAAAATTAACAACCAAATCTAAGATAAATATATATATACATAGAGAGAAAGAAAAAAAATTAACACTGGGTGTTCAAAATTAACAACCAAATCTAAGATATATATAGAGAGAGAGAGAGAAAAAAAAAAGGACAAACCTGTAACCCGCAACCACTAGAAACCCGGGGCAACGTCGAGGGTTTCGCGATGAAAGGGCAGGGGGTCTCGTTGAGATCGATTTCGAAGGACCTGTGTCGTTTCGATTCTCTTCTTCTACCCCTTCTCTTTCTTCTTCTTCGAAGTGGCCAGATTGCGGCTTCCCATTAGGCCGACGAAGCCATCGCCGGCGTCTCTCTTCTTCTTCTTCCTCCTACTCCTATATTCCTCCTCCTCTCTTTCTCTGCCTTCCTTTTCCATTCTTTCTTCTTCTCCCTCTCCCTCTGTAGGTTGTTCTGTTCTGTTCTGCCTCTTTCTTTCTTTTTTCTTTTTTCTTTTTTTTTGTTGATAACTTGCCCCAAAACGATGTCGTTTTGGGACGCCGAAGGAAGGGCGGTAGGAGAAGGCTGCCGAGGATCCGGACTCATCAAACTAACCAAACAAGCTATCCGTGGGTCCACTGCGTTCCTAATTCCCCCACTTTGAGTCAGCCAAATAAATATGGCTTAAGAGTAAAAATATTGAATCCACGTACATTAAATTTACAATTTAATTATTTTTCATAGCAAATCAAATGACTTAATAATATTAGCACATTAATTTTATTCTAATGTGATTTGGGATATTTTTTATTTAGCTCTCAAGAAAAAAATTTATATTAGTTTAAGAATAATTAAAATATGCTTGTTAGTTTAAGAATACTATCTTTTTCTCTAATCAAATGCCCTCAATATAGTTTCATTATTCTACCATTTTTGACTGTCACTACCACTAACATTGCCATTTTCCATCATTGACGACAACTTCTTGATGACCAGCATCAGTTGCTAATGACCATTTTCTAACAACTCTCTAGTAAAGTGAAATTTTACTGATTTAGCACAGTGAAATTTTTCGACGATTGTTTTTAGAGACTCTCCGATAGAGTTAAATTTCACTATACTAAGTTTATAAATTTTCATTATTAAAAAATAATAATAATAATAATAAATTCAATTAATTGCTAAAAATTACAAAATTAAAAGTCAATTGAATATTTATGTGTTAGGATTTTTATTTATTTTTTTACCTTGATGAAATTTTACTTTTTAGATTGAGTTAGTGAAATTTCACTCAGTGGTTAAAATTGTAAAATTAAAAATCAATTGAATTTTTACTATCTTAGGAAGTTCGAAGACCAAAGTCACTATGTGAAGGTTTGTCCAACCAATGAGATTTTATGATTTGTTTATAATATTTCTTATTTTACAAACCATGCGAAGATTTAATATCTATTATTAACAATGAACCTAGAGAATTGCTGTATAATTACTCTCTTCTATTTTTTAATACAAGATATGATATTAACAACTAGTAGCTAGATAAACACCAGCTGATAAGCTGATATCTCTCCATATACTCATCCATAGGCACAAGATAAAATTTTAACAAGTTAATAATTAAATTACTATTGAAAATTAATATTTTTTTATAAATTCAAATATGAAACCCCTTTCCAAGCCAGATCTTTTTCCTTTTTTTTTTTAATTTGCCAAGATTATGAAATGTTAGTTTGTTAGTAAAGTTATATTACAATAAAGGGTCACCGTTGTTTCATTAACTCGAATCCCTAACATTCCCTTCACTATACTTTGGCTCCGTTTGATTAGAAAGAAATAAATGATGGTAAGTAAAAATAGTAGAAAGTAAAAGAAAAGAAAAGGAAAGGAAAGGAAAGGAAAATATAGGTAGTGTTTGGTAGAATTTTACAATTATGATTTGAGAATAGAATTATATTTTGAGTTTGTAAGTTTTGAAATTATGATTTGAAAAGAAAAAATTTGTTTGGCTATGTGTTTTGAATAGAGTTTTGAATTTTTGATGTGACATATGAAATGAGAAAAGTTGTTTGATTATAAATTTTGAAAAGAGTTTTCAAAACTTAATTGAAAAGCTTATAACTCACAACCAAACACACAACTCAAAACTCTATGGAAAATTCTATTCAAAACTCACAATCAAACTCTTTTTAAAATTCAATTCAAAAAAATAATGTGTTATTTTTGGTCTAAAAAATAATTTTTATATTTAAAAAATATCAATAACAAATAAAAAAAAAATTTCCTTCCAAATAACAATTGGCAGTTGGCAATTGAAAAAAAAAAAAATTTAAAGTACTGTTCCGATCAACCGGCCGGACATCCGAATAGACCAAAAATTCCAAAACTGTCTTGTTTACCAAATATGTTTTCAAAAAGTGTTTTGAAATTGCTTTGGAATCATGATTTGAAAACTCAAATCAAACACAGTATGGGTATAATTAATTTTAAAAAGTTAAACCAAACACAAATATATTTTCTCGTATCAATTTAATTAGAATGAAAATTTTATAAAAAAATAGAAATTCTAATTATAAGTGACTATTTTTATAATATATATATAGTTTTTTTGGTATTTTCCTATGTTTTTTGTAAGAAACTGAAAGCTGCTATTATGAATTATACAAGAAAATTTACTTTTTCGTAATTACTACCACTTTCATGTTAAACAAACTTAGAATTTTTTTTTTCCATTTCTTTCACTTTTTACCATTTTTATCCTAATCAAATTGAGCGTAATGTATAATTAGGATTGTGCAAAAATATTGTCCAATTTGCTAAAACCGCACCGATCCGCTCCGCATCAATCTGTACTGCTCTACCCACCAACCATGGATTAAATTTCAAAATTTATAATCCATTTTAAAAACCGCTCTACTATATATATTTCTTAACCTCTAATGAAATATCAAAGTAAAAATGAGCATGAGATAAATTTAAGATATGAAATTTGTTACAAATTAGTAGTTATATATATGAAACATATTAAGCAAATTAGTGTTATATATTATACAAATATTCGTGTAAAAGGTAGAATTCTTTTCCACAGGAAAAGCGAGATGACGTGTTCCTTTATATACTTTGCAAAGAGTAACCAAATCGTCAATGATCATCTTTGACCATGGTTGATCGAGAGGACCCTCCGACGGTCAAGTCAAAATACTGTTCAGCCATGAGAGAGTTTTATTTTGAGAGAGGGTTTTTAGATTACCTTTGATTTGTCCTCTTAGCTTCAGCCGTTTTGCTTTTTATAACATTCTTGACTTAAATCTCATTCGCTGAATCAATATTTGATCAAAGAGTTATGCTTGCTTTTGGATCTAGCCAGGCAAGTGGTCATGTTGCTTTTATCTTTAATCATTGGATCATTCTTTTTTAGATGGTTTAGATTGCATCAGATGCTAATAGCCAACTTAACACTTGTGCCGTTTAGTAGACCTGACCTTTGCGTTTACTGTTTGATGTCTCCGTCGTTAGATGAAGATGAATCCAACGACCCTCTAGCATTCTGCTAATCTCATTCTAGAAGAAGATCTCACTACTAATATGCTCAATCACGTGTCATTATTCCGCCAATTGTCTCTAATGGGTCACTTAGTAATCTGTCAGGGCCTTTTCCTTTAGGTTGCTTTGCCTAATTACTTTTGTACTGGGGCCAACACTTTATCCCTCTACAGTGTGATAATTAGTTAAAATATTTTTTATTTCATTAATTTATTAAAAATTATAATTTATAATTTTACTCTCAAATTATTCGAATCACACCGCGAAGGCACGTATGTATAACTACAAAACCACCGGTCAAACCCAAAGCCAGATCTTACCCCCCACGATTTGGGGGTTTCAAGTCTATTTCCAAATTTATTGGATTCATGAGAAGGTAGTTGCTGTTCGCCTTATGTGGTCCACCAGACATGACCCGACCCGAGGACGTAAAATCGTTTTCTGCAGGCTCTGCTTTGGGCCTTGTATTTTAGCAGTGGAAACGTGGACGTATTGCCAGCAAGCGAAGCTCACAAACTGTTGAGTCAGTCGCGCCGAATATATTCAGAAGAAGAAGAAGAAAGAAAAATGGGAATGGAATTGCGTAGCCTCAAAGCCTCCTGCACCTCCTACAAGAACACCACCAAAAAAAAAAAAAACCAGGATGAAGTCTTATTATTATGAGAAATTTGTGTAGGTGGGTTTGAATTTAACATCTCTTCTGAAAGGTGCGAATATCAGTATATAATATATACAGACTGAAATGTTGGGTTTGGAAAACAAAACAAAAAAATGAAAGGAGGGGTGGTTGAAGGAACAGGAAGGGTGTGTGAGGAGTTCTCAGCTGGGTATTATGGGCTTTGCACTGTCGGGGGTATGTTCGGTGCTGGTACTTCCCATCTCGCCACCACTCCCTTTGATGTCCTCAAAGTCAATATGCAGGTAACTTGTTTGCTGTTCCACTCACCATCATTTTTTCTTTCCTTGAAATTTCCTCAACAGTTAATTGATTTTTGTTGTTTCTGTTCATTGGGTAGTCAATGTCATACAGTAATGCTGTTTTGCTTGGTATGTATGTAATATAATTGGGTGAAATTGAAATGTTCTTATGAGATTTCTCGGATTGGTTTTTTGCCCTTTTGTTCTGATGACTTTATGTCACACTATGTTAGTTTGTTAGTTAATTAGAGCATCTCCAAAGTTGTATTTTTTTTCCATCAAATTTGAGTAAAAACTCCATTTGATATCACGCGTTCTAAGACTATCTCCAATGATTTACCAAATGTTTTATCAAATTTAAATTTGATGAAAAAACTTACACTTTGCTGCTACAAAATCCATGATTTCTCAAATCTTTCATCAGATTGAGATGGATGTGCCTTTCATCAAATCACTATTCATAACCGTTGTATTTTTACCATCGGATATACCCTGGATGTCTCCGAATGACCTCCTCGAGGCAAAAATTTGTAAAAAATTTACACTGGCCGGTCGACCGACCGGACATCCGCCCGGTTGACCCCCGAATGACCACCTCAAGGCAAAAATTTGTGAAAAAATTATACTGGCCGATCAACCAGCTTGACATCCAGCAGGTCATCCGTCCGATCGACCAGTGTTTTGATAAAACTTCAAAAACCTCCATTGGAGCACTTGATATCAAATGGACCTTTTACTCAAATTTGATGAAAAATTTGATGCATTGTTGGAGATGCTCTAACGGATTGTCATCAAATCACCAGTCGACCGAGAGCAGAAGCGGAGGGAAAAAAGGGCCAGGGGGGTCACGTGTCCCCCCTCAGTTTTGATTTATTTATTTTAATTTTTTTTTTTTTTTGTGTTGTTGTCCCTATTCAAAATGTGTTTTTTTTTTTTTTTTCTTAACATGTTTTTTGACTAAGGGTTTATTGTATTATTCATAACAAGTAGTTATTTGATACTTTGAGAGCACTATGTGGTATTTTTTATGCAGTAGTATTATAGCAAAAAATCTTATGGATTGGATATAATGAACTCATTATTTTCAGGTAGTTGACAGACTACTTAGTGTGATTTGTGATTTTTCATGCTTTGAGCATCACGTAGGCAATGTTATATGGTATTCTAAGACGGTTTAATAATTTTCATTCAAAACACATCATTTATAAGTAATGTCATCTCTTTAATATTTTTCTGTCAAATAAAAATTAAATAGATTTTATAATAATTTGTGCTATAAATGATGTGTTTTTATTTTCTAAAATTAGGAATTTTGATCCATAATTTTTTGTGCTAAAATTGCAAACTTACATCACCATCCCGCACCAAACTATTCTATACTATTATAGAATTTTAATTTGTTCCTATTAATAATGAATATGTAATTTTTTATACTTAAATTTAGCTCATAAAATTATTATTATCTTAATGTTGATCAAATTTTTTTTAAAATAAAAAATTATAATTAATAATACCCCCTCTAACTTAATTTCCTTGCTCTGCCACTGACCGAGAAGACGACTGGACAAATGTCTGACCGGTCGACCGGCCAGTGTAATTTTCATCTAAAATTTGAAATATGTTGTGGGCAATTTTTCACAAAACTGGTCGTCCAGTGGTGTTGTACTACTTGCAACTCCAATGTCTCTAAATAGTAAATTGGTGAAAACCACATCCATCCTCAATTTGATGAAAACTGCAACATATCCTAGATTTGATATTGGTTTGATGAAACCATTGGAGCAACAAAAAGATACTTTTTTCATCAAATTTAAATTTGATGAAAAAAAAAGGTATTGGTTTGGAGATGGTCTTACTTGGAACTTTCTGAAACTTGGCTGTTTACCATTTTATCATATTGCCACATATATTTGATATGATATATATTTTTCCCTTCTCGGTTGTGTGTCTTCATTCATTTTTAGTCCCTGTTCTAGAGAGAGGAAAGAAAAGAGAGTCAACAAACAATAACCCATTGAAAGGCCTAAAAACCTTGAGCAATACTAATTGTATTGCGGTGCAGTGCATTGGTTGCATATATGTGTGCGTGTATATATATATAAATGTGAGCATAGGATGCATACGAATTTGAATTACTAGTTTTGTACAAAGTCAGCTTTCAAAACTAAACGAGGAACCCATGAAATGTTTAATTACAAGGCTACATGACGTTTTCTTTATATTTACTTTTCAGTTGAAGATTTATAGTTTAATTTTAATTTTTTAATTTTTATAAGCGGATCTGGTGCTTTTCCCTGACTAATCTCTCAGTTGAATTTAGTCACCCATCCCACACATACTAGGTAATTACCGAGCGCAGAACCAGGGGCAGAGTGGCCCCAAGGAAATAAACCACGTAATGAGATTTGAACTTGTGAATTACACTTTTTGAGGCACTTATCACAGCTTAATTTATCACTCAGGTATCTCTTAGGGTTTAGGAGATTATTCTTTAGTCCTTATTCATTTTTAGTGCATGTTCTAGTTATTAGTGTGTCAAGTTTGTTGGAAGATGAATGAGAAAAATTTGAAGGGTACTTATATGATTTTAAAAGGAAAATTTTGAAAACATTTTCAAAACCTTAGATTAAAATATATATTCCTAAAAATTGAGGGGGGGCACATGCCCTTCCTGGTCCATTGGTGGCTCTACCACTGGGTAGGGTAAGGTGACCCTAACTTGAGTCATTTTATTGGGAGAATGTGGCCTACGCTGCTGGGCTGTCCTCTGGAGGACACTTCCATTAGAAGCGACTTGTTCCCCAGACTTCTTTTTAATCTTTGAGGTGGTTATTTGCTTGCCATTTGGTGAGGTGATTGTTGAAATTATACTTTTCCGTGTTTCATCATTTCATTCATTGTCCAACTAGTGGATTAAGTCTTTTCGAGTTTAGTTTTTCTCTTCACATATTTTTCAATGGGCATGCTTGTAAAACAATGGCAATCGTTAAGAGTTTCCTCTTAGGGTGTTTATCACTCGCAATAAATATTGATCAAGGAGAGAGAGAGAGAGAGAGAGAGAGAGAGAGAGAATTCATTGAAGTTATCAAATGGGATTGAGCACATCAATTTATATTCTTCAGTAAAAGAATATCGAATGATTGATTCACCATTGAGAGCATTAACCCCCAAAGGACGAATATTGTGGTGTTCTAATAGCGGCAGATCAAACAAGAACTTGATGAGCAAAATCCGCTGGTTCCTCCCTTTATTGAAATTGAAGTCTTGAAGTCAGATCAAGTGATAGAAGAAGCCTGTCCTGGCCTCTTTGCAAGAACTCCTTTTGGAGAAGATTAGTAAATTACTTGAATTTTGGAGATATTTCTGACAGGATAAAGAAGATTAGTAAATTACTGAATGTTCCAATGGTTGATGGTTTTGGGTGCAACTATTCCAAGAGAAAAGGACAGTGAAAATGTTCTGACCATTCCAACAGTGATAACTTATTCCAACAACCACAACTCTTATGGGAATGAACATGACCCAACAAACTGTTGTGACTAATGGTGTTTTGAATTTCAAAACAAACTCTTCCACACAATCTTCATTGTGTGGGAACGTCTCTCACCATCCCAAGGTGAGATACAGTACAAGAGGTTCCACTATTAATATGGTATGATCCCCACTTTGTCCATCAATATTTGGTAATAAGATTACTTCTTTCTGCATTGAAAAATTGGAAGAGAAAGATTTGTTCCCTTCGCATTTGATATGCCCTTTTCTTGTTAATCTAATATGTATTTATCATATTTATTACTTTTGCGATTTAACTGTTCCAATTTTGCATTCTTATATTTTGGACTGGTTACCTCAGCCCCATGCCATGTTGTTCCGTGGAGCACCTGAGTTTCTCTTCAATTGGATCTTTCTGGTAGTCTGTTTATCTGACTGTATGTTTACTTCAGGTGAACCCAGTGAAGTACCACGGCATCTCATCAGGTTTGAGTACTCTGTGGAAGGAACAAGGCCCTTCTGCCCTTTGGAGAGGTTGGTCTGGCAAATTCTTTGGATATGGTGTTCAAGGCGGATGCAAATTTGGTCTCTATGAATACTTTAAGAAGCTATACTCCAATGTGTTGGTAGATCATAACAAGAGTGTCATATTCTTTGCCAGCAGTGCATCTGCTCAAGTATTTGCTGATGTGGCTCTCTGTCCATTTGAAGCAGTCAAAGTCCGTGTTCAAACACAGCCCAATTTTGCGAAGGGCTTGCTTGATGGGTTTCCAAAATTATATGCATCTGAAGGGCTTTCTGGGTATATTACCAAATAACATGATTATCTTTTCTTCTCTTCCTTTATTTATTATGCTCACCTTCCATTGTACTAAAGCCGGAATGCATTTATACTTTATTGCAGCTTTTATAGGGGACTTATTCCACTTTGGGGTCGTAATATCCCATGTAATATCTCTACCTAACTGCATTTAATTTTTGAAGTTCTCATTACATGTTTTAAGACTTTCCTAGCTCATATATTTTTCTGTTTGGTTGATGCACGGGATAATATGGTAATCTACTTTGCTATGGCATGCATGGTTGCAAAGCTAGAATTATATCAGGAGAAACAGTCGGTTTGGAGTTGAATGTTATTTGATAGACAATACTAATCCTCTAAACTTGTGCAGGCCTGTTAATCGTGTGCATAACATACTGATTGGGAAGCATGCTGACATTCAAGCTTGCTATGTAGTCATGTAGTTAGTTACGATGATTTGCTCATATTTGTAATGGTCCATAACTCCATGGTTTCTGTGTCCTTTTCTTCCTGTGGTTCTTTGCTAATTTCTGCCAGGAAATCATTGAATTTAATTTATAATTGTGAGAAAATGACTGATTAAGTTTCATCTTGGAAACTCTCTTCTTCTTCTTCTTTTTTTTTTTCTTTCTTCTTCTGGCCTTGACCCATACAGTAAAACATCTTTCTAATGTCATTTATTTTCACATAGAACCACGTGATAATGGTGTGATGCTGACAATATCTTACTGGTTGGCCACTTAGCATTTTGGGTCAATGTTAGTGCTGAAAAAATGGAATTTGTGATAATCTTTCATTTATAAACCAACCCTGAAAATTCAAGGCACAATATGTTTTTGTCATTTAATGGGGTTAGCAATCAGTGTGTTTGGCTTCTGATATTGTGTTTATATTTCAGTTGTAATAATTGATCATTAAGCGAAAACCTATATGTTTTTACCTACATAGTCTTCTAAACCCATTTTCCTTGCTTATTTATTTATTTTTAAACATTTCTTTGACAGTCTCTATGATAATGTTTTTCAACATTTGAGCACTCAGTGGGCTTCATATATCGCAATGTTACCCAAAGAAGAAAGGAAGATTGCTCGAGAGCCCAGCAACTTGGTGTGACATGTTTAGCAGGCTATGCAGCTGGGGCTGTTGGTACATTATCTCTAACCCTGCTGATAATGTTGTTTCCTCTCTTTACAACAAAAAGGCCGACACTGTGCTTCAGGTACTGCCTTTGTTGAAGCTCTTCTTTGGTTCAATTCAGGTCATCTAAATTTCATAGTGTTTGTTGCATTAGTTTGATTTTTGTCTTTCAGGCTGTGAAGAACATTGGGTTTGTCAATTTGTTTACTAGAAGTCTTCCTATTCGAATCACACTTGTGGGGCCTGTTGTAACTATGCAATGGTTTTTCTATGACACCATTAAAGTTTCTAAGTGGATTGTAAGTGCTCCTCTCTTAACTACT
Source organism: Camellia granthamiana (assembly GCA_036172215.1). Lineage (NCBI taxonomy): Eukaryota > Viridiplantae > Streptophyta > Magnoliopsida > Ericales > Theaceae > Camellia > Camellia granthamiana. Next base: position 574,318 of record CM069904.1, on the reverse strand, counting down.
CAGAATTTGGGGGACCACATTGGCTTCCACCATCAAATAATGAAGCCAAAGCCCCTATAGACGTAAAGACTTGACTTCGCTGAACCAGCAATACTATTTGTTGGCTCCTACCACTTGTCCCAATCCTTTAGAAAGTTGCATATGCACACACAGTGAAAATAACACTTCATTTTGTAATTCAGTGATCATCCTTGTAGTGTTAGCTTTGACCTTCAATGCTAATATCTTTGCTGACAGTTCTTGGGCGGGGGGGGGGGGGGGGGGGGGGGGGGGGGGGGGGAATATATATATATAGTGGTAGAGCCTGCATGTGTGTTCCCATTGCATTAATATAAGTGCCATATGACTGTTTAGATGTAGTATCTAAAATGAAAATACACGTTCACAAACTTGCATTGTTTTTGTTTAAAGTTGTTTCAAAATAATCACGTAAACCATCAAACAAGTTTTTTGGGCAAGTGATCAAACCAGTGTTGTTTGGTTTGCTATGGTGAGAGATCATACATTTGTTTATATGAAAGTTGATGGCTGAAGTCCTTTAAAAAAACATTGGATCCATTAGGAAATGAAAATGGAGTAACTGAATATGGCTTAGGTTGTGACGTGATCACAGAAAATGTCAGTGAAGATATTTTTTACTATCCTGTAGAGGATAATTGGTGGGATATGATTTAGTGTTATTTCTACCTCTGAAAGTAACGCTGATAAAGTTAACCCTGTTGTTCTGAATGAAGTGGAATTTCTTCTTTCTAAGGGATGCCCCCTAAATTTGTAGTTCAGTATATTTTCTATAGTTCCTTTTTTATTTTTCTTTCTCCTAAATTGATTTATGTTTGAAAATATTCAGGCCTACCAGTGGAGGGTATAGCATGGATCTGGAAAAAGCTATCTGATCAAAGTACTGGAATGAAATACAATAATTCAATCATTTGCGAGCATGGGAAATCCATCATCCCTGCATCAAATAATGGCAAGTGATTGTATATTTTGGTAACACAAACAGAAATTGATGGCTTATCCACTTAGTAACATCTATCTCCCTTTATTTTTTGTTCTGCAGTTCATATCTTGTTACAAGATCTACCTCCCTTTATTTTTGCTCCTCTGTAAAGTCTAGTTTAGCTGTTGTCTGCGTGAATTTGCAGTCCAGCTACATAGATATACTGCAAATTGATTTTAGTGACTATATATGCAGTGATTTTGTGTAAGAGAAACTATAAACAACACATTTTTCATGAAAATATGTTAGTATTCTCTAGTTATTGATTAGCACTGTCAAAAACTTTTATTGTACATGTTTTCTCTGATATGAGTGGTAGGATTTAACTAATGTACCATGATCGCTATCATAGAATACTTGTTTGGCTAAGGAATGAGAACTGCTAATGTTCAATGATCCATATATTGGTTTGTAAATATGCAGTGTGCTATTTTTCCAAGAGCAAGGTAACTGGAATGAATTTGTACGACACTTGTAACAGAGGAATGGCCTTGATCAGAAGTTTTTATATATAACAACCGAATCCAAAATTATTAGTGAGAGGAGAGAATATGGTGGTGGTAGTAATTGAGGATAAGACCCGAGTTTCAACAATATTGATCCTGTCATATTTCAACAGGCATGTTGCTGTGGATGAAGCTGACTATTCTGAATAATTAAGAGCACTCGAACAACCTCTGTGATTCTGAAATTTGTTGCCTTAGTTAAGACAGAAACCTTCCAGTAGTTTGTTTCATGTCAAAATTAGAACATCCTCACTGAATGGAGTTTGTGGGGGAACAGCTGAATGGGCAAAACTGGTATCTGTGATTTCTTCTCTCTCAAAATCAACACTTCTAGAGAGATCCAAAAAGTGACTTTTAATTGATATTGGTTTCTTACCATTTCTCTCCTCTTAACTTATCCAAACACGTGATTTGGTAGGAGAGAATCACTTTTTTTTCCCTCTAAATCATACAATCTAAATGAGCATGGTTTTTGGACTCGAGGCTTTTGTATTTGTTCTGGTTTATCAAAAGAAAAGGTGGAGCTGAACCATCTAATTTATTGCAATCCTTTGCCATGGAACTAAAGGAATATTAGGACTGGTCTTACACCCCAAAATTCATTTCATTTTGTTGTTTTTTTTTTTTTCTTCTTCCCCCTCTCACTCTCTCAACCCAATCTTCTCAACCACATCACGAGATCTGATGGTTGTAATTGATTTCCATCTTGTATCATTTTCATGGTGAGGTATGTAAATTGCAATGTTAAAAGTTGTAGAGCTGCAGAGAGGCTAAGAAGGGTTGTAGGTGCGTTGACAGGGGAGGGAGGGGATGAACAATGTATGTTCAAATGTTTGTGTTTGTTATGTGGGCTTAGGTCTTTGGTCGTTTGGCTTGTTAGATGAGTTAATAATTGTAACGTAAGGGTTGTTTGGTTGTGAGGCTAGGTGATGAGTTTGGTTTGTGATGCAACCGCAAAATAGGTATTTTAAATAATCAAATTGCTGACATTAGCATTTTTTTTTGTAAAGTGTGGTAATGTTCTGTTAATGGAGGGAGGGTAGATTTCTGAATTTGGTTCTTCTGTTTGATCTCTTTTTTGGAAGCTTTTTCATTCCGATAAAATGATATAAAAAAATTCACCGGTAAAGTCGGAGAGATTCTAATCATCGGCCCGAATTGAAAAAGTACTCATTCATAATATTTGGATAAACTACTAATAGGTTCTAATAGTTAGATTTAATTTTCATGAAGTCCTATTAAAAATAAGTTTTAGTAAAATCATCTCTAAAAATAAATTTTTGTAACTATTTTTTGCATATATTGCTAAAAATTAACAATTAGTATTTTTTTTGTCACGATTTTTATAAATTATCGATAAAACTTACAATTAGTGACATTTTTCCGTGACGAATTTTTCACATTGTTAAAGTTAAAAATTAGCGACATTTTTTTCAACTATTGCTAAAATTTATAATTAATAACATTTTTTGTAACAAAATCTTTAAACTGTCGCTGGAAATTAACAACTAGTAATGTTTTTTAATAATATTTGATGAAAAACGTCATTAATTATTAAAAGACCTATTAGACAATAAATAAACTTATTAGGACTTATACGTGAATTCTTTTTCATATTTTTCAAAGAAATGCTAATGATCTCAAATGCTTTACTGATATTTCTATCAAATGTTTCATATGAATGCAAAATCTAAATAAATTTTATACCCATATAAAATATTTAATAAAAATATTAATAAAACATAGGAATCATAACATTATTTTATTTTTCATTCAAGCCTTTCATTATTTGATACACCGTTGGCTGACATTAAATTTTTTCAACTTTACCGCAAATTTGGTAAAGCTCAGATTCCAATGAAACACATTGTTCACTCTCGAAAGACTAGTCTAAGCTTTAGAGAGCTAAGTGCATGACTAACTTTTTTTTCTTTTTTCTTTTTTTTTTTGTATAAATTTTTTTAACATGATCCACATGACTCTTTTCCATTCTGGTCAGCCAGTCAACAATCACGACACCACCACCATCACCATTTTCTTTTCTCTTTTTTGTTATTTTTATTTTTATTTTTTGGTTTTTGGAGTTGACGTGGTCAACTTTAGGTACCTACTAAATACATTTCAACTCTCAACCAGTGTCCAATGGCTGCTAATATCTTCCTCCTTAGTCTTTAAGTCTTGGCTGCCAAAGGTTTGACAAAATCTCTTCCTTTCTTTTGAAGATTTTGAAGAATAAGAAAAAATTCTCAGATGTAGCCTAAAAACAAACCTATTCCTTAAATCCTTATTTCTTAACTATTAAGCTATATTTAAAATTTAAATTTGGAAAAAAATTGTAAAAAACATGTGAAGAAAATAGGAAAATTTACCAGTAAATCCCATTTTGTGTACTTGTAATCCATAAGGTCCTAAATGTTTTCTTGGTGACTGGATGGTTCCTTAATTTGTTTGTTGACTGTTTTGCCACTGCTAGTATTATTGGTTGATTAGTGTGGGTTTGTATAGGGAAGGTGAATAGGTGTTTGTGTGTCACGTTGATCGAAAAAGCACACTAATACCTTTTTTAATTTAATAGGTTTGTAACACACACAGAAGTATAACATGGCTTCGATTGTGACGTGAACCCGCGAATTAAGACACAAATGGTTTCGTATTTCCGCTTTGGAATTCTCATAACCCAAATTTTGAAACCCACATTATAGATAGAGTGAATGGGTTCACGTTATAGTTCATTTCGTTTCTCGATCGAACTCGAACCGATCACGATTGCTTCAGAAGAGGCCCTGTGACTCCTCACCAACAGCAACAGAGGACCCATGAAATAGAGTCGGTGGAGGAAAAGCAAGGTTCGGTTCCTAGAGTTTACTATCCGAAGCAGATTCAGAGATTGCCTCATCTTCCTCACAATCACCAAGTGAAAAACGGATCTATTGATCGGAAGGAGTTAGCGACGACGATCAATTTCATGGCGGCGGTGGCGTCGTCGCCGAATTCGTTCATGTCATCTCTGACGGGAGACACCGACAACCTGCAGCATTCGATGTCGTCGGCGTTTCAAATTACGAACCCGTTATTAGCTGGTCGGCCGCTGCTGTCCAAGAGGAAGTGCAGTTCGATGGGGGGGTGGTGATTGGAGGGGTCCCAATCACTGATGTTTTCCAATTCATATGACTCTGGAAACATTCTTGTGTGTACTACCCATATATCGTGTGTATTCGATTTCAAGAAACTCTACTTTAGAAGGGCGTCAGAGAAATCGATTCCTCTATCTATCCTCCTATTTCCAGTTCGGTTCCCAAACAAATATAAAACCCCCGCAAACAAACACTCCCTTCCATACGTCTCACCCTCTCTCTCTCTCTCTCTCTCTATCTATATATATATATATATCTATATCTGTCACCGTCTAGATGGAAGAAGACACACAGCGGCAACGGCTAGAAATGCAGGACAGTGAAGCTATCACCTTCTGCCCTAGCTTCAACAGCTACTCTTCCGATAAATTTGCAAAAATCGCTGATAAAGTCACGAAAAAGTGTATCAGAGACGACGATGATGCGAGACCTGTCTCGAACGAACTCGACGACGATGATGATGATGATTTCAAATTCTCTTTGGTATGCTGTAATTCTGATGTGACAGTGTGACATACCTTACCAGGGCCGACTATGTTCACGTCGTCAATAATTGATTACATATACCAAAATGAAAACATAACAGCCCATAATTGATGTGAGGGCATATTTGTCCATCACATAACAATGTAATTCAAAAAAGGAGCTATCAGTAAGATATTTCTACTATCAAGGACTGCCCAAGCAAACAAAATATTCGTGGGACCAAATGGGATACAATTTCGCCATATGGGACTTTCTAATAAATTCCCCAAGAAATATTATATTTCATTCACATTTTTCTAATATAATTTTTTTGTCTAAATTCAAAATCTAAAAATATTAGTAGTAATATATATAGACAGTCTAATGAACTCTCGATCATCTTTCTCAAATAAACCATTCTCTTGTCTTTCTTAATTAAAATCCAAAGCACATTGTAGGTCTTGTGGTGAGTGTTTTACATCATGCAATGCAAGTTCATTTGGGGAAGAAGAGTATGGGTGTTTTCAAAAAAATAAAAAACAAAGCTTGAAATGAACTGAATGCGATGTGTTTCATGATGCGTGTGAGCACGGGAAGATATTTTAGTGTTTTCGAACAAAATATATTTCTCCTTCATATTTTATCCAAAGTAAAATGTCGTATTAATTTATAATTAAAGTAAAATGTATGAATAGTGTCAAATAATACTCCAAGAACAATCAATAATTTTCTTAGGATATGAAATTTTGTTTATAGAAAATTCACTAAAGGTCTTCATACTTCATTTTTGTGCATGGCATATTTCGAAAATTCCATTTTTGTTGTTAAAAATATAACTTTACTTCCAAAAAGTCTTTTAGCTTCTTAAATTTTTTTTTCTTTCTTTGGACAATGAAGGAACTTGGAATTGTCAACAACCTTGACATTGAAAGGGTTGGTAAAAAAAGAATAAATAAAAGAAATGGAATGTGGACTACAACTAATACGCATTTGAAGACTTAAAATTTGTAGCTCAACGTGGAATTTCAATAAGCATTTAAATTCGGCCCAAACTTGGGAGTAAACCAAAGTAGCTCTAAAATTCATAGTCACAAATTTGATTTATCAAAACAAAGTGTCATTCATTTTTTCATCCCATTTTAAAAAGTGAAACAAATCATTAGAATCCCACTCACAATTAGGAGTGTAATTCATTCGAGGGATTTTTATTGATAAGTCTAATTTAGAAGTGTTTTAATCTAAGAAGTTTATGAAGGAATTTTTTAATCTATTTAGTCCCATGTATGTATAATTTTAGAAAAATGATTTGTGGCACTAAAAAGTTGGGCACTAATGCCCCTAATTTCCATTTTGGGTAACTTTTTTTTTTTTTTTTTTTTTTTTGCCTTATATGGAAATTAGGGGCATTAGTGCCTAACTTTTTAGTGCCACAAATCAAAACCGATAATTTTATTCCATAAAATCCATTTTCTTGATTTACACTATTTTCTTGGACACTTATACCCTTATATTTAATTTTGATACCCTTATAAATATGTTTTGAACGATTAACAATTTAATGATGTGAACATTCATATTTTAAAGTTCACATTGGTAGGAATGTAAAATTGGCCCGTGGGCTGCCCGAAACCCGCCCGCGAGCTGGGGCGGGCCCAGCCCGTTGACAATGTGAATATTCACATTGACATGTTAACATTCACATTAATAGAAGTGTAATATTGGCCCACGTTCCGTGGCGGCGCGAAACCCGCCCGCAGCCCATGGCGCGCCCTGGGGCGGGCCCGGTCCAGCCCGTTGACAATGTGAATATTCACATTGACATGTTAACATTCACATTGATAAGAGTATAAAATTGGCCCGCGGCCCATGGGCAACCAAAAGCCCGCCCGCGGCCCGGGGCAGGCCTAGCCCGGCCCATTGACAATGTGAATATTCACATTGATAGGAGTGTAAAATTAGCCCGCGCCCCGTGACTGCCTGACACCCGCCCACGCCCCGTGGGCGGCCCGGGGCGGGCCCGACCCGGCCTGTTGATAATATGAATATTCACATTGACATGTTAACATTCACATTGATAAGAGTATAAAATTGGCCAGAAGCCCAGGGCGGGCCCGACCCGATAACAATGTGAATATTCACATTGACAAGTTAACATTCATATTAATAGGAATGTAAAATTGGCCCCCATCCCGTGGCGGCGGGAAACTCGCCCGCAGCCCATGGGCGGCCCGGGGTGGGCCCGGTCCGGCCCGTTGACAATGTGAATATTCACATTGACATGTTAACATTCACATTGATAAGAGTACAAAATTGGCCCGCGGCCCGGGGCTGGCCCGCCCCGGCCCAGCTCGTTAACAATGTGAATATTCACTTTGACATGTTAACATTCACATTGATAAGAGTGTAAAATTGGCCCGCAGCCCGTGGGCGGCCCGAAGCCCGACTGCAGCCCGAGGCGGGCTTGGCCCCACCCGTGACAATGTGAATATTCACATTGACATGTTAAAATTAGTCCGCGCCCCGTGGCTGCCCGAAACCTGCCCACGGCCCGTGGGCAGCCCCGGGGTGGGCCCGGCCCGGCCTGTTGACAATGTAAATATTTACATTGACATGTTAACATTCACATTGATAAGAGTGTAAAATTGGCCCGTGACCCGTAGATAGCCCGAAGCCCGACCTCAGGCCGAGGCGGGCCCAGCCCGTTGGCAATATGAATATTCACATTGACATGTTAACATTGATAGGAGTGTAAAATTGGCCCGCAGCCCGTGGGCGGCTCGAAGCCTGACCGCAGCCCGAGGCGGGCTTGGCCCGACCCGTAACAATGTGAATATTCACATTGACATGTTAACATTAACATTGATAGGAGTGTAAAATTTGTCCGCTGCCCGAAACTCGCTCGCGACCCGGGGTAGGCCCAGACCCAAACCCGAGCCACCCCGGGCAACCCACGGGCTTCGGGCCGCCCATGGGACGTGAGTCAATTTTACACTCTTATCAATGTGAATGTTAACATGTCAATGTGAATATTCACATTGTCAACAGGTCGGGCCGGGCCCGCCTCGGGCCGCCCACGGGCCGTGGGCTGGTTTCGGGCAGCCACGGGGCACGAGCTAATGTTACACTCTTATCAATGTGAATGTTAACATATCGATGTGAATATTCACGTTGTTAACGGGCCGGACTTTGGGCTGCCCACGGGTCACGGGCCAATTTTACACTCTTATCAATGTTAATGTTAATATGTCAATGTGAATATTCACATTGTCAACGGGCCGGGCCGGGCCCGCCCTGGGCAGCAGGCGGGCTTCGGGCTGCCCACGGGCCACGGGCCAATTTTACACTCCTATCAATGTGAATGTTAATATGTCAATGTGAATATTCACATTGTCAACGGGCCGGGCCGGGCCGGGCTCGCCCCGGGCCGCCCATGGAACGCAAGTCAATTTTACACTTTTATCAATGTGAATGTTAACATGTCAATATGAATATTCACATTGCCAACAGGCCGGCCCGGGCCCGCCCCGAGCCCCCCACGGGCCGTGGGCTGGTTTCGGGAAGTTACGGGGTGCGGGCTAATTTTATACTCTTATCAATGTGAATGTTAACATGTCAATGTGAATATTCACATTATCAATGGGTCGTGCCGGACCCGCCCAGGGCAGCTCACGAGCTGCGAGCGGGTTTCGGGCCGGCCATAGGCCGCGGGCTAATTTTACACTCCTATCAATGTGAATGTTAACATGTCAATGTGAATATTTATATTGTCAACGGGCCGGGCCCGCGCCCGACCCGGGCCCGGGCTTCGGGCTGCCCACGGGTCATGGGCCAATTTTACACCCTTATCAATGTTAACGTTAGTATGTCAATGTGAACATTCATATTGTGAACGGGCCGGCCCGGGCCCACCTCGGGCGGCGGGCGGCCTTCGGGCCGTCCACGGGCCGCGGGCCAATTTTACACTCCTATCAATGTGAATGTTAACTTGTCAATGTGAATATTCACATTATCAACGGGCCGGGCCGGGCCTATTTTTTTGGCTTGTGGGCCGGCCCGGCCCGGCCTGACTCGAATTTTTCCCGGCACCCACGAGGATCAACATAGGCCCGGCCCCTACACATTGATAATATGAACATTCACATTGACGGTGTGAACATTCACATTAGGGGTATTTTGGTAATTATGTCACCTATAGGACTTATTGAAACATAAGAAAATAATGTGAACTAAATGGAACATAAGTAGATGAAAAAAGTATTTTGTTCTTCTTATCTCAAATTGGATCTAATGGAATAGTCAAAAAGAATATGAGTTGGATGGAATAAAGCTCTTAGAAAATGGATTTATCAAAAAAGCTCCCTTGATTTAATCTGATTATATTTTTTGAAAAAATTTAGCACGAATCAATTTTTTCAATTTGGTTAAATAATCGCTTGTTACTTTTCAATTTTGTGTAAATTACTAAATCAAATAAAGTTTTAAGAGTTTTATAAAATTCTATAAAATCTCACGTGAATAAATATATTAATCACTAATCTTATATTAATGTTTTTTTTAAAAAAAAAAAAAAGAGAATATAAACAGTATTTAAATATAATATACTTTGGTCAATCATGGCAGTGAGTATGGTTTTATTGATTTTTCTTATCGCCTTACTGATAATTCACAAAACAATTGATGGCAGATGACTGGCCCATGACATTAACAACAAAGAAAAATAATATTATATTTTATAATTTTATTAAAAAATAATCATCATTTTAAATGTATCAATTTGTAAAATCAAATATTAATATCCCAATTTACTCTTCCAACATATACTCTCTTTATATACAATCAAAAAACAATAATGTCGATGAAATATGATAATTGCTCATGTCGTCACACATGAATTAATATTAAGATTGAGAAGAAAAAAAATATAAATAAAAAAATTATGAACTTTTTTTAAATTTAATAAAAAAAAGTCTTCTTCTTTTTTTTTTTTAACTTTTTCTTTTTCTTGTACACTGTTACCAAGGTATGTGAAATACTTTTTGAAATCAAAGGTCAAAATATGTAGAAAAAGGGTAGACTACCGCCGAATTGGGCTGGGTTTGGTCAAATCATCATTATATAGTAAGAGTGTTAGGTTTTTGTAATTGACAATATTATTGGACAAAAACTCTTTTCAGTTGTATTTTTATTCGTTCTATTATATCTGTGAGTTATGAGAGTTTAAATTTGAATCCAATCTGAGTTGTGTCTGCATAGAGAAGTTTGTGCTGACATTTCGTATTTTGATTTGAGCATTCTTTATTTGCCACTTCACTAATTAAGCACGGGGATCAAACTACCTGGTCTGGGGCAGCGCCCTGAAGCCAAAAAGAAGCCAAAATAGCTTGACTGCTCAAGCGGTCTTTCGTGTGCTCAAGTGGTGAAATTGTTCATCAAATATCTTTGTCTGCATTATGAACTTTTGGGAAACATGTTTCTCGCTTGAGTGGTAGATGTTGCGCTCGAATGGTTGGTTTGAGCATCACCTTTAGTCACACTACTCGAGCGGTAAAGTGAGCACTCAAGCTATTTTCACGACTCTATTTAGTATAAAATGCGTTGTTTGCTGTTTTTAGGGTGGAACCCATCTAGATTCTCAAATAGGAGTAAAATACTAATTGTGCTATATTGGAGGGCGTTTATATGTGAGTTTTTCTTGATGTATAGAAAGTAATCACTTGATCAACGAATTACATATGGACAAACATCAAGGGTTGTTTTGTTTTTTCAATCACAAAAAGAGAGAGGTATTCATCAGTAGATTTCGAGAAACTTGGACCTAAAAGTTTGATAGATTCCAGAGTAGCTCATCGTCATGAATTCGACATTGGCGTTGTGGATTCAACGCTAGACAAAATAATTCTGAAGTGAAGACGGTAGTGGAAGTAGAGATGTGCACGGTGTGGTTCGAGTAGTTTGAGAGTAAATTACAAATTGAATGGCGGGTTGACGAATTAGCAGGTTGACAAAATGCATTTTTGGCAGATTGAAGAATATTCTAATTAATTATCATACATTTGCAGAATATATAACACTAATTTGTATAATATTTTTTAGATATATAACATAAAATAATTTTATATAATATGTTTCATATATATAACTACTAATTTGTAATAAATTTCATATCTTAAATATCTCTCACACTCATTTTTACATTGATATTTCATTGGAGGTTAAAAAATATATATGCATTAACTATAGCGGAGAGGTTCGACTGGCGGATTATAAATTTTAAAGTTTAAACCGCGATTAGCAGTTAAAGTGGTGCGACTTGATGCGGATTGGTGCGGTTTTAGCAGATTGGACGGTATTTTGCACAACCCTAAGTGGAAGAGACACGTTGGATTTAGTTCAATTCAGACATGAATTCGCTAGGTAATTAAGAGTTTTCATGTATAATTCTTTTTGTCTTCTTAGTAGATTATTTTGTGGTTTTGACGCGTAACTTTTATCGCAATTGGAGGAGTCCAATTGTGATTTTTTTTTTCCACGTTAAATGTTGATTTGTTATTGATTGGGATTGCTATCATTATTTAAAATTGAAGAAATCCAATTGGAGGAGTCCAATTAAGACTATTAAATTATTTAAATTTATAATATAAAACAAAATTGATTAAAAAATAATTGGTGAATTACATTTATCTCCCCTGGGGTTTCTAACAAATACAGTGACCTCCCATGTGATTTGAATAATTACAGTGACCTCCCCTTACTTTACCTGATAATGTTAAGATTCTCCCATTCTGTCTATTTTACACAAACGACGTTAATAGCCTATACAAAATGATCATATTACCCTTCATTTTGCCAGTGAAAAAACAAAAATGCCCTTTGTTCACAAAATCCCTAATCAGCTACATTCACAATACACATTGAATTCTTGAGAGAAATAAGAGAGAGAGACGACTGTAAGCAACGCGAAAAAAGGTTGATTTGTGTAAAGAAAACGAAGAAGCTAGCGAGAGAGAGAGAGAGGCAAAGTGACAGAGAGTTGTTTTCTTTGTCTCACTGTATATCAATATATACACAATCTTCTCCTTTCATTTCTATGTAGATTTTCTTTTTCATTTCCTTTTCAATTTTTCCTTTCCTAAATTTTCTTGGAAAATCTGCAATTTTCCCTAATCTTCACACTACTCTGTTTTCAGTTTCAGAATCCATTATCCCCCAAAAACCTTACATAATACCCTTGTATATTGTAATTATATATATCTCTGTTCTTATTGGAATCACAAAATTGACAAACATTTTAAATGTAAACCTTAACAATTAAGGGTAGATCTAGCTCACAGGCAATGGATCGGACCCTGTTCTAATCATTAACCAAGTAGAAAAAAACAATGTCGGCGGCCATTTGAGCATCAGGGGAAGCTTCTTCTTTCAACAACCTTCAGCAAGGGTATAACTCTACCTTTTTCAACCATCGTCTTCTTGTTACGATTGTTGTCGTGGGTGAAGGAGGCTAGGTTGTTAGTGGTGTCAAGATGGTCACAGATGAGGCATCCTATTTGGACGGAGGCGATGGAGGACCAGAGCACGGCCAGGATGGGTCATTGTTGGTGATGGAGAGAAGCCAGCTGATGTCAGCGATGGACAATTCCAAGAGGCTGGAGACCTTGTGGACGTCGGCACTGGTGGTGATAGAAAACACCTGTTGGAGAACGCCACTCCGCTTATCGGCGGCTATGCAACGGATGGAGAGCTCGTAAAGAAATGACTGGGTTGTGGTCGTGGTCATGAGGCAAACGGCGGATTGGAGCTTGAGGGAGAGGAGGTTGGCTTGCTTAACGAGATTGGTACAGTTGGACTTGAAGGATTCGGCTTCTTTGGCAGATTTGATGAGGAATGAAAGCTCTTATTAGATTGACTTCTCTTCTAAGGACATTTTCTCCTTTTCGTAGGCAAAAACAAGGGTAATATAGTCATTTTGTATAGGCTATTAACATCATTTGTGCAAAATAGACGGAATGGGAGAATCTTGACATTGTCAGGTAAAGTAGGAGAGGTTACTGTAATTATTGAAATCACAGGGGAGGTCCCTGTATTTGTCAAAAATCTCAGAGGAGGTAAATGTAATTTACCCGAAAATAAATATAATCTTTTAATAAATGTTTTAGTTTAAGATATAGAAAGGAGTATGTATAGGTGATTTTTTTTTTTAAATTTGTTTTGTAACTAAATAATATAAAATATAAAATTAATATTTTTAAATGGGCATGCCGATTTGAACTGGACTAATTTTTTTTATCCCAATCTTAATTCGAAAATTAAATAGAGTAAATTTTTTTGTCTAATCTAACCCAACTCTGTATCTTAGAGCATCTCCAATGTTTCATTAAATTTAAGTAAAAATTTGATAAAAAGTTTTATCTAATACGATACATTCCAATGTTTAATTTAAAATTTTCGTCAAACATTCGATTGTCTGAGAAGACGTCCAAACAGAGGCAAAATTGGGTTTAGATAATGAAAGCCCAGTTATTCGAGAGGACATTTGATAGGATGTTTAACCTAATAATCACTTACAAATTTAATGAATGATAAATACCTCTTCATTTGATGAAACGTTTAAGGAAAAATTATTTATAAGTCCTATTAGGGAGACTTATGCTACATATGGTCCTACTAAAAAACTTATGTTCTCATAAGTCCTGTAGGAAGTTTGTTGACATATTTACCCTCAACATTAGTTGTTAATATCATAAATAATAATAAAACCATATATAGGAAATTGAATGTTATCATAGATCATGTCTATATAAACGTAACGTAGCGTGACACCTACATAAACATAACGTAACACCTATGATCTATATAGAAAATTGAATGTTGCCATAGATCATATCTACATAAACGTAACGTAACGTGACACCTACATGAACGTAACGTCACACCTATGATCTATGGCAATATTCAATTTTCTATATAGGAAATTGAATGTTACCATAGATCATATTTATATGAAACGTAACGTGACATCAACATAAACCAGCAATATTTTCACATTCAATTTAAAAAAATAAAAACTCATTAAGTTTGTGAAACGTAACGTGACACGTTACGTTACGTTTATATAGGTGTCACGTTACGTTACGTTTATGTAGGTGTCACGTTACGTTTATATAGGTGTCACGTTATGTTACGTTTATATATGTGTCACGTTACGTTACGTTTATGTAAGTGTCACGTCACGTTACGTTTATGTAAGATCTTGTAGAATATATTCCTATCTAAATAGGACTTGAAACTCTATAAGAAATTACACAGAACTTAGCCTAGTATAAGAGTATCTCCAACGCACTAGGCATATAATGCTTGTTAGGTAAAATGCCTAGTATGACTCACTTTTTTCAACTCCAATGCACTAGGCATGTGATTAGGCATTTTAGCTCAACTCATATTCACTAGCTACATGTAGTTAGCCTTCAAGGCTAGGCAAAATGTATTTAATCATTAAGATTATTTCCCTTCATCTTTGTTGCTGATGTGACATTTTATAAAATTAATAGTATTTGGATGAATATCTAAAATAAAGAGTATGGTTGGAGCAGAAACATGAAACAGTTGATAGGTAAAATAAAATGTATATTTCATAGTAATGTTTAGATATGTAAAATGCCTATTACCGTTGGAGATGCTCTAAGTGTCTGAAAAAAAGACTTATAAATAAATCTTTCAATATTTAATTTTTTATCTATTTGATTCTAATTTAATAACAAAGTTAATATTAATATTTTTTATTTTTAATTTTTAATTTTTTATCAAATTTAAATTTAGGCCAAGTTTGGGAAGTTTAGAATAAGTGCACTTTTTGACTTTTCTTGTATTATGTGTAGAAAAAGTAGAGAGGAGATGTTGATTAATATGACCCAAAAAAGATAAAAAGATGAAATAAGTGCACTTATATTGGGATGCCAAACATGACCTTAATAAAACCTCTAGTTGAGCGATGGCGACCTCTACGTAAAAGCTGGTCGTACCCTCTCCTTCGTTGAAGCAAGTAGATTACCAATCTATAATCTTATCTTTGAAGGAAATATATAATAATGCAAAATAAAAAGATGGGTTTTGCTAATTTAATTTGGTTAAAAAATAAAATAAATAAATAAATAAAATAAAATAAAATATCATATTTAAATTATAATTATTTTATTTTTTGAACAAAAATAAAAAATAAAACCAAATAAATTTTTTAATATCAAATTAAAAAAAATCTCAAACTTAAAAAAAAGCTAATGGCAAGCGGGGACTGAGCCATTGCTCTCTCTTTTTCTAGCTAGCTGAAAGCACTTGTCTCTGAATCTGAAGTAGCCAAAAAAAAAAAAAAACGCAGAAGAAGAGAAGAAAAAGAGAAAGAGATCTTAAGATTTATTTATATTGAGGGCGGAGAAGTTGATGTCAATCATCCATTTACCATTATCCTCCAATGTAAACTCTCTCTCTCTCTCTCTCTCTCTCTACTCCTTCCCACCATCACCCCCACCTCTACTGGATCTGGTATCTCTCTCTTCTCTCTCACACACAACTTTCACCACACCCCTGTTTTTGTTTATCATCTATCTCCCTGTATCATCTGTTTACAATTTCCTGTTTACTTAGAAATTTTGTTTGCAATTAATCCTTTGTAATTTGTAGCTGCCAATTGCTCCGATCTGTATATGTGTTTTTTTTCTTTTCTTTTCTTTTCTTTTTCTTTCTAATAGCTAGAAAAAGATTATGCTGAGATGTTTCTGAGTTTTTGATCTGAGATTCAGGCACCCTTTTTTAATTTAATTATTATTATTATTATTTATTTTTTTTGGGTATTTGCTACTACAGTGTAATTGATGAAGGAACACTGGATGAGAGAGGGGCTCTGAATATATACAATACAAGTATATAGAGGGAAAGGGTTTATGGTTTCATGGGCAACACATGCCGTGGATCTTTTGGAGTGAAAACTTTTCAGGGCTACAGTCAGCCCCTAGACCAGTCCCTTTCCAAGCAGCATACCACAACCACCACCACCACCACCGCCACCACCACCACTACTACTTCTTCTTCTGTTGACTCACCCTCTGCCTTCAACTCTCAACAGCTCAACCCTCAACAACCCTCCAAGGATAACCCTAACAAAGACTCTAAAAACAACAACAGTAATCTTCCTCTTGTTGGTCCTGTAAAAGAAATCACCATGAGACGTGGCACCGATAACCAGAATTTTTATGTCTTGGGTCATAGGACTGCCAACATTCGCGATCTTTACACTTTGGGCCATAAATTAGGGCAAGGACAGTTCGGTACTACTTACTTGTGCACTGAGATTTCCACCGGCATTGAATACGCATCTAAATCTATCTCCAAGAGGAAGTTGATATCAAAAGACGACGTGGAGGATGTGAGGAGGGAGATTCAGATTATGCATCATTTGGCGGGTCACAAGAATATTGTGACCATTAAGGGAGCGTACGAGGACTCCTTGTATGTTCATATCGTGATGGAGCTTTGTGGTGGGGGCGAATTGTTTGATCGCATCATTCACAGGGGACATTACAGTGAGAGGAAGGCTGCTGAATTGACAAAGATTATTGTAGGGGTTGTTGAATCATGCCATTCACTTGGGGTTATGCATAGAGATCTGAAGCCAGAGAATTTCTTGTTGGTTAACAAGGATGATGATTTCTCTCTCAAAGCCATCGACTTTGGACTTTCAGTTTTCTTCAAGCCAGGTAAATTTGGGGCAATTAATAAAAAATTCAAATATTCCACCTTTTTGTTCTTACACTCACCAAATGAACTGAAAGCATGTGAATGAACCGAATTACAAATTCTGTTGTTTATTTTCAATTTTTTAAATTAGTCCTTTTTGTTCGACCAATGTTTTGTTTCTATGAACACATGCCCCATTTTAATGGCCTACTTTAGGACTGGTTGAATTTATTTGTGAATGCCTAACAGCAGAGCCTGCACTTTTTTGTAAGACTGCACTGCCTGTTCGGCTGCTCCTTTCAAGTCAAATCCACTGTCCCTAGATTGTGCAGAAAGGATGAAAAATCCAGTTCTTGTGGTGTTTTTGTTTATAGTTTTCAGATATCATAGAATGTACAGCAAAACATGGATTCAGTTTGTATATATATATTTTAAACTTGTGGTTCTTGCTACTGCTTCAGGTCAGATTTTCACTGATGTGGTTGGAAGCCCATATTATGTTGCTCCAGAAGTGCTTTTGAAGCATTATGGACCAGAAGCAGACGTCTGGACAGCAGGTGTCATACTATATATACTGCTAAGTGGTGTACCACCTTTTTGGGCAGGTGTGCTTGCTTTGTTAAACTATATGTACAAATGTTCGACTTGTGTATGCATTGTGCTAAAAGTTTATTCTATTTGGAATTCAGAAACGCAACAGGGGATATTTGATGCGGTTTTGAAGGGACACATTGACTTTGATTCAGATCCATGGCCCCTAATATCTGACAGTGCTAAGGATCTAATTCGAAAGATGTTATGCTCTCGACCTTCAGAACGGTTAACTGCCCATGAAGTATTGTGTATGTTACCTTCCTTCCTAATTTATCTTAGGTTGTTATTTTGGGCATCTCTATTTTGGAAGAATATATGGAAATTGGAATCATATGGTGATTGCCTCTCAGTATGGGGCATGAAATTCTGTTTGAAATACAAACCATGCATTGTGTAACCAATTTGTGGTTATTGCATGCATGATGCTTGGAAATAGCATAATTGCGTGAAGGCCAGTGTATACATTCCAAGGGAGCATAATATTTAGGGTGTTCCTGTAGGCTAATGAAAGCAAAAAGGATCGATAATACCTCTAAATTTATACTTAGATAACAGATTGTGGTGAAATTAGGGGTGCGCTCTCAGGTGCAGGCAATGGGTTAGAATGACATTTGCACCCCAGGGATGTTGAATTAGATTTGCTTTTGCACTTTCCAATGGACCTTGTTATTTCCTGATCAGATTGAGTTATATTTCTTTCATCACAATCCTATAGGTCATCCTTGGATTGGTGAAAATGGAGTTGCTCCTGATAGAGCTTTGGATCCTGCTGTACTTTCTCGCCTCAAACAATTCTCTGCAATGAATAAGTTAAAGAAGATGGCTTTACGGGTATGTTCATTAATGACATAGTTATATAGTATGCATGTTGTGATATGTAGGATACTTTTACCATTTGAGGGGTGCAGGCCAGCACCAGCCCATGTGACCCTTTGTTAATGTGTATCTGACACTAATTTGGATACTTAACAGAGTTCACCATTATTTCTTCAAAAATGCGGGACAAGTTTAACTTGCTTACAAATTTTTTACTCCATTTTTTGCTCATCTGGCTCTTACATGTAAATGGTTAAGCACATTATATATCTGTTTGCTAAAGTAAATTCATAAATACCAAGATATGTTTATGTGGGTGTTTGGGAAGTGGGTTTTTATGTAAGTTTTTTTAGTTGTAGGATATTATTGGATAAAAAATTTTTAGTGTTTGGGAAGATAGTTGGGTTTTTTGTGGTTGGATGTGATGTTTGTGAGAGAAAAAGTGAAATGATTATGGGGTTGGATGTGATATTTTGTTTGGATTTATTTTTTTTGATTTTGTAAAACCTTTGTCTTTTAGTGAAAAAAATCAAAAAAAAAATCTGGGAACCAAGTTCCCAAACACCACCTATATATTGGATAGTTTTTATGTTCGTTCCAAATGTTTGTAAGCATGCATCATGTCTGTGTCCAAGGATGATTCTATGAGTCTTGCATAAAGGTGATCCAAAGTTGGTAGGAATACCAAACCACCATTATGCTTTACCCTCTGCATGGAACAATGCTGCACTCTCCATGCTTCTGAGTGATTTGGATGGTGTGTTCTTCAACTTGTTCTTAATTTTTTACCTTATAAGAGGGGTTTACATTGCCATGACAGTCAAATGAACTTAATCACATCTCGCAGCAGTATTTTGGCATCTATTTTTGCATGATGTTCCTAAATGGCAAGTAATAGGAGAGCCAAATGGTGGCTGACCGCAACAATTTTTATTGAATATTGTAAATTTACTCATGCACATATTATACATATATGAATATTGGATTTCTTCTGATTGGATTTTTCATTCACTTTTTATATGTTTCTATTCTTTGGAATTATGAAACCATAGAAGGAGCTCTTAAAGGCTTGATTCACTTAACAGGCTGTTTGCCCTATTTATGTAGAAAGCAATTTTTACTTGATTTTAACACTCGTAGCATTTTTCTTCATCTAAAAATTCCAACTTTGCATACTTTCTGCCACCAGGTGATAGCCGAAAGCCTGTCAGAGGAAGAAATTGCTGGTTTGAAAGAGATGTTTCAGGCAATGGATACTGATAATAGTGGTGCTATCACATTTGATGAACTCAAAGCTGGTTTGAGAAGATATGGCTCTACCTTAAAGGACACAGAGATACGTGACCTTATGGATGCGGTAAGACAATTGTTGCAAAGTATGCTTGGTGTGTTCTTTTGTCGTAAGTTTTGAAGGGAATGTGTCTGACATTTCCTTCTTTCTTTTCTCTGTTTCACTTGTTTATCTCTCTCTCTCTCAATTTTGTTGGTCATTTTTATATTTATTTTTTATGATAAGGTTAAATTATGTGATTCGCTGGAATGAAGTGCATAAACCTTGAGCTAGACCCCTCCCCATTTCGGGAGATTGGAAATTGTATCATTTATTTTGTTTTCTTCAATACAATTTATAGTTGTGACAATAATAAGTTTGATAATGTCAGGTAATGGGGCTTTGTTGTAGGTTTTGTAGGGTGTGTGTATATTATTTCCTTCTTTCTTTTCTCTTTTTCGTGAGTTCTCTGTCTCTTTATTATTTTATTGCTCAAATATTTTTGATGACAAGGTCAAATTATGTGATTCACTGGAATGAAGTGCACATAGTCTTCAGATAACCCTTCTCATTTTGGAAGATTGGAAACTGTGTCCTTTTATTTGACTTTCTTCAATAAAATTTAAACGAGGTAAAATTTAACAGGTGTGATGATGTAGATAAGACGATTATAAAAGGTTGCATAAGTGGAGATTGGAGAACTTACTGAGAAGTCTTAGATATTGTGTTAGGAATAATTGGTTGTTTCTTGATTTAGAATATTTTGATGTTACCAAAAAATCTAGTCAGCAATGTAGTCAATAATTTTATATGGATAGGGAAGATCTTCTGATTTATGACGCATTTGTAAACCATGCGGAGCCTGTTTAGGTCACACCTGAATAAGATCCTGTCCATCTCGCTCCTGACGTGGTTTTCATCCCTTTAAAGCATTTTGCATTAGTCATGGATGAACTTACTAGAAACATTCAAGAGGATATTCCCTGGTGTATCTTGTATGCAGATGATATAGTTTTAGTTGACAAAACAAGCGAATTTAAGCCAAAATTATGAAGAGAATCTAAAGGTTTTAAGGTAAGTAGGAATAAAACAGAATAGATGAAATGAAGCTTCTGCAAAACTAGAAAGTTGATGGGCAAGGGATAACCAATGGTGACCATTTTTGATATTTTGGATCGCTTAGATGGAGAGATTGAAGAGGATGTGAGACATAGAATTAGACTGAGATGGATGAGATGGATGAAATGGAGGGAGTGCATTGGGAGTGTTGCGTGATTGTGGGATTCCTATTAAGTTGAAGATAAAATTTTATAAGAATGCTTTAAAACCTACTTTGATGTATGGTACCAAACCTTGAGTGGTTAAGAAAACAAATGTTCCTAAAATGAGTGAAATGGATAGATAGATAGATAGAATAAGGAATGAATCAATTAGGAAGAAGTTAGAAAGTGACACCAATTGAAGATAAAATAAGGGAAGTTTGTTTGAGATGGTATGGTATGTGAATCGTAGACTGATTAATGAGCCCGTGAAGAGGACTGATTTGGTCCATGTGAAGGGTGGTAAAAGAAATAGAGCAAGTCAAATGAGAACATAGGATGAGTTGATAAGAAATGACATGATTATTTTATACTTAAACTTAGGATATGACTTCGAATAGAATCAATAGAGGAAATTGATCCATGTGTCCAATTTCTAGTAATTGGAATAAAGTCTTGTTGAGTTGAAAGCATTTTATAGACTAGGAATTAAAAATAAAGAGAAAGTACTGTATTTTTTCTTATGTCATGGTAAAACCAACATGTTGATTATGCTCTATGATATAGACACCCCCCTTTTTCAAGGATCTTAGATTTGCCTTTCATATTTGTCTATAAATTGCCTTGAGGATTTTAGTTATGAGCATGATTTTTGGCCTGTCACATTATCATGCTTGCTCTATGTATGTTAAACCCTTTTAAAATTTTTGAGTAGTCATTGTTGTTTCCAGGCTGATGTGGACAACAGTGGGACCATTGATTATGGGGAATTCATTGCTGCAACAGTTCACCTCAACAAACTAGAGCGTGAGGAACATCTCGTGGCAGCATTTCGATACTTTGACAAAGATGGAAGCGGTTATATTACAGTCGATGAGCTCCAGATGGCTTGTGCAGAACATAACATGACCGATGTTTTACTTGAAGATATTATTCGAGAAGGTGATCAAGATAATGTAAGTCCTCATACTTACGGATGGAATCACATAATTCCTGTAATATTGTCTAAAGATTTAGGCAACTATTGAGAAGCTGTTCTTTGATTACAGAATAGAGTCATCAATTATTCCCTTCATGTCTGATCAAACTAAACTGATTGACCCAAACAATGTCTAGGATGCTTGGACTCACTCTTAACATCTCTCAATGGCACATTGTATGTTTCAAGCGTGTATAACTCTGATATGGATTGCTTGCAAACAACTTGATATCTTCTTATATTGCACAAAGTTAAATAATTGTGTAACCATTAAACACATAGTTGCATGGGTTGGGGGAATTGTTTCTCTCCTTAGTTGAACTAATAGATTCTGATGGATGTGTTCTTTCAGGATGGTAGGATTGATTATCAGGAATTTGTTGCTATGATGCAAAAAGGCAATGCAGGAATTGGAAGACGAACTATGCGAAACAGTGTGAATTTGAGCATGAGAGATGCACCAGGAGCTCATTAGCTTCTAAATTGAGACAATGTACAGGTAATTTTCAACTTTATGCATTTCAACCACCCCATTCCCCATAAAATTTTATTTTTTGTAGGCGTGACTGATTATGAAAAATAGAGACTTCTCAGATTATAGAACTGTGTTAGAATACAAAGTTGCATGCTTGATACTAATTAAAAAAAAAAAATACATTGCATATTTGATGGAAGGTAAAATGTTTAATCTCTAACTTACGATACCATTTAATGAACTAAATCAACCATGCATTAATACCAACTTTGACACAACAAATTTAATGATTTTGTTTGGTTAATTACTCGGCTTGTCAGACGAGTACTAGTTTAAGTTTGGAGAAAATGTTTAATCTCTAGCTTACGATACCATTTAATGAACTAAATCAACCATGCATTAATTCCAACTTTGACACAACAAATTTAATGATTTTTTATTTTTTGTAGGCGTGACTGATTATGAAAAATAGAGACTTCTCAGATTATAGAACTGTGTTAGAATACAAAGTTGCGTACTTGATACCAATTATAAAAAAAAAAAATACATTGCATACTTGATGGAAGGTAAAATGTTTAATCTCTAACTTACGATACCATTTAATGAAGTAAATCAACCATGCATTAATACCCACTTTGACACAACAAATTTAATGATTTTGTTTGGTTAAGTACTCAGCTTGTCAGACGAGTACTAGTTTAAGTTTGGAAATGCAGTGTGTTGAGATGAGTCCGGATTTGCTAAAATTTATTATCTCAACTTCATGGTGAAGTTGACCCATTATAGGGCTAATTTGGACCCACTTCGGTGATCTAAACAGTTTATTTCATACAACTAAATCAGAAAATTATTCATGCAAAATATTAAGTTGATCCAACATCGATTGGCATACCATTAGATCATTTTTATTTGTACGGCATAAATGTTTTTAAGGATAGACCTTCCATTTGTTATAATATATATGTGATTTGATCATATGATTACTTACGTCTGATCAACCTAATTTTTTGCATGTACGCTATTCTCAGCTTGTCATATGAGATAAATGGTTTAAATCACTGAGACGGGTACAAATTGGTCCCACAATGTGCCAACTTCACATATGAAGTTGAGATCTTCAACTTTAGCAAATCCAAACTTGTGTTGAGATTGTCTTGCATCATGAAGGATTGCGGTGAGAATGTTACCGATGCAATATGGATAAATGATGCAATCCTTTTGTTTGTAGAATGTTACCTTAGTTCGAACAATTTTGTTGCCTTTTTTTTTCCAAATCAACCTTGCCTTTTTATTTTGGTTGAGAGGTCCTATAAAGGTGTAATTCAACATACAGTAGATAAGTTCTCAGAGTTTGTTCCATCACGCTTTTGTGACCATTCAACAAGTTGATGGATAATTAGTAGGTCTATAAAGGTGTAATTCAACATACAGTAGATAAGTTCTCTCAGTTTGTTCCATCACTCTTTTGTGACCATTCAACAAGTTGATGGATAATTAGTAGGTGTCTTTTAGCATTTGAAAGTGAGCTTGCACAAATTGCTGTGAAATTACTTCTTCCGCATTTTGTTGAAGAGCATTATTGGCGGGCATACACATCCAATATGAATGGCTCTGTACTTTGTTGTTTTGGTTCCTTCAATTTTATGATGCTTATTCTATATTCCGGATCCTTTACAATGCATTTGATGCTATTAGAAATTGTTACTTACAATTTATACTTTGATTGAAAATGAAGAATTTTGTTGGAAAATCCAATTAATTCTGAAATAATATTTGTAAGTTTTGCTGAAAGTGTTGTTTTCCTTTTTTCTCTTTGCTTTTACTTTTTTATATTTTATTTATAATTTACCCATATTTTGGTTTGAGGAGAGGGAGGGGCTGGAGGTTCAGAGTGTTAGAAAGCATCCTATTGGCCCCGGGGGAAAAAATGTAAAATTATGATGATTTATGGATATTAGTTAGAATAAATAATTGGAAGAAACTTTCTTTCCCTGTCATTGAGCTGTACTAAAGAACTAAAAAAGTTCATCCGTTTTTGAAAGTTGAAGCTTCAAAGATCAGGGTCTGTTTGGATGGATGTCGATTTCATATCAAGGGATTTAACCTTAATCATTTGAGGACAATAATTCAAATTTTGGTATGATACTTTACTCATGAATTTCAAGATTGAATTAAATAGCTTTATCATGATGGATTTGAAATCACCACATAAAAGTAATTTGAAATCATGCCAAGTATACTCTTTCTAGCTATTACAAAGGATCCTACTAATATATATATATATTCTATCTGAACTTATCTTCTTTGATTGTTTTTCTATTCAATTAAACTCCAATCCATTGATTTGGAATCCACATCTTTCCAAACTTACCCTAACATTGTGAGCATTTTTTTGCCTATGTTTTTAGCAACTAATCAAATTTTAGAGGGAAATTTTGCATCAGTAAATTGTGTTGTCATTTGGGAAGGCCATCTTCACCCGTCAAATGATTTTTGTTGTCGAGCTATGTGATTGACTTGCGATCTCATATTCTTACATATCTGCAGGTTGTACAGCAAAGCAAGGAGAGGAGGTTCAGTGGTAAAGCTTCTTCAGAGAATTTCTGGATGCTCCCTTGATCTGATACATTTGTTACCCAACTATTCGAAATTTGGGGTTTTATCGGTTGAGCATTCGTCCGTCTGCCTTTTAAATTGTTGTATGACTGGAAATGTTGTGATTTGTGAGCATTGTAAACTAATACAGCTATTTAAGCTGCCAAATTATTTTGTGCCTTTCTTTCTCTTGGGCTCTGCTTTTTCGGTTGTGCATTTGCTACTCAGGAGCGAAGTGTTGTTACAATGTTGACTTTTTTTAGTTTGTATGGATTAGTCAATTGAAAGCACTTTGATGATTGAAAATAGCTGGGCTTTTTTTTTTCGAGGACTGAAAGTTGTGAGACTGCATGTGGAAGTTTATTTACCAAAGTCATTGGGAACATGAAATTAACCCCCCAAAAAATAAAAAGAATTAAAGATAGAGAAGCCCACTTGCATTGATCATTGTGGTATATTTAATTCCTTACATGGTGATGCTGTTTGATATGATTCGGTAGTTTTTCAGCCATCCAATGACTCAACCATATCCCTCAAAAAAAAAAAAAAAAAATCGAATCAACCGTACATGTTATCATTAACAAGTATTCCCATCAAATGGGCAGTAAATATAAAACCAATACATCTACTGAGACAATGTGGAAATGAGGATGTGAGATGGTTCGGGTTTGAAGGTTTGGACAAACATATAAAGATACCCCCTTTAAACAAACAACGAAAAAACAACCAAAAATACATGTTTGCATTGGAACTGCAAGAAGTGAAGTAAACAAATACCTGCAGGCATTTGAGAAGATAGCATACATATTCCTGGCAGCAAATTTGTGTAGAAGGTGCTCTTCCATATTGATATAGGTGGGCCTATAGGAGCTTTGGGCCCATTACTCAGAACCCAATACATAATTCAAATATTAAAACCCAACACTGCTGAAGCTCAACGTGGCATTAAGGGCCAATGACATCTAAACATGTGGCAAGTGAAGAATTAGCCACATCAGCAGACAAAGATCTTGCAAAGTTATTACACCACACATCAGCCATTAATGAGTTTCCCTGCGACATTTATTGCGATAACCCTTCACGTCGGAACAGAACAGCCTCACCATGAACAAGGCAAGCTAGGACATAGACTTTCGGTCAACATAACGGCTCGAAGTGGATAAGGAAATGATGAGTAAATGATATAAGCAGGCTTCTAAGACAGAGAAAAGGTTAAGTTCTCTATCTCTGTTTTTGCACTACATCTTCACCATCCACACCTCTCTAACTTGTTCGTCGGAGGGTTCACTGGGGGACTCCATGTTCCCCGTTGAACTCTTGTCCAGGTCTCTCCGAGGGTTTGGTATCTCGGGCATCAGTTTGGGAAGCGTGGATCAAACTGACCCGATCCGTCTGGAACTCACTGTAACATTAGTTGGTGCCGTCTGTGGGAAACCTTTCACTCCGTGTGCCAGTTGTGCTCATTGTCGCCGGAGACCCCTTCCCGATAACCCCTACCTGCCACCCACCAAGGTGAATGGTCACAACTAGATCTATGGCTTCTCACCACGATGTTGCTGACCACCAAGCCGACCCTCCTAACCCAAACAACCCACCGCAGTATTTCACAGAACTCACCAACAGCATCAACCGCTTAGCCGAGCAAAACCAAGCCCTGATCAATGCTTTGCTTCAAAGAAACCTTCCCATCTCTCCTCCTCCACCTCAAGATATCCCACCCAACCAAGAACGAGCCCCGAGCCATCCTATCCAACAGTCCCACCCCTCCAACTTGGAAGGCTTACGACCTCCTCCCCCAGATGTGAACCTGCCACCTCGGGCCCCACATCCAGTGGTCCAGGCACCCACCCCCGAGGGAGAGGCCAGTAGTGTCCAGCCCCCGCTGCATTCCGGTGGTGACAATGTTCCTCTCTGGGATGCAGAACTCCGAGCCATGAAACTCCAGCTTCAAGGAATCATGCAAAACATACAGAATAAACCATCTACCACAGCCAACTCACCGTTTGTTGCCTCCATCAGGGACAAACCCTTACCTCCTAAGTTCAAAATGCCCTCGCTCGACTCTTTCAACGGCACAACGGACCCGGTTGACCATTTGGAAACTTACAGGACCCTCATGGTCCTCCATGCATTCCCTGACGAGATCATGTGTCGGGCTTTCCCCGTCACACTTAAGGAGTCGGCTCGACTCTGGTTTAGTCAACTACCAACAGACTCTGTCTCTACTTTTCAGCACCTAAGTGACTCCTTTCTCAGCCACTTCATTGGTACCCAGCGCCAGCGGCGTTCGGCAACCCAACTCCTCAACATCCGTCAGACCGAGGGGGAGTCACTGCGCAGCTTCGTCACTCGCTTCAACACCGAAGCCCTGCAAGTAGCAGAGAACGACGACAAGGTCATTCTCACTGCTTTCATGGCCGATCTGCGATCATCTGATTTCCTTTTTTCTCTCTCCAAAAACCCTTCGACCTCCATGGCAACCCTACTTTCCAAAACCCAAAAATACATGAACGCCGAAGATTCCCTAGCCGCCCGACAAGATCCTATAGCCAAAAACCCGACCCCTAGAGAGAAGAGAAAGAACTCTGAAACCAGAAACACCCAGTACACTCACCAAACACCTCAGTACACTGACCGACCTGCCCGAGCCGACCGGTCGGCGCCCACCCGACCGCCCGGCCGGTTTGAACGATACACACCCTTCAATTCCCCCATGGAACAAGTCCTGTACCAGATCCAACGAGATTATCCCCGAAAATGGCCCTAACCGTCATGGTCTCCTTCCAACCGACGAGACCAGTCCAAATACTGCCGCTTTCATCAAGAACACGGCCATAATACCGAGGAGTGTGTTAACCTCAAGGACCAGGTCGAGGGCTTGATACGTCAGGGGCACCTTAGTCGGTTCACGACAGCCCGCCCTCAACAAAGGCAAAGAACTGAACCTATCAGAAACAACCACCGGCGCACCCCTCCTCGACAACTCGCACAACCCAACCAAGATCATGATAGGGCCCCACAGCAACCCCGGGCACAAGGCAACCCTACCCCCCCGGTTGGAGAGATCAGAGTTATTGCCTGTGGGCTTGCTTATGGAGGACTACCCCGCTCGGCTCAACGGGTAGAACTCAGAAAAATAAGGCAGGGCTCAGATAAAGAAGTCGCCACATTGGACCGCTCTTTCAAACACCCCAAGCAGTGGATAGAGCCCATCACCTTTACGGAGGCCA
This sequence comes from Camellia granthamiana, assembly GCA_036172215.1. Taxonomy (NCBI): domain Eukaryota; kingdom Viridiplantae; phylum Streptophyta; class Magnoliopsida; order Ericales; family Theaceae; genus Camellia; species Camellia granthamiana. The sequence continues at coordinate 546,268 of CM069904.1, read as the reverse complement.
ACTGCACAGGCATTCGTTACCCCCATGACGACCCCCTTGTTATCTCTGCCATCCTCTCTAATTACAAAGTCAGACGGGTTCTCGTCGACAACAGTAGCTCTTCAGACATCATCTTCCTAAACGCCTATCGCCAGCTCAAGGTCGGGGAAGAAAGTTTGTCCCCTCTCCAAACCCCGCTGGTTGGCTTCACCGGAGACCGGGTGACCTCCATAGGCTCCATCGATCTTCCCATCACCATTGGAGAATACCCACGGCAGACCACAAAGCTACTCACTTTCCTCGTCGACGACTGTCCCTCTGCTTACAACATTATCCTCGGCCGCACCGCCCTAAATGCTTTTCAAACTGTCACATCCACTTTCCACCTAGCTGTAAAATTCCCTACCGACCTTGGGGTCGGCACTGTGAAGAGAGAACAGACCGTGGCCAGAGAATGTTACGTCGCTTCACTTAAAGAGGTTAAGCTAAAGGAGGCTATGATCATTGAAGGACTTGACGTCAGAGACGAGGACGAGATGGTCAGAGAGGAACCAGTGGAAGAGCTTGTCGAGGTCCTCATCGACTCTACCAACTGAACAAAAACTGTCAAGATCGGCAGCCAACTATCCTCCCAAGCCAAGGTCGACCTTATAACCCTCCTGATTGAGCACAGTGACGTGTTTGCCTGGACCCACTCCGACATGCCGGGTATTGACCCCTCCTTCATCACTCATCGTCTCAGCATTGAGCCCCATTTCCGACCCTTCTGCCAGAAGCAGCGCATCTTTCACCCGGAACGCAATACTCCTATTGCTTCTGAAGTAGATAAGCTCCTCGAGGCACAGTTTATCAAAAACATGGACTACCCCAGATGGCTGTCAAATGTGGTCCTGGTCCGTAAAAACAATGGTAAATGGTGATTCTGTGTCGATTATTCCGACCTCAACCGAGCTTGCCCCAAAGATAGTTATCCCCTTCCTCGCATAGATCTACTTGTCGATGTCACGGCCGGACATCAAATGCTCAGCTTCATGGACGCTTTCTTTGGCTACAATCAAATTCTGATGCACCCATCGGACCAGGAACACACCTCCTTCATCACTGACCGGGGGACTTACCATTATCGTGTCATGCCATTCGGACTGAAAAACACCGGAGCAACTTACCAACGGTTAGTCAATGCCGTTTTTCATTACCAGATAGGTCGGAACATGGAAGTGTACGTTGACGACATGCTCGTCAAGAGCAAACTCTCTTCTGATCATCTAGCAGACTTGCAGGAGACCTTCGACACTCTAGGCAAGTATCAAATGAAGCTGAATCCGGAGAAATGCGCCTTCGGCGTCGGATATGGGAAATTCCTGGGTTTCATGGTCAGTCAACGAGGTATCGAGGCTAACCCCGAAAAGATCAAGGCTCTTATAGAGATGCAATCACCCAGAACAGCTAGAGAGGTTCAAAGGCTTACGGGCAGAGTCGCCGCCCTCAACCGTTTTATCTCTCGCGCAACAAACAAGTGCCTTCCCTTTTTCAAAGTCCTTCGACAGGCTTTTGAGTAGACGGCTGAATCCGAAGAAGCCTTTCAGCAATTGAAGCAATGCATGGCCAACCCCCCCTACTTTTTCAGGCGATTCATGGGTGAGCCCCTTTTTCTATACTTAGCCGTATCGAACACTGCAGTCAGCGCAACCCTCATCAGGGAGGACGGCTCTGTCCAGCGTTCGGTCTACTACATCAGTCGAGCTCTTAGGAAAGTAGAACAGAACTACCCACTGCTTGAAAAGATGGCTCTGGCTTTGGTCATAGCCTGAAGACGACTCCGACCTTACTTCCAGGCCCACCCCATTGTCGTCCTCACCGACCAACCTTTAAAGAAGATAATGCAACAACCAGAGTTATCCGGCCGACTTATGCAATGGTTAGTCGAGCTCAGCCAATTTGACATCTCTTACCGACCTCGAACAGTGATTAAAGGGCAGGCTGTCACTGATTTTATCCTGAAATTCACTAATCCCACTCCAGCCACGGCCCCTCCTGCCCCAACAATTCAACACTGAGGCAGAAGACCCCCACTCTTGGACCCTCAATGTCGATGGATCATCCCGCAAAGAAGGCAGTGGGGCTGGTCTCATCCTCACAGCCCCCGAGGGTGGTTATTTCAAGTGCGCTCTCCATTTCTTGTTCGACACAAGCAATAATAAGGCTGAATATGAGGCATTGATAGCAGGTCTCCGCCTAGCCAAAGACATCGGCGTAAGCCATATCCGGGTGTTCAGCGATTCCCAGCTCATCGTCGGACAAATTACGGGGGAATTCGAGGCCAAGGAAGACACAATGCGGGCTTACAAAGATATTGCACTCCTCCTTGTTCGTCTCTTCAACACTTTCCACATCAAGCACATCCCTCGGATGGAAAACTCCAAGGCAGATGAAATGGCTCAATTAACTTCTGCCGACTAGTTAGACCTCAACCATGATGTCCGCCTTGAATACCTGGTCCATCCTGCCATTTCCCCAAACCAGCAGCAAGTCCACTTCCTCTAAAATAAACCTATTCCATGGGCGGCCGACATCCTTCTATTTTTGACAAAGGGAGAATTGCCAGACGACAAACAGCAGGCCGCCAAAGTTAGGGCCCGGTCGTCCAACTACATTCTTATCAGCGACCTCTTATACAAACGTGGCTTTTCACGCCCATACCTGAGATGCCTCAATCCTACTTAAGCGACTTACGTGATGCGGGAAGTCCACGAGGGTATATGTGGTAATCATTCGGGTGCCAGGTCACTAGCCTAGAAAATACTTCACACTGGTTACTTCTGGCCAACTCTCCAGCAAGATACCACTGAATTTGTGCGTAAATGTGATAAGTGCTAGCGTTTTGCCAACATCCCTCACGCTCATCCTACAGAACTAATCACGCTTGGCAGTCCCTACCCATTTGCCAAATGGGGGATCGACCTAGTTAGCCTTTTGCCCACTGGTCGAGGCCAAACCAAGTTTGTAATCGTCGCCATTGATTACTTCACTAAATGAGTAGAGGCAGAACCCCTCGCCACAATTACCGAGCGGAACACAACCAAATTCATCTGGCAGTCGATCGTATGCTGATTTGGCATCCCTCAAGCCATCGTCTCTGACAACGGCAAGCAATTCAACAATGCCAAATTTAGGAAGTTCTGTGCAGAACTTCAAATCCAGCCATGTTTCTTTTCTCCAGGTCATCCCCAAGCCAATGGCCAAGTTAAGGTCACCAACCGTTCTCTTCTGAAGATCATCAAAACTAAGTTGGAAGTCGCTAAGGGACTCTGGGCTGAGGAATTACCAAACGTACTCTGGGCCTATCGCACTACAGCCCGAACCCCTACTGGGGAGACTCCTTTTCGCTTAACATACGGCGTTGAGACGGTCATCCCGGTGGAAATCGGCCTGCCAACCTCAAGGGTTTTACACCCGAGTCCAGAACAAACAGAAGAATTGCGTCGGGCCGACTTAGATCTGATCGAAGAGCTCCGAGAGTCTTCTGCTGTTAGATGAGCCTCATATCAATAGAAAATGCGCAATGCACTACAACCGCAAAGTCCGACAGAGGGAATTCGATGTGGGGGACCTAGTTTTACGCGAAGCCACTCTTGCCAACAAAAATCCGGTCAAGGGCAAGCTTGCAGCTAAGTGGGAAGAACCTTACGTCGTTAAGGACAGGCCTCGACCGGGCACTTACCGACTTCAGGACATGGAAGGTTGAGACCTCCCACACCCGTGGAACGCCGAGCACTTGAAGCGTTATTTTCAATAAAATGCCATGTTCCCTTTCTGTATTAATCAATTGCTGTATGTTCTTTTTTGACAATCTACACACGTGTTTGTTTTTGTACTTTTCACACATGGTGTAAATTTGTGATCAATGGGCTACACCTTAAATGACAACGATCTCATATCTCAGTTATCTGCGTGGTATTTCAATAACGCCTTGCTAAATTAAGTTACTTAAAGCCTCAGTCAGACTAAGCACGAAGGGCTCAGCCAGATTGAGTCACTCAAAGCCTCAGCCCGACTGAGCACGAAGGGCTCAGCCAGACTGAGTTACTCAAAGCCTCAGCCCAACTGAGCACGAAGGACTCTGCCAGATTGAGTTACTCAAAGTCTCAGCCCGACTGAGCACGAAGGGCTCAGCTAGATTGAGTTACTTAAAACCTCAGCCAGACTGAGCACGAAGGGCTCAGCCAGACTGAGTTACTCAAAGCCTCAGCCCAATTGAGCACGAAGGGCTCAGCCAGACTGAGTTACTTATAGCTTAGTGGCCATACTTAATTAAAAATCCAGGTCCACACTTTTACATCTCTTAACATTCTTTACACTTTTAACTTTTCATTTTTAATTTAGTTACAATCTACACGCCTAGTCGCCCAAACCAATCTCTCATTTCTCAACACTTTTACACCATGATTTAAAGTTTCACACTTAAAGGCTTTCACATTTCAACGTTTTCATTGTTAACATTCTTTGCATTATGATTTTCTCCCAAGTTAGACTGGCTTCTCACTTCTCACCTTTTACTACGATTTATGCACAAGTCTTATTCTCATGCCCATTCTCATTATTTTCAAATCTACAAGAAATAAAGACAACAGTACGAAAAGCACAACTCATTATTTTATTTGCAAACTTACACATAATTCACTACAGAAATTACATTTAAAAAAATAACAAAAAAAATTTTATTTACAAACCACAACACGCAAAACACAAAAATTTTACATCAATCACTCGTCCTCGCTAGAGGCCAGGTCCTCCTCCTCGATCCCCTCGTCCAGGGGGGTCTGGGCAACGTCGTCTTCATCAATTTTCACTTGGCTAAAGTCCAAGTCTGGGAATAGCTCTTCCACTTTGCGTTTGAAGGTCTTCCAGTCGCTGTCCCAGAACTCAACCATTTTATGCTTGTAGAAGTCTGACCGTTGGAAGCTCTGGATCACTTCCTCTTCACTCCTACTTCCAGCGGCCATTCCCGATGGCCCAGCCCCCCCATCCCCCTCCCTCGCCATGCTCCTGGCGACTGCAACATCGATGGCTATCTGAAAGTCAACAGACTCCTTGAATTGTTCCACCGCTGCCTTGTACAGGTCGGGATACCCTACCCTCTCAGCCGCCAGTCTAGCCTGCTTGTCCGCCAGCACCTTCTCCAACTCAGTGATCTTCTAATCTGCATCTTCTTTTTCCTTGATTGACTGAGCGTGTAGATTTTCATTACAGACTATGGCCTTATCTCATCTTTCATGGGCAACGGTGCAGGCTTTCTGGGCCTCCTCAAGCTTCTTCTGCTCGCCAGCCAACTGGAACTCGAGCGATACCACCTTGCGGCGTTCTGTCTCCAGCTTTAACTTGGTTGCGAGCAGCTCAGCATTAGCACGGTCTGCTGAATAGCCCTGCACGATCGCCAACACTTCCATCTTCTTGGCCTTCTGGGCATACTCCAGCCCCCTAGCACACGCACTCCGCGCGGCTTTCCTCCAGCCCCCAGTTTCCATCCTCAAACTTTCCAGTTGGGTATTCACCTCCTCCAGCTTTGTCTTCAGTGGCTGGACCTCCCATTTTGCACGCACCGCCTTGCTCAACAAGGCTGCCAAAGTTGTCGCCTTCATCTAGGTCGAGCAGAGCCCCCTTAGCCGTTCGGCCTCTGTAAAACTCGCCATCGAGCGCACTGTCGCATCCTCCCCTACGCCCAAGAGCCGATCTGCGGCAGTCTTGGCATCGCCTCCTTCTCCCCCCAATCGACCGGACACCGCTCGGGCATAGTAGATGACGGTCTTCAACCTGGCCTCCCCTGCTTCTCCTTGAGGTACAGAGCCCCCCTTGGTCGATTGCTCCATTCCCTGTTCGGACCCAGCCGCGCCACTCTCCACTTGGGTGCCAGGGCCCATGGCATTTCCCACCCCATTCCTTGTTTCCTCCAACTCCACCTCTGAGGTGACCTCTGCCATCCCCTCTTTCACCTTTTTCAACGCTGGCCCCTCCTCACCTTTCTCCACCCTCTTCTTCTTCTTCCTCTTCAACACAGCCTCAACCTCCTTGTTGCCTCTTTCCTTCAATGGATCCACCGGGGGTGGTAGTGGCTCAAAATCGCCCAAGTCCTTTTCCCCCAGCGGCTTGGGGCGCGGTCGGATTCTTTCCCTTGTAATCGGTTTCGGCAGACGGCCTAACTGTGACTCTTTGTATTTATCAGCCTTGGCAAAGATTGTCCTATCCTCCGCCTCTTGCGCCTTTCTTCTCACCTCAAATTCTGCTGGCGCGAGGTCCCTCCCGGTCGGCTGTGGTCCTAGCGCCGAGGCAAATAAGGCAGAGGGTTGAACGAGGTCGTCCCACTTGACGCATTCCTTCTCCTTCCACGCCTTCACCTTTTTCACTCTCTCCTCTGTCGCTGCCTCCAACCTTAGTTCCACCGACTTGGTTCGCACTCTCCACACTGTACGCATTCCCACTCCCGTATTTACTGACACATAGAACCACCGTGGCCTCCACCCTTTCACCGACGACGGCAACCCCGCCACCAGACCCTTACCCGCCGCCGCCTGTAAGGTCACCCAAGTTTCTTGCTGGCCTAAAGCCTTGTAGCAAGCAAAAAACTTATCCACTGTCATCGCAACTCCCTCGTTCGCCCGCGGCCACGCACTCGCACAGGCCAATAATATTTTCCATGTATTCGGCATTAGCTGACCCGGCGCCACCTTCAACCGGTTTAGCACATCCACTACTATCTGCGGGAGCGGCAACCTCAACCCCCCCTTTCAACGCCTTTTCGTTGAGGGCAAACTCCCCCGGTCGGGCGTCAGATGGCCTCTCCTTCGACGTCGGCAGCTTTAACTCTATTTCCGCAGGAATCTGATACTTCTCGCGCATACCCTCCAACTCCTCCGCGATAAAGGTCGATCTGTCGGCCATTGTGTGCCAGTGATTTGGCTCTACCTGACTGATTGGCTTCGCAGCCACTATCAGCGTGGACAAGCGGGGTCGCCCCGCCGGCTCCCCCTTACTCCCTACTCACTTCTCCGCCCTGTATTGCTCCGCCAGCTCCTCCGCGTCGTCGTCCCCCAATGTAATAACCCCGATCCGTAATTAGCTACTAATCTGTATTTAAGCATGTTGATGAGAGGATTAAAATGAATTATGTGTTTATTATGTAAATTGCATGACTTTGGCTTTCTATCTGTTACTTATAAAAACATCTGTTTAGAGATTCCGTTTTAATATGGAAATTGAAAGCCTTATCGACACTCGAAAACGAAATGTATTACATGAATATGTTATTTGGAATTTTTAGAACCATATGGTAAATTTTATTAAAAATTGATTCAGAGCGATTCATTAAGTCATGTTTGGTTAGCCTAATATTTTAATTAATGTATGTTTAGCACCCTAGACATATATATGAGCCTTTAGCTCATTTGAGCTCATTCTTGCCCATTGTAAGTGCAAAATTCTGAGATTTCACTTTAGAGAGAGAGAGAGAGAGTTCATCTTTAGTGAGAGAGAGTGTAGAAATTGAAGAGAATTGAAGGCTTTGTGTTGAATTCATCAAAGATTGTGCAAGTTCTTAGCAAGACCAAGACTCTAGGTAAGAACCTAAGCTTTAATTCATGTAGATAATGTGTTTAATTGTTGAATTCATGAAGATTTTGTTGAGCTAAGCAAGATTTGAGCTAAATAAGAAGGTAGAAGGATCATACCATGCATGCATGTGCATTTTCTTACCAATTGAGCATGATTTCCATAAATTCTTTCTTGCATGTTTGAAATTTATCTTCATTAAGGAAAATCATCAAGCTTTGAGTTGTTTTGTGGTGTTTGATCATGTTTTGGGAAGCTCAAAACCAAGAAAACCCATGCATGTTGTGTTCTTGAACATTTATCATGTTTTAAGTTGAAAATAGGAGTTTTTAACAAACTCTTGGGCCATGATTTTATGAAATGATCCTCAATTCATCATGTTTTACAAGTTTACTATGTTATCTCAAGTTTTGGGGCCCAAGAGAGGTGTTTTGGAGGACTAGAATCGAGTTTTGAAGTTGGAGGTACAATCTGAAAATTCCAGATTTTGCATCCTCGCTCGAGCGAATGAGTTCTCGCTCGAGCGACCACTCTGAGTGCGTGCACTCCACTCGAGCGACCAAAAGTCCGCTCGAGCATAAATTGCAAGCTCCCAGAAGTTTCATGTCATTTACAGATCGCTCGAGCGAGTGATTGTGCGCTCGAGCGACCATTCACATTTTTCATGTCCGCTCGAGCGAGGAAAGTTACGCTCGAGCGGAGTTTCATTTTCTGCACGTCCGCTCGAGCGAGGAAAGCTACGCTCGAGCGAGGACCCATTTTTAGAAATTTTACCAAATGTTCCAAGGCATGTTTTGGCATCCTCATTACATCTTAGGCATTCCTAAGCCTTAAGTAAGCCTTAGTAATGAGGTTATGAGATAGAAACACACTAAGAGAACGATTGAACTAAGTTAAAAGAATGCAAATGTGTGTTTTAATCTATGTGTTAAGTAAGGACAAGAATCAAGGTAATAAGTAAGTAAGTTGTGTTGGCCTTGAGTATGTGAAATGATAAGATGTGCTTGTGTTATGTACTTTTGTGATTGTAGGTCAACGTCTGGAGATTGATTGACCTCCTATTGGAACCACTGTGAGTAACGTTATCGTAAAGATACGTTCATATGAATTATGTTTCAGATGAAATATGATAAGTTATGATTTTTGAAATGATATATGTTTCTGTAAACGAACATTCCAAGTTTGAAATCTATTATGGCATCCATAGATAGTCCCAAGTCATGGGGGACGGCATGAAAATGCGGATCCATGACATACAAGTTATGAGATCTCATTAGCCACTTCATTGTGGTGATATGTGTTTAATCAGTATCCGGAACCGATTACTCTAGTCGGAAGACGTTATGTGATATGTTCTATGGGATGTACCATTATTATGTTCTGATACAAGACTGATTATACTCTGTTCTGTTTTATGAATATGATATGTACAGATTTCGTTCATTAACTCCTTTACCTTAATGTTATTCACTGAGCTTTAGCTCATTGTTTGTATATATATGTATATAGGTGAGCATTCTGGAGTTCAAGTCCGAAGGCTTTGCCTAGCCCGGTGTTCTGTTGTCAGCCAACCATTGTGCCTCACGTGGAGGTTCCTGAAGTGTCTTGTATTCGAGTTCTGTTGGTCCTGTACATATTTAAGACTTGTTTTGTATTTTTGATGGCTGTACTTAAGATACTGTAATGTGTGTGGGTATAATATAATGTATGGTTGACTTATGGTTATGTATATAAAGTTTTAAACATTCTGTTTCATATAAGTCAGCACAGCTCATTGGACAACTATATTTATGTAATTACTTCCGCTAACTCTTTAATTTTGTTAATCTGTTCAGAGGCCTTCGGTAATCCAATGATTACTGGCCGGTTACGATGCTAAACTCATAGGGGCGGGTTTGGGTCGTGACACCCAATGAATCCAATCTCATGGTGGGCACATTATCTCGAGCCATCTCTCCTATATGCTTGCGTATAGCTTCAGACGCTGGTACAAAGAAGTTCACAAAGTGTTGCAAAGGTGTATCACTCGACACAAATGAGTTTACTTCTAGGGCGTTCTGGTTTTTTGCAATAAGATAGGTAAAGCAGATAACCCTAAACGCCCAAGGCTTCCCTGTATTCCAAGGGTCAAGATTAAATTTTGCCAGTTTGAAAATTTTCAAATATTTTCCCAAAACCGCATTTTCAACGCCCTCTATTAACCTATCCCTTCGTTTCTTGCCCAACGCCTAACCTACCCCATTTACGGGATTCTGCCACGTGTATGGCCACGATCCACTGCCCCCTTTCCCTACCCCGTCTATTCCACTTCACATTACCACGTGCCCCGCCACTCCTTGAGCCCCGCGCACCGCCACTCTCTCTTCTCACTCGGTCACCCTTCACGGTCGGCCCTCCTCTCAGTTGACCTTCTCACTCGGTCACCCCTCACGGTCGGCTCTCCTCTCAGTCGGCCTTCTCACTCGATCACCCTTCACGGTCTGCCCTCCTCTCAATCGACCTTCTCACTCGATCACCCTGCGCGGTCGGCCTTCCTCTCAATCGACCTCCTCAATTGGTCACCCTGCGCGGTCAGCCCTCCTTTCAGTCGACCTCCTCACTCGGTCACCCCTCGCGGTCGGCCCTCCTCTCAGTCGACCTCCTTACTCGGTCACCCCGCACGGTCAGCCCTCCTCTCAGTCGACCTCCTTACTCGGTCACCCCGCGCGGTCGGCCATCCTCTTAGTCGACCTCCTCACTCAGTCACCCCTCGCAGTCGGCCCTCCTTTCAGTCGGCCTTCTTATTTGGTTACCCTTCGCAATCGGTCCTCCTCTCCGTCGACCTTCTCGCTCGATCCCCCTTCGCGGTCGGCCCGTTTCCCCAATGGTCTTCTCTCCGACGACCTTTCACAACCCATGTTTTCTTCCTTATTCCTTTCGTTAGACTAAAGCTACACTTGGGAATGGGGGACTACTGACATAAGTGGGCCTATAAAAGCTTTTGGCCCATTACTCAGAACCCAATACATAATTCAAACACTAAAACCCAACACTGCTGAAGCTCAACGTAGCATTAAGGGCCAATGACATCTAAACACGTGGCAAGCGAAGAACCAGCCACATCAGCAGACAAAGATCCTGCAAAGTTATTGCACCACATATCAGCCATTAATGAGTTTCCCTGCGGCATTTATTGCGATAACCCTTCCCGTCGGAACAGAACAGCCTCAGCATGAACAAGGCAAGCTAGGACATAGACTTTCGGCCAACATAACAGCTCGGAATGGACAAGGAAATGATGAGCAAAGAATATAAGCAGGCTTCTAAGACAGAGAAAAGGTTAAGTTCTCTATCTCTGTTTTTCCACTACATCTTCACCATCCACACATCTCTAACTTGTTCGTTGGAGGGTTCATTGGGAGACTCCCCGTTCCCCGTTGAACTCTTGTGCAGGTCCCTCTGAGGGTTTGGTATCTCGGGCATCAGTTTGGGAAGCGTGGATCAAACCGATCCGATCCGTCTGAAACTCGCTGTAACATCACATACCAACATCACATTTTGTTGGGAACAACAAAGCTATAGCCTAATCTAACATGTGTAATATGTTGTACATAGTTACTCAAACCATGATATTACATTTTTTGTATCACAACTATTTTCTTGTAGTTGAATCAGAATTAAATTGTTGTTGGCATGCCAGGGTAACGGTTCTATTTCCTTTCTATACTTGTAAGCAAATGCTTTATGCTGGTGGGAATGGCAATCAATCCGCATAAATAACATGTCCAAATCCTGCCGATTGACGTGCTACTGAGCCATACCTGCAGTTTCGCGTGCTACTGCAATTTCCTGCAAAAGAAACAATACCCGATGTTAAAACTAGCACATCCTGATGTATAATGGTCTGTGCACAATGAATTACTAAGCACCTATAAATGAAAAATATTGTTAAATGGCTTGACATAAGAGGGATTGCTTCGGCTATTCTGCATAAATTGGAAATTTTAAAGGGGGTGTGCATATCCATTTGCTTGAGGTAAGCAACCAAACATTCTTATGTACCTATTTTAAAATTTTCAGGATTCTGGAAGAATGGGACCATGTACCTATATCATATTTATTACAGAAGGATGTTGAGTTACCCATCAAATCAAGTTCAATCCCACTGCTACAATCCAAACTTTTTAAAGAAAATATGATGTAATTCCCTCTATAACTAAAAACATGCTCAAATTAGAACCCCTAACATGTTTAATTTTTATTGCACAGTTGGGGCTCATAAATGGTAGGAGTGTACACGATCCGGATTGGTTCAGTTCTGAGAAAATCCAAGAACCGAACTGATCCTAACGGTTCTGTGATTTTGAGAACCAAACCAGACCATTACACTTATAAAATCGGACCAAAACTAAACCGAAAAAACGGTTCAGTTTCGGTTTGGTTTACGGTTCAAAAAATTTCTATTTACAAAAATAAATTGTTAATATTAGCAAAATAATTACTCAAACTAATTATATTTAACTCATGATAAAAACCAATAATATTAAGGCATTACTCAATATTACATATCTATACCGTCTTAATATCATTAAAATTATAAAAAACTAATTAATAAAAATAAAACTTGATATTATATATATATATATCTTTTAAAATTCGGTTCGGTTCGAACCGCGGTTTTTTCATAAAATCCAATAACCGAACCGTTTTTACGGTTCTCATATTTCTTAATCCGAAACCGAACCAATTCTTAATAGAACCGAAACAAACCGTATGATTCAGTCTGGTTCGGTCCGGATTACCAATTTGAATGGATTTTTGAACAGCCCTAATAAATGGGATAAAGGATAATCCAACTCCATCCATATTTTCAATCACTGACCACAAGTTCCTCCTAATTTCAAACCTTCACAAGATCGCTCACTATACCCTATTGAGATATACAAATTTTTAAGCATAAGCCATAATTTCAACGGTAGGGTCCTGGAACACCGGGTAACTAACCAGGTCAGATGACCAAGCCATCTATTGTGCTTAAATGTTTTTGTAGAGCCAGAACAAAATGAAGACACTCCAAAAAAAAAGCATAGAATTGGTCATTTGGGCATACCCGTTAAATGGCCCCAAAAAAAGAATGGAAACCAATGAGAATATTGCCGTATATGCGGCTACTGATAGAGCAGTCGAACTTCTTTAGGATTAACTTATGATTCACCTCAGAATTTGGAGCCAGTAACACACTTGACTAGGAACAACATTAAAACAGACAAAATTAAAAATGTGGGAGTGTGTATTTGTATTACTTGCCTTTAACCCTGCATCAGGTGAAAAGATGCATTTTGATGTGATAGCTTGCCCCTGATCTAATAGCCATCCCACCTCACAACAAGTTTGACCATCTTCTCTTTCCTTCAGTGAACTCCACAATTGCTTTGAAAGCAATACCAGATTTTGGTCATCTCTCACTGACTTTTGCACACTGTCATCTAATAGTTCTTGCAGCACATTCTGAAACAATTGAAATTTGAAAACAATTAATGAATCAGCCTATGGAGTTATGTTTATATGCATCAAATTCATGAGCATCAATTGCATGGATGAAAATTTGTATTTTAACATGAGAATTTTAGGCTACACAAGATACAGCTCAAATCCTAGTGAAGAAAGAATAATTAAAGAAGTTATAAAAACAACATTTAAAAGCTTTTAACTTTCCCACATACCACCAGCTTTGAGAACTTTAATTTTAGTGTAAATGAATAACTAGGAACACTCTCTATTGAATCATTTGGCATATAAATTTATTTTATTTTATTTTTCTCCAGTTATCTTACGTAAGTGGAGAGCCTAAAAGAGAAAGGGACTATATCAAGGACCAGTTATCCGTCATGTATTGCAATGTTCAAGAGGATCACCTGTATACTTGACCAAATCACTTATTTGCTAGCTAACCCAAAGTGACGAGTTACTTGATGACACGTATTAGTAGGAAAAGTCATGCAAATGAAGGCATGATCAGCTGAACTGGTAGTTTTGTCAAATGAACAACACCAACTATAAGAAATTCAATAGAGCAAAACTACAAGGATAATTTATAACCAAAAAGCAGATGAAGGATCACATACTAATTCATGTCTGATAACAATATCACAAGACATAAATTTCGTAACTCACAGTCTGAGAATTTTGGAAGCAGGCAACAGCATGAAGGCCCTGCCAAACACCAGTAACTTCTGAACTTTTCAAGGCATCCGTGGAAGCAAATGCAGAATCACGGATGGCACATCCACCTAGCAGCTCCCCATTTCTGAATGGCCCGTACCACTGCTCACAAAAGACCTTGATGTTCTGTAACATGAACTTGCTCTTTTCAACACGGACAACCTGAATTATCCGCACACGTGACACCCGATTTCGAGGATCAATCAAGCAATGCTCTAACTCTAATAATCTGTATGTGGCATGGTCCTCCATCAGCCAAACTGCTGCATAACATCCACTGGATTGATATGCAAAGGCAGAGGCAGATTCATCTGCACCTCCTATATTCCTCTCATCAATGCTGTACCGTGTTGCAGCATCAGCTTCACATCCAACAGTGGGAAGTAGTTTTATTGATTTGTAGAAAAAAATGGAATCTTCTGGCTTTGCAAGAGTAGGGCACTGAGTCTGCCAATCAAACACCTTGACCTCCCACTCTCTGTAAGCTTCGGGGACTACTGATTCTGGAAGTTCGATTGGATTCCCTTGGCTGGAAAAATCAGCTCCATATCCATCCCATTCTCCTGACACATTTGTCGCAAATTCCAGCCACTCTTCTTGAGCAGATAAAATGGAGAAGAACAAAAATGAAGATAATTAGAACACCCCCCCAAAAAAAAGAAAAAAGAAAGCAAATTCTAGGGAAAGCATAGTGATGACATCAAACTTGATTCAGATGATGCATCCAGCCACTGCAAGGCCTATGTACAGGAGGTCAGCTTAGTTCCTAAGAATTGATTGAGAGTGTTGAATAGTGAATTTGGGTGTTGGAATTAATGGATATATGTTAATGTTAGTTTACATGTATTGGAATAATACATATAGAATATTGTGGGTTTTGGGGGAGAGGTCGTGTCTAAGTTAATTTGGTTTCTGGTTATCCACAAATCAAAGACCAGTACCAGTAGAGGAAAAAGGGCAGACCATAGAGAAGGGTATTATTATTATTACATGGATCAATTTGAAAAGCAAGATTGGGTGCAGGAAATGTAGAAGCAAATTTGATTTACTATACTAGGAAATAAGAAGAAACCCAGAAAATATATATATATATATATATATAATGTTCTAAACTTCCATATATGAAAATGCCAACAAACTGAGAATAAGATAATAAAGTAAATTCCAGTGAAATGAATCATGTGTGTGTTCTTCATATATATAAAAGGTGGAAGCCAGCCCAGAAAAAACAAAGCACTTACTGGAGGATACGGTGGTGGTGGTGTTGTCCCCATCAATTTCAATGACATCTGATGCTGATGCTGATGCTGATGCTGATGATGAGGAAGTTATGGCAGAGACGGTGGGGATTATTCGATGATTATGTATGGAACTTAAATTGGTATTGGGATTAGAATTGTGATATTGATAAACAAGTTTGAATTTATGGAAATGGATGGGGGGTTTTCTTTGGAACAAAGAGGGAAAACCCAGAGGAGGATGAATTAGGATTCTGTTGTTGGGGACTACGACTATCCTATTCTTAATATTATTATTATTAGTATTAGTATTAGTATTGATTCGATACAACATTAGCGCCATATTGATATTGATATTGGTCTTTTAAACAGAATTCCACCAAGCAGAATAAAATAAATAGAGATGGAGGGAGAACAGAGAGAACTCGGTTTTACTACTCTGACTCACCAATCCAATGAGTAATCCCCCCCATACCATAGCACAGCCATAGGATATCTATTTCCTGGGGAGCGCTGGCCTCACAAATGCCAACTACCCTCACTCTCTCACCTCATCTCTATGAGCCCCCCAATACATTCTTCCTTGCCCTCCTTCACATAATAATAATAATAAATAAATAAATATTTAAGGGTAAATTATTTATAAGCCTTATTTGAAAGACTTATATAAGATATGATTTTATGAAATAATTTATAATTTAATAGGCCTTATAATTTAATAGGCCCAGTGATTTTCTTGTAGACACATCTACCTCCAATCTTAATTAATTAATAACTTAATTAATGATAATATCATATATAGAAAATCTATTGTTATCATAGATTATAATCATATCTATATGGTTAGAAATTTAAAATTCAAAATAACCTAATTAATGCCAATACTATATATGGGAAATTCAATATTAGCATAGATTGTAATCATATCTATATGGTTAGAAATTCGAAATTCGAAACGTAAATGTAACATGTAATATCTCAAACCTAATGTGACATTCCCAAACTCAACGTGACATTCTCATATGCTTATGAAATTCAAAATTACTTGATTAATGGCAATACCATATATGATAAATTTAATGTTACCATAAATTGTGATCATATCTATATAGTTGGAAATTTAAAATTCAAAACATAAATGTTACATATAACATCACAAATCCAATGTGACATTCTCAAATCCAAAATGACATTCTTATATGCTTCTCATCCCAAACCCAACATAAATGTAACATGTAACATGTCAAACCCACCGTGACATTCCCATATGATTCTCATCTCAAACCCAACGTGATATTCCAATACTTCATCATTGAATTATGAATAATATAATCTCCTAAATGTAACATGTAACATCTTAACCCAACTCATGTATTGAACCACCATCACCCCCAATCCAACATAACTTCAACATCGAGCAATGGGATTCAATCCATACAAACCCAAATTCCCAATAATTTTGCGTGACATACTGTGGGTGTTTGGGAGGTGGGTTTTTTTGTAGGTTTTTTAGTTGTAAGATACTATTAGAGAAATTTTTTTTTTCTGTTTGGGAAGATAGTTGAGTTTTTTTGTGGTTGGATGTGATGTTTGTGAGAGAAAAAGTGAAATGATTAAGGGGTTTGATGTGATATTTTGTTTGGATTAGTTTTTTTTTAGTTTTGTAACCAATTTGTCTTTTAGTGAAAAAAAATAAAAATAAAAAACCAAAAATTTTCCTTCCCAAACACCTCCACTGTGACATGTATGTAAACATTAATTACAACAAAGACACGATACACATTCAAACACATATACAACCAAACAAACACACAAATGTCATCTACTATATGATATATGTAGATTAACGTTACAAACAAAATGTAGCATGCATCGTAACACGATCATTCAGGTCCTAATGCACAATTGCCATCCTACGACATGGTTCACATTCGACATCCAATTAATAACCAAAATTGAATACCCTTAACCCAACCCTTAAACCTATACATACCACCTCACACATCGAGCATATCAAAACACATCAACCATCACAATGCCAAATACACACATTCAATCAGAAATTGGGCAAAATGTGCCTATCAATGAGTGTAATAGATTGTCAATACCCTATTAAATATGAACAATCCACACTTTAACAAACAGCAACACACTTTAACCACAAAAATATATATATATATACATACCTCTTTCCTTCAACCGATGGAGTCAAAATCTAGCGAAGAAATCAACACACAACCCTCAAACTTCATCATATCATCGACCATATCCACATCCATTTAAGCAACATTTTAAAAATGTACTGGAATCCCGTGATTAAGGTGAAAAAAACTCGCACGGTCATTGCCTATAGACTTGTCTTTCCTAAAAATCTTCCCAAACGTGATATGATGAATGAAAAAATAAAGTACAATATGAAAACAAATTAGGGATATAAAAGTACACTAATATCATTCATTTACAACTCATAAGACCTTATGAAACACATTCCTATTTAAATAAAATTTCAAACTCTAAAAGAATATTCATAAGACTTCACATTAAATAGGTTTTTCAAATAGGACTTATAAATAATTTTTCCAATATTCAATGCACCAATAATTTAAAAAAAAAAAAAAGTATAAATATAAATGAGTACTGCTATTATCACCCTATCAATAATTTTGAACCCCCACTTATGAATTTTAAAACTCTTAAAATTTCTTTTCTCCCCTCAAATAATACCAAACTTATCCTTGTGAAAACATTTCATCCATTCAATTGAATGCACACCCCCGCATCCCAAAAAATCTCTCTTCCAAAAACCCTAACAGAACTCACGAAGGTGATTACTATTTCATCTCACATACTTGTTTATGACCTTGTAGTGAGAAAATAAATATAGGGTTTTTAATATTCAATCCTTAGAATATATCATTAAGAAATTGGGTTGGGATTTTTGTACTTGAAAAAGAAGAAGAAGAGCCAAGTGTGATTACTGTCAATTGCCTTGACAAGACTGGCTTGGGTTGTGATTTCTGCCGCCTCATTCTTTTCCTTGGTTTGACTATTGTCTAAGTTAGTCATCTGTTCTCAAACAAATAATAAATGTTCGGTTACCTGTTCCTAAACAAATAAACAATGTTTGGGGCCTGTGTTTTCGAATTTCGATCATATCTTCGGGAGTTCAGTCCTGAAAAAATTATGAACCATTTTTATTATTTTTGCTAATTTTTTTTCTCAAGAAACTTACCCTTACAATGTCAATCTTCTCTAAGTTAAGAACACCATTAAAATTATGAACATCCTCTGAGTTTTTATTGTTGTACTCCTCTCGGTTTATGGAGTTGTGGTTGTCAGAAAAACTTCTACTCATTATTATTGCCAAAGAAGTGTAAATAATCAAATGGTTGCTGTAACATCCCAACTTCCAGGCTGTTAATAAATCAGATCGACCTCATATTTAAAATTTTAACTAATTAATAACCTCAAAAATACAAGTTGGCTCCAAAATAATTACACAAATGTATATAATTTATAATTTATACAAATCTCCAAAAAATAATATATAGTGGTGGGCCCAAAAATCTCCAACTCAATAATCTTTTAAATGCTTCAACTCCAATCGCCATTAGATTTGCTCTATACTTGAAAAATAAATTAATTTAAGAAGCATATAATATTACAAGAAAAACAATGCTCGGATAGAGAATAAGGCATTGTTTGTCATAACCTAAAAAAGCTAAAAAGTCAAAAAGTCACTATCCTATTTAAGTCACATCACCTCTCTACCACATCACTTCAAACCCAATTCATATCCAACCCATATTTCATAAAAGTAAAAAAGTACACTTATTTAGACTATCCCAAACCACTCCTAAGGGATCCAACCATTTATGACATGGCACAAACAATTCGATTTGAGATACCAAACAATTTACCAAATTGCACAGACAAGTCAACTCGATATATGATAATTTATCCAGGACTAAATACACGGTCCTACTCAGTACATGACTAGTGACTGGCCTCACCCACTTCACCCAAGCACAACTGCTTATCTGGGTTATTGGTCTAAGCTATTGGCAAGATCCACTCGATCCATGTATAGAGTATTTCCACGTCATTTAGCTAGACAAATCAACACTAACTACACAGAACAACTTCACAGAATTTATCAAATGATTAGAATAATCAAACATATCAACAAGAATGATTCCACAGAATTTAACATATGACCATAATAATCAAGAGGAGTACAAATGTGAAGTAATTAAGATAAAAACTCTTTGCAAAGAGATTTGGAGGAAACATATTGTGTATTACCTGGATTACCTCAAAACAATTTCATGATCACCTGATGCAAAGTCCCTCAAACACCAATGCTATAATCATCTGCTATATTACTATAAATCTTCAAAGGTTGTGGATTCGAAAGGTACGTAAAGTTTAACAAAATCTACAATTTTCCTCTTAAATAAAATGCTAACTCTCACTCTAAAAGTTGGATCATAAAGAAAGAGAGATGGACCAAGAAGAAAAACCATAGAAATAAGTTGAGAGGATGAGTTCAAATTTATAGGCAAAATAAAGAGTAGCCTCCAAGTAAACTTAGAGGAAAAGAAAGATAATTGCCTTAGAGACAAAGAAAGGTTGCTTGGAGGGAAAGAAAAGAACCTTTGCTTGAAACCCAAGCAAACTAAAATATATATATAAATAAAAGAGATGAATAATGATAATAATGAAATGGAGGTAAAAAGAAATAAACAAATAGAGAAAATAAGTCAGGCTCTCATCTAAAAATCTTACCACCAAACTACCATTAATATCTTTCACTAAAATATTAATAACTAAAAAATACGAGATTTCATAGTTGCCATCATTACCGCTGGAATATTGCCGCCAAAGAGTTTTAAGAGTGGGTAGGTTTTGAAGGTGGGATTTGGGGAAGATAGATGAGTGGTGATGGAGGTGGGTTCTCTCACAAATCCTAATTCATGATGTAGTCGGCGTGTGAGCTTAATTGTGAGGTGGGGTATTCCAAAATTATTGATGTCCTTTTTAGTAATTTTATTTGAGGTTATTATAGTAATAAATAAAAAAACTAATTTTATTTGAGGTTATTATTGTAATAAAGAAAAAAACTAAAAAATGGGAGATCCAAAAAAATGAATGGGGTGTTAACAGCAACACTCATATAAATACACCCCTCAGTTATTCTCTGTAATTTTAGAAATTATGTCTTTTCCTTTTAAATATATAATGCCATAACAAATGACTCATGTTATTAGTATATTATTAAATTAATTAATAATTTTTGATAGTGTCAAAAATACATTTCAATTAACAATTCTAATAACTTTATTATTGTATAAGACAATAGTTACGAATTTCGCTTTTTCTATTAATTCTATTAAATAAAAATTTATGATAAAAATGTATTTGTAATTTTAAAATTATAGGGGCAATCTATATTTTAAACAAAATTTAAGAGATGTATTTGTAATTTATTCAAATAAAAATATTCAAAATCAAATTAAGTAGTTATTGATCAAAATATTTCACCTTTTTGTTGAAATTTTATTAAGAGATAACATACAAAAATATTCATCAATAAATAAATGAAATGGACGATTCAGTGACTCGATCAGAAAGTTTGGCACTTGCCCAATGCTCCATCCAAAGGAGACCCCATTTTTTATATACATTTAATATAAAATGTATATTTCATATAAAAATAAAAATAAAAATCAATGGAAAAAAAGAAATTGAAAAAAAAAAAGAAAAAACATAAGTATGCCTAAAAAAAAAAAAAAAAAAAGTTCTCTAAGCAAGTTGTATTTCATATATGTAAAAACAAACAACCTTAGAGAACCACCAGTGGTGGGTTAAACACTCATTAGTGTCAATTTTTAAGATCTTGTTTGAAAATAAATTATTAATAATTTTTTATTTTTATAAAAAATATGTAAAAAAATATATAAAATAATATAACAATTTATAATAATTTTTTAATTAAAATATTTAATTCCTAAACAAGACCTAAGTCAAATAACAAACTTCATTACAATTTTGCACTCCAATGGATAAGCGAAGTGTCACGTCTAACCAAATTACCTGGACATAATTGCCTACCAAAAGAAAGTCTCATGGAAGGAAGGCTAATGGAATATTCTAGAAGCTCCTGAAAGACTTGAGAAAATATGAGAATATGGTACATAGTGCTATAATGTACATGGAAGCTTCTAAAACTCCCTAGAGTATTGTAGAAAATTGTACATACTTGTAGACACTTGTAGATCTTCCTAGATTTGTACATTCTAGATAACTCTAGAATAGTCTATAAGGTCAAGTAGGAGGAATGATCTAGAATCCTCTCCATCATTGTAGGTCTAGAGCATTCTTTGTAGCCTACAAAATGGGAGGGCCTTATTTGCCCAAACCATCCATAGAGTAACTCAAGAGTTGTAAAGCATTCAAGCAAGCATTCTCCAAGACCTCTCTCTGAGTTTCTCTCAGTTTTCTCTTGTGTGTGCAATCTTCTCCTAGCTCTCATCCAAAGAAGGCTTACTTAGGTGCAAGTAAGGTGTGCATAAGCATCTAAGGTCGCACGGTTGGCTTGGAAAAACTAAGGCCATGATAGTTGGTATCAGAACCAGGTTACAAAGGCGTCGTGACTAAGGATGTCACGACCCGTTCCCCGTACCCAAGGGTTAAGTATCATGATGGCCAGTAACTGAGGTTACCTCCGGCCAATTCTTAAACAAATTAACAAACGCAAGCGGAAGAAATACTTAAATGAGGGTACCAAAATAATCATTGGAGCTTCTATTTAATTAACTTGTCAGAGCTGAACTATCTCTACAAAGTGCTTCGTGCCTACCCCACGCGCTGGCCCTGTCATATCATCTGAAAGTGGTAAACAACTATAAACACATGGCAGAGTGAGACATATTATACTAAGAGAATAAGGGCATAAAATTCACTTTAGATAATTATTGGCTAAACAGAGCTTGATATTAAAATACAGAATATATAATACAGAGATCAAATACGGAAATCATATACATAATCATCACCACGGTACAGAACGGAACAGAACAGATGTATGGACTCAAGAGGTGGCTCATACGAACTCTAGAGGTGGCTCCCACCATAGTGTAGCACTTAGTTCCGTATAGCACTTTGCTCCACACCAGAAGTCATAACCACGGTACAGAATCGGACAAATGTATGGACTCAAGAGGCGGCTCGTACGAACTCTAGAGGTAGCTCCCACCATAGTGTAGCACTTAGCTCCGTACAGCACTTAGCTTCGTACAGCACTTTGCTCCACACCATAAATTCAGAGGGTCAATGGATCCATGACAGACAGAGGGTCACAAAGTGACTAATCAGAGGGCCAATGGTTATTTAAGTCCCCAAGGCGGGGGACTCCTATGGTGGTACTTACAAAACATAATTGTATATAAGGTCATAGTTAAATATTCTTTAAAATATAAAACAAACATATCCATGGGTTTCATTTTCACAAATAGGATTCAGAAAATAATCCACGTAATTGAAATAATAATATAGTTTATAATAATTTATAAAACATAATTTGCATAAAATAAATGAGTAATGCTACGTCGCTCGAAATCTGCCCCCCCGAATCCCCATAATTGGAAAAACGACGTCGTTTTCCTTTCTTTTTTTCAGAAACGAAGAAGAAGAAGAAGAAGAAGATGAAGAAAGGAAGGGAGAAGGGAGAAGGGAGAACTGGACAGGAGGGAGCATAAACCAGGGGCGGAGGCGAGGTGAAGGCTGAGCTGCTGCGACGATCGGCCGAGCTACTGCGACGGCCGAGCTTCTCTCCCTCTCTCTCTCTCTGTGTTTCCCTCTCTCCTCTCCTCTCTCTTTCTCCCTCTCCCTCTGTTTCCCTCTATTTCTCCATTTTCGGGGAATTCGGGGGGAGCTCATTCGAGCTCCCAAGCTTTATCCAAAATAAATATGGTAAGTCAAAATATACGTAAAATACATTTTGGAGACTCAAAGTATTATATAATTCACCTTAACTTTAATATCTCACTCTTTCTTTCCACATTATTTTTTTCTCCCATTTCTCTCATTTCCTTTCTTTCTTTCTCTCTTACTTTCCTTTTCTTTGTCTTTTCTTTTCCTTACTTCCATTTTCTGAACACAGGCCCCCTTATATAGGAAAGCAGCCGTGGGCATCAAGCCAAGGGCTGCCACGTGTCACATTCCCATTGCTTCCCATTAATTCAAGCTCATCTTAACTTAGTTATTTATTTATACTTTGACCCCTAAATTTTTAATAATTATATTATTTTACAAAATTACACATGATAATATAAAATAAATTGTATATTTTCCTAACTGTGATTAAATAATATTAGTATAAATTTTACAGAATAATTAAAAATCTGGGTTGTTACAAAGGAAGGAAGAGCACCATGTCAGAAGTAATTCACACCGAAGAGAACTGTGGAAGGGAGACTGCTACAAACTTGGGCAAGAAGGCCAAAGACAAATCACGCGACATCATGAGTGCCATGGAGATCCGAGTGGTCAAGGTTGAAGTGGCTATGGCTGATGTCAATGAGCGGTTAGATCGGCTGGAACAAGAGATGGAGCAATTTGATGACAAGGCGGAATGCCAAATCGAGGAATTGCTTGAGTCTGTGCGGGACACCATCCAGACCAACGATGAGACCCACAAGCAAGGAAGCTATGACTTCGAGGAACGGATCTTGAAGGCTATATCTCAACTCCAAGACCAAGTCCAAGAGCTGAAGGAAGGCTTGGAGGAGACACGGGCGGACTGGGCTATGTGCAAGCGAGCTGTAGCCAGTGGTGACATTGCCACTAATGCGGGATTCACTCCAAGGCTTGAGGCACCAAAGCCTAAGGAGTTTGATGGCAAAAGGGATGCTAAAGAGCTGGATGACTACATTTGGCACTTAGAGAGGTACTTCGAAGCCTTGAACTTAAATGGTGACATGGCTAAGGTACGCACTGCTTCTCTCTACCTCACTAAGTTAGCTAGGATTTGGTGGCGTCGTAAGCATTCCGAAATTGAGAAAGGCACTTGCACTATCTCTTCATGGGAAGAATTTAAGAATGAACTCATGAGACAATTCTATCCTAAAAATGTGGCACATGAAGCTCGACTAAAGATGAGGGAGTTAAAGCACACCCGCTCTATTCGGAACTATGTCCAAGAATTCTCTGGGTTAATACTTTAAATTCCTAATATGAGTGATGAAGACTTACTTTTCAACTTCACAGTTGGTCTTAAGCAGTGGGCATAGTTGAAGCTACAACGAAGAGGTGTCAAAGACATTTCCACTACACTCACCATGGCCGAGACATTGGTGGAGTACACAAAGCTAGAATCTTCTAACTCGGAGTCCACCAAGGATGGTCAAGGCAACGGTGGGGGAGCAATGTGGGCCAAAGAGTCTAGGGATTCTAAGGCTCCAAGGTAAAAAGAAGGCAGAGGCAAGCCACCATCGAACAAAGATCGGAAGAAATATGCCAACAAAGACATCAAGCCCAAGGACAACTACTTCATTTGCGATGGGCCACATTGGGCAGGGGATTGTCCTAAGAGAAAGAGCCTTAGTGCAATGCTGGAAAGACAAGAAAGAAAAGAGCAAGCACAGATGAGATCTCTACAGCTACTTGGTGCCATAGAATCGAAGCCTACTACATTGACCCAATGTGATAAGGGTTTAATGTACGTAGATGCCAAGATCAATGGGAAGGCGACCCAAGTCATGGTGGACACCGGCGCGTCGCACAACTTCATCAAGGTAGAAGAGGCCAAGAGGCTTGGTCTGAAATTTGACAAAGGACAAAGATTAATGAAGACAATGAACACCAAGGCAAAGCTCGTAGATGGCCTGGCTCAAGGGGTCGAGCTGCACCTTGGTAGGTGGTGTGGAAAAGTCAATTTTTCAATAGCATCACTCGATGACTATGACGTGGTGCTAGGGATGGAGTTCTTATAGGAGTTCAACGTGATGCTGTTATCTCACAACAACACCATGTACATTATGGAAGGTAGGCCTTACATGGTGCCAATGGTGAGTAAGCCAAATGCTAAACTCCAACTTTTGTCAGCTATGTATATTAAGATGGAGACGGACAAGAAAGAGGTAGAAGGCACTACCAAGAAGATGACTGGCTCCACAGAAAAAAGTCCACCGACATGCACAATTGATAAGTCAACAATAGGGCAAGTGAACAAGGTAAATCTAAGAAGGTGCAAGTCAAGGAGAATACCTGCGACTTCAAAGAAGAAGGCGTGACGAGGGCGTCGCGAGCATAGGTGGGGGAGAATGTCACGTCCCACCAAATTACCTGGACAAAATTGCCTACCAAAAGAAAGTCTCATGGAAGGAAGGCTAATGGAATATTCTAGAAGCTCCTGGAAGACTTGAGAAAATATGGGAATATGGTACATAGTGCTATAATGTACATGGAAGCTTCTAGAACTTCCTCGAGTATTGTAGAGAATTGTATATACTTGTAGATATTTGTAGATCCTCCTAGATTTGAACATTCTAGAATAACTCTAGAATAGTCTATAAGGTAGAGTAAGATGAAGGATCTAGAATCCTCTCCATCATTGTAAGTCTAGAACATTCTTTGTAGCCTATAAAAGGGGAGGGCCTCATTTGCCCAAACCATCCAAAAAGTAACTCAAGAGTTGTAAAGCATTCAAGTAATACAAACAAACATTTTCTAAGAGCTCTCTTTGAGTTTCTCTCAGTTTTCTCTTGTGTGTGCAATCTTCTCCTAGCTCTTTTTCAAAGAAGACTTACTTAGGTGCAAGCAAAGTGTGCATAAGCATCTAAGGCCGCACGGTTGGCTTGGAAAAACTAAGGCTGTGACATAAGGCAATAGCTAAGTTACAAATTTTATTAACTCATGCTAACTGTTTGTAAAGAGCCAACTAACAAACACTAGAGAGGAGAGAGATGGAGATAATGGGAAGAGCTTTTGACAAGCCACTGAAAAGAGAAATAGATAGAGGAAAAATTATTGGTGCATACTAGTAGTCATGCCAGGTAAATCACAAATTTTTATATCTTTTCATATTTTTTAATTATTTAATATAAAATTATAATTTTTTTCTTCATCAATCATAATACATGTTAAAATTTCTATACTTTTTTATATTTCTCAATCACTTAACACAAATTATAAATTTTACTCGCTTCTCCAATTATAATATATGTACACTAACCAATAACTTCTCTAGATGGAGAGGAAATGAGAGGAGAGAGAAGAGAGAAAGGAGAGAATGGTGTAAAGGTTGAGTTGATGTTTAATATTATTCAGTGTGTTTAGTTTTAATTTTTTGAATTCAGTTTTTTTAAATTTAAGTTTTTTATTTTTTGTTTTTGGTGAATATTTTTTAAATTTTAAAAAATTATTTTACTTTTTTAGATATATTTTACTCAGATGTATCTAAATAGTAAATTATTTTTGAATTATTTGTAAATTATTCAAATTAATAAACACTTAACACAAATGAATTACATTTTTTTGTCATATAACACTAACAAATAATTTTAACACGCCATTAGAAATGCTCTTAGCATTGTAGGGAAGCGCTATGGCACACACCCTAAATCCTTCAAAGCGTGTACATAATATGCACCTTATAATTACAAATAAAAATTACATAAGTTTAATTTTCTAAGTCATAACTTTTAAATAAATAAAAAAAAAAACATATCATAACTAAACACCACATAAGGTATAACTAAAGAACTCATGAGTCATAACTAAAAAAATGTCATGACTAAGAATAAAAGCTGATTATAACTAAAGAAAAAAATAATTAAAAATATATATTGTACACATTTTTTAAAGGACCTTGCTACATCCCCCTAAAAACACCCCCCCTAATCCCCCTAATTTCCATATCAAGTAAAAAAAAAAAAAAAAAAAAAGGGAACAGTTGCCCAAATTGGAAATTAGGGGGATTAGGGGGGTGTTTTTAGGACTCCAAATCATTTTCCTTTTTTAAAAGAATGTATATTAAAATTTCCAATCATGGTATTATATCTCTTATAAGTTATCATTATACTTCACCCTCTGTCTATAAAAAATAAATAAATATTCTCATAAATTAATTATTAAATAAGAAGAAAAAATAAATCTTTATCATTATATAAATAAATTTTATGTAACTACAAAATTGAGCTTGTTCTTTTACTCGTTTTGTTTCACATCAGTTTAATAAATTGAATTATAAAATAGATTGTCCTAATAAGTATAACATAATTAATTAATAGATTAGTTTAATATCGTGTACCCAAATAAATATTATGTACCTATTTAATATGATTTTAATTTTTTTTTTTTAATTTGTGATTTGATATGAGAATATTTCTTTAAATTATTTTTGATTTATTTGTGTTATAAATTAGCAAATATTACTGCAAGGAATTATATAAAAATAAATAAATAAATTAGTTAAACGTGCGACTGTTCAAAAAAAAAGAAGTTAAACGTGCGCAACTAGAAATTTTCATTGCCACCCCGGGTAACTACAATGCATTGATTTGGGTCAGAGTTGTATTTCATGATTTGGGTCAGAGAGAAAGTAGAGAGAGATAGAGAAAGGAATGTGGATTCTACCTTCACATAAATACTCTCCATATCATTAGAGTTACATTAAAATTTTTAAATTAAAACTCTCAAACATTACGGTTCAGGAAAATGAGTGAGAGCACTAATTAGTGCTATCACTAATGATGTGGCAGTAGATCCCACCATAAATGATTTGATATTTTGACCTTGGTGTTATATTTTTTTTATTTATTTATTAAATATCATGTTATTAGTGATCTTTTTAGAATTTCAAAATTAATGATCTCTATCACTGTTGTATTGTTCATGAATTGGAGCCAGCTAGTTGGGATTTCCACAGCTTGTATATGCATGAATTGCAGCCAGCTAGTTGGCTTCGCACGAACGTGTCTTGTCTTTTGTATATTACCCACGACTTTCTTTTCCTTCCTTCATTCCTTCCGAGTCTTGCGGACATGAGATGAGATGCCACATGTTACGTGCATCAATTATTATTATTGATAGGATTATATATATCAATTAATGTATTAATTTGTATATCATTATTAGTTATGATATTATTATTGATCTCACTCATTAATCACATTACAAATATCAAAATCTCTTAAATTATGTCACATCATCAATTAATACACTAGTTAATATATTAATTAGTACATATAATATTATTCTATTATTATTAACCTCACTCAATATACAAATTATAAATATTAAGGACTTCTTAAATTATATTACATTATCAATTAATTAATATCTTAATTGGTGTATATTACATTATTGGATGAGATGATACGAGACTGACTTCGTGTATTTGTATATGTGTGTGCTTGTCTGTCCCATAACCAGCTCTCATTCTATAACCATCTTCTCGTTTATACTAGCAAAACCCTTCTCTGACCCTCAATTGTAGGTATTATACAGCTGTCGGTTGTCATCATATGGAGTTATGGTGTCAATTCATGACTCACATGCAACACCATAACACCGTGTCCCTCTTTTTGTTGTGGTCACACGCTATATATATTATTTACTCCTTGTCTTTTCCTTCTTTATTTATTTATTTTAAAATAACCAGCTGAAAATGAAGGTGTATCAATATAATGCACCGACACTTCACTACCATGTTAAGAGATGGTGGGTGAGATCTAATAATGTAAAGTATATTCCCTGTAGATCTTAAACAACACACAAAAACAATCATTTTTATTTTTCTTTTTATTTTTCTTTTTATCACAATTTTTTTTTTCTTTTTTTTACAAATTCAAAAATGTGACACAGTTTTAAATTCATGGTACATAGGATTTGATGGACTCTTCCATAATATTACAGCTAGATTAATACTACTACAACTTTGTTTTTTTTTTTTTGAGTTTCTCATAATATACAGATGTAACTTTATTAAAAATTAAAAATGCTTGAAGCCAACAATGAGACTCTTTATTTGTCACACAGACAACAGGACGAGCCCTTGCATTGCATTATCTCTAATCTTGTTTTAATTCTCTTTTCATAAAATGCAATGAAGAGCTTTAATTAACATCCTGATTACCAAAAAAATCAAAATTCTGTGAGTAATTAATATAAGAAAAAAACAAAATTAACAAAGAATTATTTGCAAGAAAGAGTAGATGGACAATAATAACATTCAATTGAATCAAAGTCTTATAGTACATAATAGAGAAACTGCAGAGAGACTAAACTCAAATAAATGAAGAAATTAATCATGAAATTACATACTAGTATTTAAAAAAATATTACACTCAATTGTTTTTTTGTTTTTTGGGAGCCCAGACGACATCCTTAGAACCACTCACATCTAAACAAACCCACATTTACGTATTAGAAATTCTTACATCTAATTTACATAACAATTAACAACCCCCCCTTAATGAAAAAGTCCCCCAATCAACACCATTCATCATCAACATAAAAAATTTAAACAAAAAAAAAAAAGAAAGAAAGAAGGAAGGAAGGAACGAACGATATGGCAGATGCAAAAACGTGAGCTTGATCTTGAGACGATCTACAGCTTTATTTTTCCACGAAGACACGATGATGTTAATTTTCCAGAACGACATTGATTGATGGATATGGATGCCCAAATGAATCAATGATTAAGTTGGGATCTGGTGTTGATCTTTCCGATTCCATCGTCGAAGTTCTGAGAATAAGTAACGGAGTCGTACCTGAAGGTTTGAGGGAGGTTATGATGAGGGCGGACTAGAAGCTTTCTGAGCTTGTAGAAGACGTGTCTCCAGCTACCCTTGCTGTGGCAGCCTAGAACAGCAGTCTCTTGTTCGTTCATCTCCAGATCTCTGGCGAAGGTGGGCTTTCTGGAGAGGATCCAACCGCATCCCCAATCCCACCATTTCCTGATGGAACTTCCGGCGTACTCTCCCATTGAGGAGACAGATTTGGATCGGCGAAGGACCCACGAGTAAGTAGCATCGGCGGCTTCAGGGGAGGGCTGGATTTTGAGAGAGAGGGAGGAGAGTCTGCGGCGGAGGCCTTGCTCTTGCTGTTGCTCTTGCTGTTGCTGCTGCTTGGAGTGAGTTTGTGAAACTGGAAGTCCTCCTTGTTGTTTGGTGGTTGTGGCGCCGCTGCGCATGGATGAAGGCATCAAGCTCCGCATCTGAAAGCTCATGGAATAATGAATGAACGAATGAATGGAGAAAGTGAAGCGAGAGATTTAAGAGGAGGTTGAGAGAATGGGAGGGAGGGGGTTGTTCTTGATGTTGACGGGGAGTTGGTTGTTGTGGCGCGTATGTATGTATGTATGTATGTGTTAATTAAAGGGGAAAATAAAATAAGAAAGAGAGGGAAATTAGGAGAGAGAAGAGTCGACAAAAAGCAGGGAGGGGAGACGGCGTCGGTGGGTGGTGTGATGAGTGGTCACCGCACAGCTGTTTATATTCGTTTGTGTGTGTAGTGTGTGTGGTGTAGGAAGAGGAGTTTTGTGGGGTCCGTTCGGCAACTTCAAGTGAAAATTTACTTACTAGACGAGAAAAGTTATGAATCAAAAATTTTTTTTTACGAAAAATAATTATTAAAAATTTATAATTTTTAAATTATCTTAATTAATGTATGGTATTTTAAGAAAAAGTTAAGGATTATGAAAATTTTGTTATGAAAATGATCATGAAAAATTTATGATCCTTGGATTACCTTGATTAGTGTGTAGTGCTTTATTCTAAGTGTAATTCAAATGTCACAAAGCTTTTATGATTATTTTCATGATAAAATTTTTATAATACCTAGCATTGCTGGGTATTTTATTCTAAGTATAATTCAAGAGTCACAAAATATTCATGATTATTTTTATGAAATTTTTTTTATAATACCTAACATTACTGCTTAGTAGGTTGCCTGCCGGACTAGTAAGTAGTAGTAATACAGTTTTGGGCCATGGTCTGGGCAGAAAACACTACTTCCTCGGTTGATCCAGCTTCAACTTAGTTGTTTCATAGGATTAGAAAGGTAATTAATCCTATTTTATATACAAAAATATTTTTTTTTATTTTTTGAGTTGGCTATAGTTACAAATTTTTTTAAGAAGGAATGTAATTATCTTTGATTAAAATTACAACTTTTGTAATATAAGTTGTTATTATTATTTATTTAATTTCTATCAATTTCTTTATGGCATATGCCATTGTTGTTTAATAATTGGATTGTAACATTAGTGGTAGCTCAAAATAAACATTATTTCAATGTAGCTCCAATATAAATATTTGAAATTAGTTGATTTTAATAGGTATATATATATATATATATGTATGTGTTGGTTTTTTGGCTTTCGAAAGTTATTGTTGTAATTGCGAGCGTGCCAGCAAGGATCAATTAGTCCTTACAGAAAATTAATTACCAACCAATTATCAGACGATTGTGTTTTCGTTCTTTCAGCCTCAATGAAGAGAGTTTTTACTGGTGGCTTGACTTAGGAGAATTAAACAGATAATAATGAATTGAAGAACAGTCGAAGTATTTCATTAAGATGAAAAGACTTACAATGATCCAAACTCAGCCTCGTAGATGTTTACAGCAAATCTACTTGGAACTACTCCTATGAAACGAAGTGCAATGCAGGAATCTTAAAGTATAGTAATGTAAAGAACTGTAAATGTAAAAACTGTAAATATAAAGCTGGAAAGGAAAATAAGTATAAAGGACTGATTTTTTGGATCTGAATCTGGGGCTTTTTTCTGGGTCTTTTCTACTATTTATACTGCTCAAGGATGACCATCGAATTGCATTTCTAATCGTCGAACTGCTCCTCTATGATCGTCGATCATGTTGCCCCAATATTAGCTCCATTACGCCATTACTTGCAGTTAGACTTCCCTCCTGAATTTGAATCTGAAATGCGAGTAACCATTGAAGCCACGTCACTTTGTATCTCTGTGTTGATCCGCTGCTACTCAGATCTCGTAATAACCAATACTAGCTGCCACGTGTACGATCAGGATTGAGGACCTGAATAGTCTTCCTATATTACCCTTATTTCGCTACGCGTCGGATTGTAATTGGTTTGTACAAAATATGTAGCCAACATTACCTCCCGCACTAATATATCCAATACCTGGTGATATTAGTGGATCAAAGTTTTTTCCCACATCTTGGAACGTGCATGGTTTCCAAAAATGCAACTATCATTCATCATCTGCATTAAACTCCTCTTCAATCTTTTGAACACTTCCACCACCTTAGTATTCGAACGGACTGGTACACCTTTTATGGCTGAATCAATTATCCCCTTCATTGATCGAGCACACGAAGAGTCATATGATGATGCTGTTCCTCCTCGAAAGAACCTCCATGCATTAATTAGCCACCTTTACCCATCCTTCTATATTCAGGTCATGGATGCCTTTGCAGATTATCGACCCTTGGACTTCGAACATATTGCCCTTAATCCCTCGATTCAAAAGCTTACAAATATGGACATGGGAAGGTCTTCTTCTGACTCATCCTCAGACTACGAACAAACTGCTCTCAATCCTTTGATCCAGAAAGTTGCAAACATGGACATGGGAAGTTTTCCTTCACAATCCTCTGCATGGGATAAGGCTGCAACTTCTTCCTCTTCTGGGGCTTCTGACTGGACCAACTGGTCAAAACCTGAGGACTGTGATTTAAGGGAACAAATCAACCATCACTTTGTCGAGTTTACTGACCCTTTAGAATTCCCTTCCTATGCGCGAAGCTCGGTGGTCTATCCTTACGTGCCCATTGACCACCGACGCAGTTTGGAGGAGAATCTGCTTGTGGCATGGTATACATCTTTCATGCCTACAAAGATAGTGCGTGTCGCCCGATGTCTAGAAGAGGCACAAGGGTACAATCCATCATTCTTAGCCCAGAAGGCGAAGATTTGTTCCTCTGACTAGCTCGATTATATCAATGCCCTTGTTCCTTCTGCCCTTGCTCCATCTCCTGAGATAAAAGCATCCACACCTTCTTTTCCCCCAAATCCTTACTGGATAGAGAAACTGAGGCTTGCCCTTTCTGCGGATAAGGTCTTTCCACCTTACAAACCTCCACCTTCCCCTACTCCGGCCGAGCAGAAACAAGCTCAACTTCTGCTCGCGGCTTTTTCCCACTTGCCCTTCAATGTTTTTGAGGACGAAGTCCCTCTTAAGAACCTTCTATGGGCTTGTGATATTTTGACTCGTGGTCACGTCCTCAACCCCCTCATCCAAGCGGAGCTTCACATGTTTTTGAACCAACTTCCATTGCTTCTCCACTGGCATCGGACCTCTATGACCACCACACAATCTTTAGACCAACTTTCGTCCCTTCGAATTCATGCCCAGTACGAAGCAGAAAACTTTATTGAAGAATTCGATGATTTCAAGAATAAAGATTCTGCATACTAGGATGACTTGGATATAGATGAATTGGAACAAGGATTGAAAGAAACAGCTTTCGAAATAAAGGCTGAAGAGCTTTTTTACGAAGTGAGAGCACATCAACTCACGCAGCCAATGTTAGAAGAAATAGAGGACAGAATAAAGAAAGAACAGAAATTCATTGATCATAGTTGGACTAAATTTCATGATCTTGTTATTTATTCCATTCCTTATTTTTATGAGCTTGAGTTTGTACCCAAATAGGGCCATTCGATGTAACTGCTCTTGCTTTTAACACCACTAAGACTTTTCTTTGTTTGATATGGTTTGATCTTGTCTCCATTTGTCTTTAAAAGCAATTTCAGAGCTTTGAATTGAACAATCTTTTCCTTCGAACCTGGATTCAATCGTTTTAAATGAATATTAACAAAAACGACCATGAACTTTTCCAATTTATGGAATGTAGTTGATAGTTTTTTATGTTTTCCATTCAGGATCCATACTTCGAATCTAACAACCTTACTCTTTAAAACTTGTTTCAATAATAACCAACATATGGTCAATGACTTAGTACGATCAATCAGTTTTAAATTGATCTTTTTGTCTTGAACAACAGTCCATACTTTCAACAATATGGAAGCTCCTTTTGAGGGCTGCACTGTTTTTGGCTTGAAAAGACAACTTTTTCTGAATATATATATAAACTAATTGTTGGTTTTGATGTTTCGAATGCCAATTTCCATTCTTAAGGGATTTCTAGTTTTGCTTCGAAGAACATCACTTTCATTGAGGAATCTAAAACAGGTTTTAAATCCCTTTGAAGTAAACGAACACTTGAACATTCTTGCATCCATAGGGTACGGAATATGCTTCGAAGCCGGCATCTTAGTTTCGAAGCCGTTGTTATTGGACTTTTGGCGCCAAAATCTGGTGTGTTATGTTTTGAATACCAATTCCCATCCTCACAGGGTCTCAAGTTTCACTTCGAAAGACATTACTTCCATTAAGAAACCTAAAAGAGGTTTTTAATCCCCTTCGAAGTAAATGAATACTTGAGTATTCTTACATCTCTAAGCATGGAATGTGCTTCGAAGCCGACTTCTTAATTTCGACGCCGTTTGTTATTTGACTTTTAGCGCCAAAATCTGGCTTCGAAGCCAAATATTCTACTTCGAAGCTGGTATCAACATCTGGGATGTGTTTTCCCTCCAAAAGTATCAATATTGAAGGAAATTCTTCATATTCGTACTTTTAGTACTTAACGAATTTACGCGATGTATCTTTCAGATATAAAGGCTTTTGAAACCCTTTTATTTCGCATTCTGAAATCTATTGCTCGCTAAACATACAAACCCTTTATCTCTATTCATCTTCTACTTCTTTCTACTCCCTTTCCCAGCTTCGCCCTTTGAGAAAACGTTCTATCAATGGCTTCCTCTTCATTGAAAGTCCCAGTTGTAGAGCGTATGAGCCCATCTGTAGCCTTGAAAAGGCTCATTGATGCGGAATGTGAAAAGTACAAGGCTGGGAAGAAAAGTGCCATCGACGGACGCATCTTTATCCCTCGTCGTCATGTACAACAAGACTATGTGCTTGGCCCCATATTCAAGGAGATTCCTATTGAGCTTCCAGCTCTATATCCTCGTCTGGAAGACCATTGTCTGCTTTATGAAGGTGGCCTTGACTGGAGGAACTGGAAGACAAACCGCCCTCACTGATGCTGGCCCATGGTGAGACCGGAGTGGCAAGAATGGTATGATCGAGTTGTCCCTAGTAGGACCCTGGACCTTCAAGAACTCTGCCTCCTCGACGCCTTCTGACTATCCAGGTTAACCATCTCAGAAGACCCCTTCTTAATTCCTGCTGCTCTGTGCTTTTGGAATTCTGTTTTTAATTTCTTCCAATTTAGATGTGGGATGATGGCCCCTACTGTTCTTGACATTTGCCATCTTTTAGGACTATCTCCCATTGGAACTCCCATCGGACCAGATTATCCTGACCTAGCAATCCCTTTTTCCCTTCCCTCTCTTAACTCATCCTATAGTGATTTTGTCAAGGCCGAGAATAGAAGGGAGGGTCCTGTGACCGATAGGGAATTCTTCTCTTTCTTATTATATTGGCTTTGTAAGTTCCTTTTTTGCACCTCATCTCAAAGAATTATGCATGAATTTGCCCCTCTTGCCAAAACCCTTGTTTTACAGAAGATGGTGGATTTAGCCTCATACGTTCTAGACCACGTATATAGAGCCTGCTCTCTTTTCTGTGAGAAACCCTTAGATGTCAATCAAGGGGGGCCGATTTGGATTCTTCAGCTTTGGCTTTTTGCTTATTTTCCTGAGTTGCAATCCAAATGCCTTAAATTTTTTGTACTAGACCCTCCTACTCATGGCATGAGGCTAGCCAATGCTTCACTTTATCCTTCTACTTTTGCTTTTTACTTCTCTTTCTTCCACCAACTTCCAACTTCTCCTCCTTCCTACTGCTTCCGTCCCTTCGAACCCCCTACCATTGGCCCACTTTGGTTGAAGAATTTCCTAAATGATAGGCTCTGTGCCTCACCTGCTCACAAGGATATATGGGCTTCCATTTTAATCCCCAGAGAATTGTTCATTGGGACCATAAACCCCAGAGCTTACAAATGCATTGCTGAGCCCTATTGTCCTGCACAATTTGCTAGACAATTTGGCTTCTCTCAGGGGGTCCCAATACCCCTTTGTAGTAATACCAATCTAAGTCTTACCACACGGGATGTGAAAGTTCGAAGGTCCAGACTGGAAGAGGCAACTTCCAAATTTGTACAGGACTTAATCGATTTTGAGTATACCTCTTTCCTTCCTCAAGGTAACATTTTGAAGAAGTATCAAAACTGGTGGGTGACCAATATGGAAGTGTACCTGGCCATTTCCCCACAAGACCTACTGACAGTGTTGGATGTGCCCAAGCCCAAAGGAGCTGGAGTTGCTACTTCTTCTACTGTTCTGACCACCTCAGTTCCTGTGCTTGCCTCTACACAGTCTGCTCCTGCTGCTTCAACTCTTTCTAGAGTTACTCGGGCCACCTTGAAGAAAGGTATATACCCTCATCTCTTCTCTTTTTACCTTCTTTATAATGCTTTTAGTCTTATCTCTAATTCTCCTTTTGTGAAGGTGGTGCAGGTGCCTCACAAGGAGACTCTCCTCAAAAGACTCAGGCTCTAAATCTCCTCAAAAGCCAACGGCAACAAAAGAAAAGGAGACTTTTACTTGAGCCTGAAAAGAAAGTTTTTGAGGTGCAAACAGAAGAAGAAGAAGAAGAAGAAGAAGAAGAAGAAGAATTAGCTCAAGAGCAAGAGTCTCCCCTGAAAAGAAGGAAAAGAGTGACCGTCTCTTCTTCTGACTTAGTCCAAGATCCCATACATGAGACAACTATCAGAGTAGAGGAGCTCACTTCTGAAGAATCTGAATCCCAAATTGGAGAGAAAGAAATTGAGGAAGAACATTCAATGCCAGTACAAAGAAAAAAGACAAGGAAGATAACTGTCTCTCCTTCTGATTTTGTCGAGGACCCTGTACATGAGGCAGCTGCTAAGGCAGTGGAACAAGAGCACTCTAAGGCCATAATTGTCTTTGAAAGAGCTGAGAAAAGACGGCAGCAACAATTCCTAAGAGATGAAGCTGCTGCTGCTGATGCAATTCAAAGGGATGTTGCAAGGAGGCAACACATTGCTGAGCACTACTCTCTTCGAAGCTCTCCTATTGCTGCTGTCACTCCTGAAACAAGTAACTTCTTTAAAGCCTCTACTGTTTTCCTTTGTTGAATTTTGGGTATTGAGCCTTGACATCACTTTGTCCTTCTCTTCTTTTGCAGCAACAACTTCTGAGCTTATTCGTCTAATGAGGACTCCCTCAATTTCAATTAAGGTTGACCAAATGCAAAATGTGAAGGCCATTCAGATAATACTCCCACTTCCCAGGCCTACATTCCATGTACCCCCTTTGAGGCCAAACATTCCTGCACCTTTTCCCTTTGGATTAAATCCATAGCTTCCTTTCTTATCTTTTGATTTACCTCTATTCAATTCTTTTCCGAGTCCACTCCCCCTAAGGAAGTTCCAACTATTGCTCCGTCTTTGATGATAGCTGATTCCCCTAAAGAGGGTGCTGGTAGCTCTCCAACCCATGGTTTATTACCTTTACCTACTTCCAGCCCTTCTTCCCTTGACGTATTGGTGGCTAGGACCATAGAAACTGCTGAGGATGCTCCATCCATTTCTTCTATCCTTATGCAATCCTTTGTGTCCCCCACTACCACTCTTTCTACACCCCTCATGTCCATGGACGAAGTAGATGTCTTCGAAGCAAGACTAGCCAGTCTCTTCGACATACCTTCTACCTCTCCAATAAGTAATGATGAGGCCGAGCCGTTAGTTTTGGCTGAATCTTTGTTAGAAATTCTTGAGAGCTCCTCTTCCTCCAGTAAGAAGCCTTCTGCACCTCTAATGGATTTAGACAGTTGTTTGGAATTGCTGATATCTTTTTCAAGGATTCCTTTCGAGGCTTTACAAAGGCCTATAATAAGAAATGGCTTCCTACAGTGCTGCAAAGTTGTTGAGCAATACAGTATAATTGTCTCAAGTCATCTATCTCAGGCAGCAGCTACTATCGACTTCTACATCAACATTTGCCATACTGCCAAGGCTGCAGAGGAGGAATTAGTGAGAGATCAGAGCTTTGTTTCGACAGTACATTCTGAAGTCTCAGTGCTAAAGGAACAACATTCCTCTACCTCCCATTTTCGAACACAACTACTGGAGAGGAAAGCTCAACTTGAGGAGGAGCTGTCTGCAGTGAATCAAGCCTTAATTCGAACTGACACCAAACTGCAGATCACCAACCAAGAATTGGCCGATCGAAAGCAAGAAATGACCACAGCCATTCAGTTGGTTCCCTCATTTAAGAATAAGAAGTCTGTTGTAAAAGAACAACTAAGGCATTGTAATGATTTTTGGGCCAATTTATGGCAGAATGTATTTAACTCTTTATGAAGAAAAACAAATTCTGATTTATCATTTGAGTGCTCTTGTGTTCTTTTGCTTGACATTTATTCTACTCCTTGTGTTTCCCAAATAATTGGGAAATAAGGCTTCAAATATCTGTCATTGATCTTTTTGGGATGTATGTATCCATTCAAATTTCTCAAATGGTATGCCCCAAAAGGCATGACTCTATGAATTTGATATGGTCCTTCCCAATTAGGAGACCATTTACCAAACTTATGGCTTTTAATTCCTATTGGGAGTATTGTCTTCCATACCAAATCACCTTCATCAAAGCCAATGTATTTGACTTTCTTATTGTAATTTTTGGCTACTTTCTTCTTTTGAAAGAGAATACTATTTAATGCCAGAATTCTGGTTTCATCTATGCCTTCTAATTCCAAGCACATACTCTGATGGTATTGCTCAGGATTTAGCTGGTCTTGGCATCTGACCCTCAATGATTTAACATTAATTTCCACAGATAACACTGCATCATGCCCATACACCAAGGCATAAGGAGTAACTCCTGTGCTTGACCTGGGGAAGTTCTATAAGCCCACAATACATCCAATAATAAGTTATGCCAATCCTTAGGATTGTCTTCCACGACCTTTTGTATTCCTTTCTTTAAGGACTTATTGGATGATTCAGCTTAACCATTGGCTTGTGCATAATAGGGGGTAGAATTAACAAGGCTAATTCCAAACTCTGCCACAAAGGATTTCACCATTTTCCCATCGAATACAGTCCCATTATCAATAGTTATAGTTTGTGGGATGTCAAATCTATGGATTAAATCCTTGATGAACCCAATGACCTCAGTCTGGTCTACAGCCTTGTATGGCTTAGCTTTGAACCACTTAGTGAAATAATCGGTAGCTACTAAAATGAAACAATGATGCTTCGAAGAGGGTGGGTGTATTTTCCCCATCATATCCATGGCCCATCCTCTGAATGACCAAGGTTTTACCACTGCATGCAGGTCAGTTATGGGCACATGCCTTATTGTGCCATGCTTTTGACATGCCTGGCAACCTTTGCATACTCTATGCAATCTTTAAGGATAGTTGGCCAATAGTAGGAATGCCTTCGAAGTAACCACCTTATTTTCACACCAGGTTGGTGAGCACTACAGATGCCTTCATGAACCTCAGCCATAACTGTTAATGCTTTTTTTGGGCCCAAACATTCCAACAATAAACCATCTCCCATCCTTTTGCAGAGAGCATTACCGTATATGATGTATTGCATGGATTGCAATTTAATTTTCCTGCTGGCCTTCGAGGATGGACCAGCCAAGTACTGCATTATTGGATGCCTCCAATCTTGTTCCTGTAAATCATTGTGATTGACTTCCAGGACCACATTCCTTTTATTTAAGGGTGGTATAGATTTCTAGTATGTTGCTTAGTTTATGTCCCTTTGAGTATTATCCCTCCTCTTGAAATTCGAAACTTTCTGAGCCACATCATTAGCTCTATTATTCAAGAATCTTGGGACATAAGTTACATTTGCTATTTGAAATTGAGAAAGCAGATGTAATGCAACAACGTAGTATGGCAACATGCTTATACTCTGACATTTGAAAATTCCTTTCACTTGGTTATCCACCAATTGAGAATATCCAAATATGTCAACTATATGAACTTGTAGTCCAATCAGAATTTCCAATCCCACTATTAAGGCCTCATATTCAGCTTGATTGTTAGAACAAGTACTTTCATCCACTCTGAAACCATGTGTGGTTTCTATTCCTTGTGGTGACTTAATCACTACACCAATTCCAGTTAGGCCATTGGCTTTCGATCCATCGAACCACATTTGCCATAGCTTAACACTAGCCATACCGAGTTCCATTATCTCTTAGCTTTCTATTTGAGATGGATGATCTGCCAAAAAATTGGCTAAAACTTGTCCTTTCACTGCCTTTTGGGGAACATATTCTAAATGAAATTCTGATAAGGCTAATATCCATTTGCCAATTCTTCCCCTCAACATAGGTCTAGATAACATATATTTAACCAAATCTGTGGTTGCAATTAACAAGGCAGTTATAGGCAAAAGATAGTATCTTAATTTCATTGCAGCAAAATACAATGCAAGGCACAACTTTTTTACAGATGAATATTTACATTCAGAAGAATTTAAAAACCTAATAAGGTAATAAATAGCTTGCTCCTTACTTTCTTCATTGTCTTGGGCTAAGAAAGCTCCCAATGAATCTTCTGCTACAGCTATGTACAACTTCAAGGGCTTGTCACCCTTTGGTGGCATCAGCACTAGAGGGTTGGCCAAGTAGACTTTGATACCTTCGAAAGCAATTTGATGCTCTGTTGTCCACACAAATTCCTCTTTATCTTTCAGCCTTAATAAGGAAGAAAAAACTTTAGTTTTCCCTGCAGTGTTAGAAATGAATCTTCGAAGAAAATTAACCTGTCCAAGGAACTTTTATAATTCTTTCTTACTTGATGGAGGTCTGGCTTCAATGATGGCTTTAGCTTTATTCTGGTCAATCTGTATTCCTTTCTTGTGTACTACATAGCCCAAGAAGTTTCCAGATGACACGCCAAAAGCACACTTAAGAGGATTGAGCTTCAATTTGAACTTTCTCATTCTTTCAAAGGCTGCTTCTAAGTGAAACAGATGCTCCTCCATGGATTAGGATTTAACTACAATGTCATCAATATAACACTCTAAATACTCTCCAATGAGATCATGAAAGATAGTGTTCACAGCCCTCTGATATGTAGCCCCAGCATTTTTTAGGCCAAATGGCATTTTAACCCATTCGAAGGTTCCAATATTCCCAGGACATCTGAATGCTGTCTTGTGAACATCCTCCTCTGCAATGCAGATTTGGTTATAACCAGAGTGCCCATCCATCATTGATAAAATTTGATACCCTGCTGAACTGTCTACCAACAAGTCTACTATAGGCATAGGATACTCATCTTTTGGGGTTGCTAGATTCAAGTTTCTAAAATCAATGCATACCTTCATTTTACCATTCTTTTTTACCACAGGCACAATATTGGATAGCCACTCAATATACCTGGCCGTCCTAATAAAGCCTGCCTTGAGTAGCCTAAGAATTTCTTCTTTAACTTTCTGAATCACTTATGGACTCATTCTTCTTGGCTTTTGCTTGTATGGCTTGAAATTAGGCCTCATAGGGAGCCTATGTTCCACTAATGATCTCTCCAATCCTGGTAGTTCATTATAAGACCATGCAAAACAATTTTTATATTTCTTCAAAACAACCAACAACTGGTCCCTGTCCAGATCATTCAAACAAGCATTCAAATAGGTGGGCTGTTGTATAAGACCTTCCTCTAAATTTACTTCTTCTAAGGGGTCTAGAATCTGATAACTTACTGAAGCTTCTTCTTTGATCCCCTCTGGTTTCGAAGCAATTTTCTTACTGTGTTCTGCTCCCAGGTTCTTTAATTCAACATCCTTACCCTCCTCCTCATAGACAAAATCTATCTATAAGGCCTCTTCCTCCTGTATCTCCTGGACTTTTGTTTCAATGTCCAATGCACAGTATTTGTCAAGGGCCAAAACTCTGGCCTGTTGCTGCTCCTGCTTGCAGCCAATCCTCATGGCTTCTTTCTCTTGCTCTTGTACTCTCTGGACTATCGACTTTACATCCAATATTGAGAACTTGATTAGAGCCAAAGACTTGGCTTCTTGAACTTCATTTCTTTGCTTGCAACCAGGCATCATTGTCATCCTTAACGACAACCTCCTCATCAGCACTCTCCTGGACTAAGTGATTCAGGTGTGTCACTTTCTCATCAGCCGTTACTTCGGCTGAGCCATCAGGTTTCCTTAGTATACTGAGTGGTGTCACTCCCTCAATATACAGTTTGACCTCTACAAAGTCTGCACAGGCTATGAAGGGTTGAGGATCTACATCAATTTCCTCTGTCTTCCCATTGCCCAAGGCCATCATTATTTTCTGATGCAAAGAGGAAGACACACATTTGTTAGTGTGGATCCAATCTCTACCAAGCAAAGCATTGTACTTAGCATTGCTGTCGATGACGAAGAATGCTGTTATGAAATCTCTGGTTCCCACACTCAGGTTGATGGGCAAAATTCCCTGAGCCATCTGCTTGTCTCCAGCGAAACCAGCAATGGTTGTGTTGGTTGGGATTAACCTGGGATTCCTTTTCCCTAGTTTCTTCAAGGAAGATTTTGGTAGTAAGTTCACCGTTGCCCCATTATCTATCAAGACTTGGTTTAATTGTATCCCATCGAAGAAAGCCTTGATATACAAAGGCTTGACATGCTGTGTCATAGAGTTTGAGGGATACTCAAAAGGATACGAAAGGTTAATGCTCACTTCTTCTTCACTCTCGTATTCAGTTTCCATTGGAGTAGCTATTCCAGAATTATCTTGCACCATACTCACTTGTGAGTCTTCACTAGAGACTGGAATTGGGTCAATTTCTTGCCTTTCTTGGTTCTCATCTCCAGCTTGGAATTCATGCGGTAGTATGTGTACCATATTTACTGATACTGGAGGAAAACAAGCCAAATTGGATGGCTGGCTGTGTCTGTTTCTCCTCTTGGCTACCTTGTTCAGCCACTTCAGAAGCATCCTCCATGCTGTGTTCTGGCACTTCATTCCTAACAGATTCTTTCGAATGGTCTTTTCCGACTGGTTTTTCAACCACAAATGTTTGTTCAGCCATGAAGGCTTTGAACATTTCTTCTTCAACCATTTCTTTCTTTTGGCCTAAGCCAACTTCTTTCTCTGCCTCGCTATCACTTTCCATCAATACCTTTTCCAATCCTGCTAGACTGGATTTCTCTCTGGCTTTTAGTTCAGAGTGAATTTTGGCCAACTGTTCTCTACTACAACCCATTTTGCTTTGTGGAGTTAGTTTTGGAATATAGTCTGACTTTGGATTCTTTTTTCCTTCTGTTTGGACCAATGAAGAGCTCTCTTCACTCTCTTTCAAGTCTTGCCGGTACTGAGTGTACCTGCGCTGAATTTTTCTCCTTTGTGATCTAGAAATTACAGGGACCATGTCTGGTTCCTTTGTTTTTGGGTGCTTAAGCAACACCCAATTGTTGGGAGCCACCAAAGGAGGTTTGACCATCCTGCCTTGGTTTCCAATTACATCTCTTTGAGTAAACACTTCCCTAGGTTTGTTTTGCAGCACAAACCAATCTGGGACCCCAGGTACCCACGAATTTACTGACCCAACTGTTGAACTGGTTCTTTCCTCCTTCGAAGCTACCTTCGAAGGCCACTACTTGGCCCTGACTTCATGCTTTAGGCCTAACTCAAGCCTTCGATAAAGGTGTCCACTTTCTGTCCTGTGTGAAGTTGATCTATGGGGCCAATCCCTGGCTTTGATCCCATAAACTGAACCCTTCTCCAGTCTCATTTCAGAATGACTGCTCTCCATCCTGAAATAATTAGGTGATCTGGATTCATACAA
This sequence comes from Camellia granthamiana, assembly GCA_036172215.1. Classification (NCBI taxonomy): domain Eukaryota; kingdom Viridiplantae; phylum Streptophyta; class Magnoliopsida; order Ericales; family Theaceae; genus Camellia; species Camellia granthamiana. Next base: position 502,335 of record CM069904.1, on the reverse strand, counting down.
AGGCCTCTTGCCTTTAAAATGCATTCTATCGGCCGTTGGTTCAACCATCAATGGCTGCTGCCTAACACCAGATGGATATGGCCTTTTATTGTAAGCATTGGTTGGTTTAGGACGTCTTTGCACATCCTTGTAGTACTGCTTCCCATCAGTTAGAAGCCCCTTCAACCACTTGTAACTTAGTCTACACCTGGGACACATCCTTTGCATTACAGCTGCTTCTAAGGAATCGTCATCCAGTGCTTCCTAATCAGAATCTTCTCCCTGATGTGAGAATTCTTGTCAAATAGCTGGTAGATTTCCAGTGTCTTTCTTGGTAGTTGTCTGATTGGCCACATGCATCTGTACATTGACTTCTTCTAATTCTTTCAAAGACAGGTTCTGAAAGTCTGGCACAATGACATTAGCTGCTGCCTCCCCAATTTCTGGGAATGGATTACTGTCGATTCCCATGGCCTTTTCTGCTTTGGTTGGGAATTTCAAACTTCCCTTCTGAATTTGTTCTTGGATCCTGTCTCGAAAAACAATTCAGTTCTTAGTTGAGTGAGACCAAGAGTTATGCCATTTACAATATACTTTTCCTTTAAGTTCATCAGGAGGTGGAATTTTGACTCTTTTTGATAACTTAAGAAAATTGGCTGCAAGCAAATGATCAAAAATGTCATCTACCTTAGTTAAATCGAAAGAGTATTTCCTGTGAAGGTCTTTCTTTTTAAACTGTTGGTCAATTGTTGTATCTTTATGAATTAATGCTTCACAGGTTACAGGTTCTTTCCCTACAATCTCTGCTGCATCGATCTCATAATTAGGATCTCTATAATATGTCTTATACGATGCATTATTTCGATCTTGTTCTTCCTCTAATAATGCTTCGTATCTAGACACCTTATAGGTGAGTTCTACTAAGTCTCTGAACTCAGTCGAGTCAAACTTTTTTCGAAACCTAAACTCTAGACCATTTTGAGCCAATCTCATGAATTCTGGCTCTGGTAAGATGACTCTACATTTATTTCGAGCCCTTTTAAATCTGGTAATGAACTGAGTGGCCTTCTCATCAGGCCTTTGACTCAATCTTGCCAAATCTGCCATGGAGACCTCTGGCTCTGATTGGAAGAATTGGGCATGAAATGCCTCTTCCATTTGTTGCCAAGTCTGGATAGAGCCAGGTGTAAGGTTAATATACTATATAAATGCTTCCCCAGTTAGGGAATTTGGGAATAACCTTAACTTCATATAATCATTATTAGTAAATTCGCCGCATTGAGCAGCAAACCTAACAATATGCTCTACTGTTGATTAGTTTTCATTCCCATAAAAAAGGGCAAAGTCTGGTATCCTGAAACCTCTTGGGTATTCATGTACCCTGTCTACCCATTCTGAATACGATTTCCTGTACACTGGAGTCTGGACCCCCCGAGTTATTGGTCCACATATCTCTCTAACAATGTCAGCAATTTGGTCCCTAGGGACCATATTTTGTGCCTGTTGAACCACTATTGGAGGGGCAAACTTGTGCCTATGGCCCTCTTGGTCCATAAGGTGGTACATTTGGGATTGGTTGTCCCTGTGGTACAGGTTGCTGTTGGGGGTGTGGGTAACCTCTTTGAGCCTGTCCTACGAAAGGTGCTGGAACTGGTGTTGTATCTCTTCTATTTCTAGGAAAACCTTCCAACCCCCCCGGTATAAATTCAAATAAGGGATTAGTGAACCCCCTTGTGCCAGGTATGGCTTCGAACATAGGATTTGGAACCATTCTTATGCCATTTTCTTATACCGGGCCAGATCCGCCAAATTGCATGCCTTCACTGTTAAGTACTGAGGCATTTTTACCTGGTATAGGCCTCGGAATAGGTTCGTACCAAGACTGAGGTGATAGTCTTTCATAGTTCTGATTACTAGTTTGACCATTAGAATGTCCATTAACTTGCATAGGCTGTTTATCTCTAGTCAATCTTTGCTGAGGGACATTTGAAATTTTTTCGATGTGTTTTGCACTTGTTGGTTGGTGGTTACTCATTCGATCAAAAAAGGATGTTGCCCACCTTTCCATCGTGTTCATTAATTACTGTCCCATAGTATCTACTAAGCCGCCCCATGGATTCATTGGCTGAGTAGATGGAACAGTGGATGGTCCAATTCCTTGGTCTCGTCCAATATTATGAGCATATGGTACTTGTTCTGAAGTGCTGGTCTGTTCGACCATATGTTCTGATAAAATAGGAGCTTCCATAGGACGTGTTATCACATTGTCCTCTGGATTAGGTATCTCTACCTCTCCTTTCACGCCTTCCTCCAAGCGTTCATTTTCTCCTTGTCTTCTACGTCTAGCCATTTTAACTATGATCCCACCGGGCGTGCCAAAATATATGTTGGCTTTTTGGCTTTCAAAGGTTATTGTTGTAATTACGAGCGTGCCAGCAAGGATCAATCAGTCCTTATAGAAAATTAATTACCAACCAATTATCAGACAATTGTGTTTTAGTTCTTTCAACCTCAATGAAGAGGACTTTTACTGGTGGCTTGACTTAGGAGAATTAAACAGATAATAATGAATTGAAGAACAGTCGAAGTATTTCATTAAGATGAAAAGACTTACAATGATCCAAACTTAGCCTCGTAGAGGTTTACAGCAAATCTACTTGGAACTACTCCTACGAAACGAAGTGCAATGCAGGAATCTTAAAGTACAGTAATGTAAAGAACTGTAAATGTAAAAACTGTAAATATAAAGCTGGAAAGGAAAATAAGTATAAAGGACTGGTTTTTTGGATCTAAGTCTGGGGCTTTTTTCTGGGCCTTTTCTACTATTTATACTACTCAAGGATGACCATCGAATTGCATTTCCAACTGTCGAACTGCTCCTCAATGATCGTCGATCATGTTGCCCCAATATTAGCTCCATTACGCCATTACTTGCAGTTAGGCTTCCCTCCTGAATTTGAATCTGAAATGTGAGTAACCGTTGAAGCAGCGTCACTTTGTATCTCTTTGTTGATCCGCTGCTACTCAGATCTCGTAATAACCAATACTAGCTGTCACGTGTACGATCAGGATTGAGGACCTAAATAGTCTTCCTATATTACCTTTATTTCGCCACTCGTCAGATTGTAATTGGCTTGTACAAAATATGTAGCCAATAGTATGTACACATGTTATACATTTTAAAAAATTTCTACTACTTTAATTTTAAAATAATTTTGTGAATCTTGCATGCTTTATGCTAGTATCATAAAAACATAATTGGGTAAGTTCAGCACATCACTAAAAAAATATTGTCCACAATATGTTTGATTGAATTTTTAGAATTCATTTTTTAAAATTAATAATAACAATAATAATAATTTGGTAAGAAAATACCTTCATTATTTTAATATATATCTTTTATTTTTTAAGTATAGTAAAAGAAGTTTTAACAAATATTCTAAACCAAAATTTAAAAAGAGTGTTGCTATTAACACTCCATCAATTATTTTGAATCCCCACTTATAAATGGGAGATTTGGTGATAGACTCCTCACTGTCTAATTTGTCTTTCAAAATGACAAGAATTATATAGGTACCTTCAAAACCCCCTAATATTTTAAAATTTGTTTCTTTTACTATATTACTCTCATATCTATTAGCTCTCCTATTAAGTCATATTCACAGTGTATTTTAGAGTAAAATTTTACTTTGAATCATAATAAACTTTACTCTGATTCAGAGTAAAATTTTACTCTGAATCAGAGTAAAGTTTACTATGATTCAAAATAAAATTTTATATTGTTAAACAAATCAATATGTTTTTAACCAGAGTAAAATTTTACTCTGATTCAGAGAGAAAGTACAATTTTACTCTGAATTAGAGTAAAATTTTATATCGTTAAGCAAATCAATATGGTTTTAACCAGAGTAAAATTTTCCTTTGAATCATGGTAAACTTTACTCTGATTTAGAGTAAAATTTTACTCTGAAAATACAATTTTACTATGATCTAAGGAGAGTATCCACTTTGAATCACACTAAGTGTCATGTATTAATAACCTTGTGCGTTTGGTTGCTGAGAAAATCACAGAAACAAAACAAGAAAATCAAATATAGTTTGGTTGCTGAGAAAATCAACATGTTTTTTAACCAAAGTAAAAATTCAGAGTAAAGTTTACTATGATTCAAAGTAAAATTTTATATTTTCAAGCAAATCAACATTTTTTAACCAGAGTAAAATTTTACTCTGATTCAAAGTAAACTTTACTTTGATTAGTAAAATTTCTGTGTGAAATTCTTATTAGAGAGATTCTTATCAGAGAGAGAGAAAGAGAGATAAATTGAATAAATCATCCATTTTAATAGATCGATCATCCATTAAACAAGCTGAGTATGAACAGATCAATTCAAAAACTAGTAAAAATACAAATCTATATTACAATGATATATAACCACAAAACACACAGATCGAAAACTAAACAAAAACATTCAAATATCAATATAATCATAATCTGATTGAGGTGGCCATTTCGGAGAGCATATCCAAACATCTCTCTATCTTTTGATTTCAAAGAATGCATGTGTTCAACAACACTCATACATACAAATATATATATACATATATATTCAAAACTCAGATATGTGTTTAAAAAAAATATCGTGTAATATACATACATATACTCACTTACCGATATATATATACACATGTATGTACGAGTCATATATACATACATACATGCACACACATATATATAAATACATACATACACATATACATAGGAAGAGTAAATCAGCGGAGACGTGACGGAGCTTGGCGTGTTCGCCGGAGGGAGCAAATGAAGAGGATCGGACGCTAGTGGCGTTGGCAAGGTCGACGTAGGAGTTCTAGAGGCGGTAGCTGAGCTTCCAGATCTGAAGCTTGAAGGAGTTAGAGAAGGGAGAGAGGGAGGAGAGAGACAGAGAAGGTGGGGAGAGAGTCGGTGGAGAAAGTGGGAAAATTTAGTTGTGGGTATAATAGTCTAATAAAATATTTAAATAATAAATTTTGTCATTTATGTAAGATTTTATAATTATGAGGGAGTTTAGAAAGTATAATTTTTTTCTTAGTCCTTTTAACAATGAAAGGAAGGTAAAGGGAAACACTTAAAATTTTTTTTTCTCTTCCTAAATAATACTAAAATTATCTTTGTAAAAACATTTCATCCATTCAAATGCATACCCCTACACGTCCTACACTCCAAAAAGTCTCTCTCCCAAAACTCTAACAAAACTCACGATAGTGGAATCTACTTTTTCTCTTAACTTTTTTATACACACAGTACAGTTTACTTTCATACTTCTCTAGTTAGTTTTCTGTCATTCATCTATGGCCTCACTGTACTTGTATGCTCTGTGTGTGAGCAAAACTGGGCAAAAATTTATCCACTAGTTGACCACACAAGGGTGGTTCAACCTCATTTGTTTGCTTGCTTCTGTTGTTGCATCGGTTGTTGCTTCAGTTATCTGTTCCAGAACAAATAAGAAATGTTCGGTTACCTATTCTTGAACAAATAAACAATGTTTGGGCTTGTGTTCCCGCATTTCAATCATATGTTTGGGAGTTCAATCCTGAAAAAATAACGAACAATTTTTATTATTTTTGCCAATTTTTTAAGGAATTTACCTTTATAAGGTCAATTTCCTTTAAGTTAAGAATATCACAAAGCTATAAATATCTTTTGAGCTTTTATTGTTGTACTCCTCTCATCTCATAGAGAGTTGTGGTTGTTAGAAAAACTTTCACTCCTTGTCATTACCGGAGAAGTGTATATAATCAAATGGTTGCCACCATTGCCGCCGGAATATTACTGTCAAAGGGCTTTCAAGATTTTGAGAGGGTGTAGGTTTTGAAGATAGGATTTGGAGAAGATGGATCAGTGGTGATGGCGATGGATGCTTTAAAAAATAAACTAGTGGGTGTGTGACTTAATTGTGAGATGGAGTGTCCACAATTATTGATGTATTTTTTAATAATTTTATTTGAAATTATTATTATAATAAATAAATAAATAAACTAAAAAAGTCTAAAATAATTAATGTGATGCTAATGATAGCCCTCTTTAAAGGGAATGACTTCCCTCTAGTCCGTGATCAGATTGGAGGGTACTGTTTGGCTTGTAGGAGTCTATCATAGATTCTGTTTTAATAATCCGAACCGTTCAATGTGTAGAACTTTTCGAATACTATATACTTGTAAAAAATTACGTTGATCAGATATCGATCACTATGTGATCAAATAAGATTTTTGTAAACCGTTTATTTTTTACCGTTTATTTTTTTTATACAAAAACTTATTTGACCATATAACTATCAATATCTGATCAATATGATTTTTTTTAAAAAAAATAATACTCACTGAGTTTTATATATTAATTATTGAAATAATACCTCTGATAAGTCTCCATGAATCTAACAATATCTTCCAATTCGTGATTGACGGGAGGGAAGCCATCCCCTCTTTAAAAACTCAACAAAGGGAGGACAGGGGATTCTTGATCATGTGTTTAGAATCGTTAATTAACGTATAATTTAATTAATTAATTTATTTATTTTTGAAATTAAACAGTATACTTGTGAGTGAGTGTAATTTTGTTAAATAACCTTGTTTGATTTATAAAGCAGACCACAGAAAGAAAAAGTGCAGAGAATTATAATTTGTAAAGCAGTGCAGTGCAGTGCAGCTGACAGTCGGCATTCGGAAATTGAAAATCAAAGATCATCTGTAACCTCAATGGAGTATCGGAAAATCAAAGATCATCATCAGGTTTTGCTAGTTTTGTACTCTGTTTGTTTACACCAATCAATCAATAAACCCTAAAAACTGTATCTAAACGTTTCTCAAGTCTCATTTTGATTCTCTCTCTTTCTCTCTCTCTCTTCTCTCTTTCTCAGATCCAATTCGATACTGTTTAAGTTGTTTTCCACAATTGAAGTAGTTTTTAGATTTGGTTGAGTTTGCTTGCATTTTTGTTGCCCCGTGTATTGATTTCTGATATCTACTAATAATACAAACGAAGCGGTAAATTGATTCCTTGATTGTCATTTTCATTTTCCTTATCTACTCTTTATGGTTCTTCTTCTTAAAGATAATATGCAAAAAAGCGTTTCTGCTCCATTATTTTGTCTGTCCTTCCTTGGAAGAATTGTTATTTGTACATCACCTGTCCAATTGTTTCACATTCTTTCTGTATGCATTGTGTTCTGCGCTAAGAAACTTGGAATAGTGCAGATGGATTCCGTGTGGATTGTCTTCCATTTCAACAAGGCTGATTACTTTTAGCATTCAGTTCAGCTTCAGTTTGTGCTTTTGTACGTCCACTGGCACTGATGATATATATAATAATAATATGGTTCTTGTAGGATAAAGATGTGGATCCAATTGGTGATGATGATATAGAGAACCTACGCGGGAAAGCTCTTTCAGGCGGTATGTTATTTTTGTTAAAAGCTTGACCTTGAAATTGATGCAGAAGTCACTTTAATTCGGTAATCTGTCGTGCTTTCCATGTCATCTGCATTCCTTAGTCCTCATCATGATAACTGCTAATCTTGCAGTTCCTGCTACTACTTTGGCCACTTTGGGAGGCAGCTTTAGCGAACGATCTAAATGGAAGCTCAAGTAAGGCCTACCTATCATTCAATTCTAATAAGTACATCACATCTATTGGCTAGAACAGACCAAAATAAAATTGTCTCATTGACAATACTTTCTTATTGTTATAGGTCAGTTGTTACACTTGCATTGACTCTTCTTACAAGTTCACAGGCTATCCTTATTGTCTGGTCCAAGAGAGCTGGAAAGTATGAGTACAGTGTTACAACTGCAAATTTCTCGGTGAGGACAAAATATTCTCCACTTGAGATGATTTAAATGGGCATGTTGTGAACCGTGAAGCAACATTTATACAACATTCTCAAAATGTCTGTCTTTATGATTATTCATCTTATAGTAGTAGGATAAGATGGTGGTAGAGTTGATCTTAACAGAATTTGAAGTGTTTTTTTGGGATAAATCTTAACAGAATTTGAAGTTGACCTTCAGTTTCCTTCTTTTGGAATATTAGGTAGAGGCTTTGAAATGTGCATTATCACTTGCAGCCTTGGTAAGAATATGGAGAAATGAAGGCATTACTGATGATAACAGGTCATTTGTTTTTGCATCTCAATCCCCCCACCCCCCCATTTGTGTGTGTATGTGTGAGTGTGTTTTTCTGCCCCTCAGTTTTCAGGAATTTGTGAATCTGCTTTGTTAAATCTTTGTACTTATGCATGTCCTCATACTATTAGGTTGAGTACAACATTGGATGAAGTTAGTGTTTACCCGATACCTGCAGCACTTTATCTTGTAAAAAATTTGCTTCAGGTATGTTACAATTTTTTATTTTTTGCCTCATGGGCAATAGTGGCTTTGGTCTTATTGGTTTCTAAAACATGACTTTTTCTTGCAGTATTACATTTTTGCTTATGTTGATGCTCCGGGGTATCAAATATTGAAGAATCTGAATATTATCAGTACTGGTGTTTTATACCGAATCATTCTTAAGAAGAAGTAAGTCCTTCTGCCATTTAATAAGAATTATATCCAAATTTGAAGGCACCAACCAATTTAGTTCATCATGGGTAGGACACTATTTCTGACATAATATAACCTCCATTGAAATGCTGACTCTAAAAGAAAAGGAATGGTTTGAATAGAATCTACTAACATCACAAAAACTTGCTTAAACTACTTTTACAACAGCTTTATCTAAAATGTCAGGAAATTATGGTCTTCATACAAAAGAGAGAAGGGAAAAATTGAACAAGAACAATTTCTTTATCATTTTTATTAGGTTTCCATGTTGACATTATTTTTTGTGATCATGACTAACATGAATGAAAGCATCCACAAGCTGGGCTATTTATCCACCAATGAGAAGTAAACTCAGCTACTAATGTTAATCTGAGTAATTGCAAAGAACATAGTATTAAATCCTCAAGGTTTATTTGAGAAGAAACACCAAATGAAAAGGCCACTGAAACACTTATTAGATATTGTGTTCTCTTTCAGGTTAAGTGAGATTCAATGGGCTGCTTTCATTCTATTATGTGCAGGGTGCACCACAGCACAACTTAATTCTTCGTAAGAGTAATCCTGGCCATTTTTTAATTGTGTTTTTGATGGGTTTTCAAATTTGCTTTGTTCAGAGTTTGTTAAAACACATTGTTTTATTAGTCTATTTGGAACATTGGCCTTGAAAATTTCTTTAAAGCTGTTGTTGGATTGGTTCAGTTGGACTGGCATGAACGATGAGTATCCATGATATGCAGGCCCTGGCTCGTAACCAAGTGATGAATGAAAATCTTTGAATTACTGATGTTCTGCTTATGCCTAAACGTATTTCTTAATGACTTTGAATTATATATCAGTTTCTTTATTCATGTTACCATGGTTGAGAACAAAGGGACATTGTTCCTTGCTTTGTAGTTTTGGATATCATCTATAATTTATTTATTTTTCTTTATTATTGGCTATTTCTTACAAAATGCGATTGTTTGTGCAGTTCTGATAGAGTCCTTCAAACTCCTTTTCAAGGTTGGGTGATGGCCATTGTGAGTTGTTGATGTTTTTAAGCTTAATCCCCTCAATTGAAGAGAAAAGCTTGATTCTTATTATCGCTTGATACTTCCTTTTAACAATTGCAGGTTATGGCACTTCTAAGTGGTTTTGCAGGAGTTTACACAGAGGTAAATTCTTTAAGCATCTATCTGCCTCTTTTGTTGTCTGGAACTGCAGTGCTTGTTCAAGGCATGATTAGTGCTCAAATGAATTGCTCAGCCAATTTGTGCCAAAAAAAGAATTGCTCAGCCAATAGGATATGATCAGAAATTTGGTTGATCTTGGTTGGCAAATAGTTAAGTTAGTAACTCCCCAAAGAGGATCTTGATTGATGCTATGCTGAAAAGAAAGTATTTGGAATTCTCAATTGAGTACTTTAATAGTCATTATAGTTACTAGGTTTGCTTCTCTATCTCTATTCTGCAGGCTATAATTAAGAAACGCCCTTCGAGGAACATAAATGTGCAGAACTTCTGGTTATACGTCTTTGGAATGTGCTTCAATGCTATTGCAATACTGATTCAAGATTTTGATGCTGTCATGAACAAGTAATTTCGAAATACTTGCTTCTAATTCTGCTCATGTTTGACCATGATGACCTCTATGAAGTTTTTGAGTTCACCTTCAACATGTAGCAGCCTTAGGTGGGTCACATATGCATCATGTAGTCCTATGAGTATATTTAATATATTAAATAAAATTACACATGTCCTGCTCTGATGCACCTAAATAGTACAATTTCCATCTTTCTTGCCTTGGAACTTTTAGAGAAGACTAGATCATAAACTGAATGGTCAATTCTTAGAGAGAAAACAGGATGATAGTTGCATTCTCTCCCCCTCTTTTCTTTTCTTTCCTTTCTAGTTTGCCTTCATAAGTTAGCATATTCAATGCATTTTCAAAATGAGTGTCTATCACTGGTTTGTCACTTAACAAGTCTTGTTGTCCAGTAACAGTGCTTAGATGGATTCATCATTTTTTTCTTACAGGGGGTTCTTCTATGGATACTCATTAATTACAACTCTCATGATTCTTAATCATGCACTGAGGTAATTTGTTCTCTTTTGTGGATTAATATCATCCACCAATGGCTTATTTCCTTTATAATTCCTAAATTTCTTTGTTGAAAGAGATTCACTTCCCTAGGAATGTGAATTTGGTGAATTATCCAGATTTTGCTTCAAACTTTTTTAGCTCAGATATTTTTCTTAGGTGTGGAGAGGAGAGTAGTCAGACAGGCTTCAGGAAATCTTTATTGATTGCATGGTTGGCAAGCATTTGTAGACAATAAACTATGCAATGCATCTGAATAAAAGACATAACTTGTAGTGAGAATAAATATCCAAATGGGAAGAAAAAAAAAGGTAAAGAAAAATAGAAGTTCTAATGGAAACTATACCAAAATTGTAGTACGATAGTCTCAACCATTAAGTGGCATGAAATTTCCAAGCAAGTTAATTTCCATTCAATTATTTAGTAAAATGGTACCATGTCAGAGCCAAAATTGTAGTACAATAGTCTCAACCATTAAGTGGCATGAAATTTCCAAGCAAGTTAATTTCCATTCAATTATTTAGCAAAATGGTACCATGTCATGATATATTTATAGTATGGAAATCAAATGTGATCCTAATAGGAAAGTCATTTTCATTAAGGTCGATGCAATAAAAAATAAAAAAATAAAAAAATAAAAAAATGTAACATAGTTCCATTCTTATAAGAAAGATTAGTGTATGTGACAACCACTTATTGGACTGTTAGAATAGTTCTTATTTTCTATTTCATTGTTCTTCTGTTAATATTTACTTAAGTTGAGGGTACGATGGTCATATTACTATGTTAGGATTTGTATATATATTTTGGCTGATGTAATTAATATAATTCAATTCCAAATATATAAAATTCCCTCTCTTTTCTCTTATCTCTTCTTCTTCCTCCTAAACCCTAACCCTAAGTTGCCTCGTTATACATTCCAACTTGGTATCAGAGTAGCAATCCATCCTTGTCTAGTGGTTATCAGACGGTTGAAGTTCTTCTGAGGCAAACGCGATGTGCTGACGTCATCTTTCAAATGATGATGTCATCATGATGTCACAATACGTACGGACGAGTTGATACCTATTGGTTCTCCTCTCTTCCCTGAGATTAATGGTGATTTTTCCAGAATTTTTTGGGACCATTTGATGTAAGTTTTGTATTTTTGAATGTTTTTCGAGTTATTTGGTGTCATTTCTTTGATTTGCGATTCTGCAAACTATCTGCGATTTCTACCTATTAGGTTACCTTCTATGGGAGCCGAAAATGGTTACTTTATCATCCTTGAGTGTTGCTTTGTGATTTGGTGGTGCATTTTGGAGTTTTTGTGTAGATTTTAGTATTTCCCTGTTCGACTGATAGGCAGACTTCTCTTTGAATTGCTTCTGTAACTTGGAACTCTATTATTGGGCTATTTTGTTGCTTGATTGTTGTTGGTTTGCTATGTTGGTTACTTCTTTCTGCTCTGTTGAGATTTCTGGTTGCTCTTCCAATTTCCTTTGGTATTATGGTTGAACCAAGACTTTCTTCTCAATCCTCTGTAATTAAGGATGATGAAATGCCCAAGTCAATTACCACCTATGTTACACGGACTCGGGTACGGGTATCGGGTGCGGGTGCGTATCTAGAGGTCGGACACTTTAAAATTAAAAATTAAGGATACGTGGATATGTATCCAAATTTGGATACGGGTACGGGGATACGTTAAATAATTTAAAATATATATATATTTATTATATGAAGATGAGTTATATTATATAAATAACAAATAAAAATCTATGAAGATGAGTTATATTATATATATATTTTTATAATATTTTTATTTTAATATACATTAATTATTTAATTTATTTATTATATTTTTTAAACAATGTGTTCTAATTAAATTTTTTTATTTCATTTTACATACATGCATTTATTTATTTTTTATTAATATATATAAGTATATATTATCTTATAAATATATTATATGTTATATAATAATTATTATATAATATATAATATATAATAATAATAGTTATTATTATAATTATTAACTATTAATAGTTATTAACTATTATTATATATTATTATAGTTATTATAATGATAGATAGATATACGAATAGATAGACAGATATGGTAGATCGAGAGGAGATCGAGAGCAGTACGGGAGAGAAGAGGAGATCGAGAAATCGAGAGCAGTATGGGAGAGAAGAGGAGATCGAGAGAAGATGAGATCGAGAGACGACAGAACAGGAGAGATGAAGAGACGACAGAACAGGAGAGATCGAGAGAAGAGGAGATCGAGAGACGAAAGAACAGGAGACGAGATCAAGAGTGAAGGATCGATTGGGGTGAGATCGAAGCCTGCGACTAGAGAGAAGTCGGCGACCAGGTTCTTGCTCTCTCCTCTTTCCTCTCTTCTGTATTTAGGGCTATTTCGTTGCTTCTCTATGTAGGGCAAAACATAGCCGTATCCTGAGAAGCACGGGTACGAGTACGGTACGGGTACGAGTACGGGTACGCCGATACGGCAAAATCTCAAAAAAGTAGGGTACGGGTACGGCTGCGGTACGCCAATAAATATATATATTTTTTATTATATATGATAAAAATTATAATTTATAAAATTTATTATATATCTTATATATGATCAATTATATTATATATTATACATAATCAATTACATTATATATATAAAAATTTATTATATTATTATATATTATATAAATGATCAATTTTTATTATATTATTATATAACTTATATTATATATATTATATTATATATTTGTTTTCAGGGAAGTCAAAGAAGAAGAGGAGAGAGGCGACGAAGAGAGCAGAGGCGAGAGAGAGAGAAAGGAGAGAGACGAAGACGATCGATCAACAGTGAGCAGATCTCTTCGATTCCATCAGGTTCGATCGATCAACTATCAAGTTCGATCAACTATCAGGTTCGATCAGAGACGAAGACGATCGATGTGTTTATCAGGTTCCATCAGAGACGAAGACGAAGACGATCGATCAACTATCAGGTTCGAATCTCCTCTGTCTCCTCTGTCTCTCCTCTGTCTCCTCTGTTTATCAGGTTCCAATCTCCTCTGTCTCTCTCTCGATTCCCTCTGATTATCTCTCTCTCTACGTATACATGTAGTTTTTGTGTATTTTTTGCCCCCTCCGTACCCATGGCGTACCCCCTCCGTACCCATGGCGTACCCAAATGTACCAGACGTACCAGACCCCCTTTGGCCGTACCCGGTACGCGTGCAGCCGTACCGGTACGCGTACCCGTACCAGGTACGTACCCGGTACTCGTACGGCGACATTTCAGGCGTACCCGTGCTTCATAGGCCGTATCCATTTGTGATGAGCCGTATCCCGGCCATATCCCGCACCCGTACCCGTGTCGTGTCGTGTCGACACGGGTACCTCCGAAATTTCAAAGAGTCCGTGTAACATAGATTACCACTAAGAAATTAAATGGTTTAAATTATCTGACATGGGCTCATGCAGCTAAGATTTTCTTACATGGTAAGAAGAAGTCACTATTTCTTATTGAACTTCCACTTGCTGAGGATATAAAGGCTATGATGATTGGTTGAGTGAGGATTCCTGTGTTATGGGTTGGATTTGGCATAGTCTAGAACCACATGTTGCTACTACCGTGGAATTTTGTGATACCTCTACGGAAATTTGGGACTCCTTGGTTGAATCTTTTCCGAATCAAAGTAATGTCTCTTGGGTCTGAGTTATATGAGCAAATTTTTGCAATGTGCTAATCTAGCCGGTCACTTCTCGAGTATTATAGTAGTCTCAAGACCTTGTGGGATCAGTTATTGCAGCATCGGCCCTTCACTACTGACGTGAACAAACAAAAGCAACATTGGGAGGAATTTATTATAGTTTTATTATTTTTTGGCTTCGATCCTGAATTGAGGCTGTTCAAGAATCAAATTCTTACCAATGAGACTTTACCGTTTGCTGTTAATGCCTATTCTTGGCTGTTACATTCTTCTTTGGGCTAATCTGAACCCCCATCTGGGTCCTCTACATTGGCTTCTTCTGTCTTGGTTTCTAGTGATGGTGATTGGGGGTCTACTCGCAGGGTTTTTTTTATGGCTTTTCTGGTTCATGAGGCTCTTATTCTGGTCCTCGGGTTTCTCGTGGAGGTGGTTCCCGTAGTGGTGGATTCCGTGGAGGCGGTAGGAGTGGACCTGGTGCTAATAGTGGACCTAGTTCCCGTACACATGGTGATCGCAAGTGTACTCACTGTGGTTCCTAAGGTCATACTGAACCTTGGTGTTGGCAGAAGTATGTCAAACCTGACCACGTGCATCAGGTTATGGATGCTCCATCCTCACAGTCAACTGTGTTTTCCACTGGTTTTATTGCTTCTCTAGTGGATTTTCATAAAACTCTCACTACTCAGATTAGTGAGCTTATCGCTCTTGTCCAGTCTCTTTGGCCTAGTCTGCCTTCATCCTTTACTATTACTGTGGCTAGTTCAAGTAATGTTGCATGTGTGGCCAAGTCTACTCAACCTTGGCTTCTAGACTCTGGTGCTAGTTCCTATATTTCCGGTAATTCCTCTCTTTTTGATACTTTTTGGCCTGTTGATCATACTATTATCCTGGCTAATGGATCTTCTCGACATGTCAGTGGTCAAGGTCCTTTTTATCCCACTCCATCCCTTTCTTTATCTTTTGGTCTTTATGTTCCTAAGTTTTCATTTAACTTGCTTTCTGTTAGCCAATTGACTCAAGCTCTTCGCTGTTCCATAACTTTTTCTTCCATTTCATGTGTTTTACAGGACCTCCAGACCAAGTGAATGATTGGTTCGGGGCATGAGAAGGATTGCTTATACTTTTTGGACACTAAGACTTTTCCTCATCCTTCATCTACTGTTTTGAGCACTACTATATCTCTTCTTCAGTGGCATTTTCGCTTGGGCCATCTCTCTTTGGCCAAGCTCAAGTTAGTTGTTCATGGTTTGAGTCATGTTTCTAAAATTGAGTGTGAAGCCTGTCAACTTGGAAAGCATCACCGTAGTTCTTTTCCTAGTCGTAGTGTTAGTCATGTGTCAGAGTCGTATGTTCTTGTCCATACAGATATTTGGGGTCCTTCTAGAATTTCCACTATTAATGATTTTTTTTTTGTTATTATTTTTGTGGATGAGTACTCTTGAATGACTTGGTTATTTTTAATGAAATAGCGCTTTGATTTGCCTTTTATCATTTCTAAATTTTATAATGAAATCTTTACTCAATTTGGGAAACATATTAAGATATTTCAGTCTGATAACCTTAGAATATGTGCAGTCTATTGTGACTACTTTTTGTGATGCTTGTGGTATTATCCATCAGACTAGTTGTTCTCATACATCTCCTCAAAATGGTATTGCGGAGCGAAAACACCGTCATTTGGTAGATGTTGCTCGCACACTGATGTTTAATAAGTATGTTTTTAAACAGTTTTGGGGTCTCACCGCTTGTTTCTTTATTAACCACACGCCCTCTAGTGTTGTACACATCTCCATATTATCAATTATATCCCACATTGTCTCCTTTTCACTTGTCACCTCGTGTCTTTGGCTGTGTTGCATTTGTCCATGTTCTTGACCCCGGTTTGGATAAGTTATCTCCTTGTGCTCGCAAGTGTGTTCTTAGGCTACTCTCGTACTCAGAAAGGGTATCGGTGTTGTCATCTTGAGTCACGTCGATACTTTGTTAGTGCTGATGTTACCTTTTTTGAGTCAACCCCCCTTTTCTCATCCTCTGGGCAACAGTTATCTACTGATCTTCTTTCTTGTTGTGAGGGGGAGCCTTCCACCCTCACCCCTACTCTTCTATCTTGTGATCCTGCCTCCTCTTTTTCTATATCTTCTCCCTCCAGTATCACCTTTACCCTTTATTTGCAGGTTTATCAACAGTCTTAAGTTCGTTGCATTGTGTCTTATGGCCCGACCAGTTCATCCCTTGCGTCTAAGGTTCCTAACTCCCCTATTCCTTCTACCGACGTGCCCTCTGACGACCGTCGTATTGCCCTTTGCAAAAATAACCGTACTTACACTCAACATCCTATTCCTAATTTTGTTTCTTATGATCGTCTCTCTCCCGGTATTCACTCCTTTGCTTGTAACTTGTCTAGTATTTCCATTCCTTGTTCCTATCAGCAGGCTATGTCTATCTTTGGTTGGAAGCATGCCATGGATGAGGAAATGCATGCCCTTCATAAGAATCAGACATGGGAACTTATCCCTCTACCTTTTGGCAAATATGTTGTGGGTTGTCTTTGGATTTATACTATTAAGTATCCTCTTGATGGGACTGTTGAGTGGCTTAAGGCTCACTTGGTAGCCAAAGGCTACACACAAACCTATGGTGTTGATTACCTGGAGACTTTCTCTCCCGTGTCTCGTCTTAACTCTGTTCGGATCCTTTTCTCTGTTGCCGTTAGTAAGTCTTGGCCATTATATGAACTTAATATGAAGAATTCCTTTCTTCATGGTGATCTCCAAGAGGAGGTCTATATGGATCAGCCCTTTGGCTATGTTGTTTCCGGTCATGAGCATCTTGTTTGTCGATTGCGGAAGGCTTTGTATGGTCTTAAGCAGTCCTCTTGTGCCTGGTTTGATTGTTTCAGTACTGTTGTGATCGCCTATGGTTTTAGCCTTTCCACCTTTGATCACTCTGTCTTTGTTCGCTACTTGTCTACTGGGAGTATTGTTCTTATTGTTTGTGTTGATGACATAACCATTTATGGGAGTGATTCCACTGGTATTGCTGATTTGAAGCGGTATTTGGGACAATAATTTCACACCAAAGACTTGGGTCATCTTCGGTATTTTCTTGGCATTAAAGTTGTTCGCTCTTCTCAGGGCTTATTTCTCTTACAACAGAAGTATGTTCTTGATCTTCTCACAGAGACTGGCCTCTTAGGCACTCGTTCTAGTGATACTCCCATGGATTCTAGTGTCAAACTTGATGGTGAAACCGGGGACTTGTTTCTTGGTATTGGTCGTTATTGTCGGTTGGTTGGGAAGTTAATCTATCTCATTGTCACTCGTCCCAATATTACGTATGTCGTGGGAATGGTTAGTCAGTTTATGCATGCTCCCCGCCAACCTCATTTTGCTACTGTGTGTCGAATCTTGCAGTACTTGAAGAGTGCCCCCGGTCGGGGTTTGCTCTATTGCCCATCTTCCTCGTTGTCTGTCACAAGCTTCAGTGATGTTGATTGGGCTAGTAATAAGACTGACCACCGTTCCATCTCCGGCTATTGTACCTTTGTTGATGGTAATCTTGTTACTTGGCGTAGCAAGCAATAGACTGTTGTTGCTTGTTCTAGTGTCGAGGTTGAATATCGTGCCATAGCTCATATTGCTTTTGAGATGCTCTGGGTTCAGTCTCTTCTCCAGGATTTTGGCTTTTCTGTTCCCACTCCTATGTGCATGTCTTGTGATAATTAGGCGGCTATCTTCATTGCCACCAATTCTGTGTTTCATGAACGAACCAAACATATAGAAGTTGATTGCCATTTCATTTGTGATCTCTTACTCCGCAAGCAACTTGCGACTCGTTATGTTAATTTTGAAGATCAATTGGGTGATATTCTCATTAAGCCTTGGGCTCGGTCTTTGTTTCATCGTTTATCTGCCAAGCTAGGCATGTTTGATCTCTATGCTCCAGTTTGAGGAGGAGTGTTAGAATAGTTCTTATTTTCTATTTTATTGTTCTTCTGTTAATATTTACTTAAGTTGAGGGTACGATGGTCATATCACTATATTAGGGTTTGTATATATATTTTGGCTGATGTAATTAATATAATTCAATTCCAGATATATAAAATTCTCTCTCTTTTCTCTTATCTCTTCTTCGTCCTCCAAAACTCTAACCCTAAATTGCCTCATTATACATTCCAACTTGGACTATGTTAGGAGCCCATGAATAGTTGTCTCATACATTAATGGTTTTCTTCACCTATGTTAGCATTTCTATCAGTTATATTGTGACTTTGATTGTTGAGATGGTCTCTAGCATGAACTCTCCGCTATTTTATTTTTTAACTTATCCATAATGCATAATCCTGTAGTCAATGTTGTTGCCCCCTTAACATGTTCCAAGTAAGTTTATAGTGTTAACTTCGCTAAACAAACAATTATTTATTTATTTTTATTCATATTTATTTATTATTATTATTATTTATTTTAAATTTAGGTATATGATGGCTCAGCTTCAATGTGCCTAAAACTTGAAAGTTAAGTTTGAGTGGATGAATCCTTTTCATTCCTCTTATTTTTAAGTTTTAATTGACTTGACTAAATACCTCCACACAATCAATTTCAGTTGTTTTTTAGTTGATTCATGATACCAGTTAATTGAATGTTTCCGGCAAGCAGACATTTAAAAGCTTCCAAATTTTGGCTTAAATATTGCAAAATGTATTGTGGCAGTCATGCTTCTCATTTCTATTTTTTTCAGTTTCTTAATTTGTTGAAAATAAACAAAATATCCTGCAGTTATTATTCATTGGAAACTAAAAATTAATGTCATATTTTATGTATTTAGAAATTCATTGATGTTCTCGTCTCTGCTGTGCTGTTAAATAAATGTGCATTAGCTTCAAATTTTATTTATTCCAGCCCTAATTAATTTGTTATGTATGCAGTGGCATTGCTGTCTCTATGGTCATGAAGTATGCTGACAATATTGTGAAGGTGTGGCTACGAATATTACTTTGCATTAAATCATAGTTGTATTAATTCATCTATTTTGTGCCTGCATAATGTGCTGAATCATGCTTGGGCATAGATCAGCAACATTTGTTCTTTTTATGATACAAAGAATAGAACCAGGATATTGGCTGGAATAGTTAATTTGTCAGTTCAGCGTATGATTTGATATGGTATTTGTTTCCAAACTGATTTGCAACTTACAAGAGAAGGTTCTATACCATATACCTACATTGTTGGGGGTGATGCGAGTTGCAACTTGATGCTTTTTAGTTTTGAATGCTTGAGATAAAACTTGAAATTTCCCCACCATTTTTAAACCGTAGTTTGAAAACCTGTTGGCAGCAGTCGGGACCTAGGCTAACAGATGGTCAGGTTCCTACTAAATTTACGAATTTTTCATATTGTTTTTGTCCAAAAAAGGTTTTATTTATTTGGTTTTTATTTTCCTTTCTCTGTTTTTGGGTTTATTCTGCAATCCAAAGTTTTTTGACTTTGGGAACTCTCCCATATTTCCAGTCAAATCCTTATATTTTTCTTGTATCAGTACACACTAAGAAGCGGCATGTTATATTATTTTGATTACTGAGTTTCATGCATTAATGCTTCTTGCCTCAACTTAAAGAAAGTATTAAGGAAAAAAGAATCACAAGTAACAAAGGACAGGGCATGGCTATTGGTTTCTGAGAGTTTTGATGGAGCAACCTGAAAATGAAAGGGGGTTTGTTCAGGAGATCTTGTCCAGCATTCATAATTTATTTTTCTTTTTTAACATGAAAAAATTGTTATAGGGTGGATTCATGTTACACAAACAAAAATTTACAAGCATATAGATATAATATCATGTTGCCGTTTTCCAATTTTGTAGTCTGACAAACGCAAGTTCCTTGCAGCAATAACTAAGTTGTTACTGCTTTTGTCAGCTCAGTCTTAACTCTCTGGTCATCCATTTGTTTGGATCTGTGAAAATGTTGGATTCATTGATTGAATCAGGTCTATCATGTAATATATTTTATAGAAAAAGGAATGCATTATGTAATTTATTTGAATCTCTTGCTTAGCTGTTGGGATTGAATCTTGCAGGTGTATTCTACTTCAGTGGCGATGCTGTTGACAGCAGTTGTTTCTGTGTTTCTATTTGGGTTTCATCTTTCCCTCCCATTTTTCCTTGGCTCTACGTAAGTTCCTCTAGGTTTATTATGTCCAGGCCTTTTTCTTAGTTATTCAATAAATTTCTGGTCACAAGTTTGATGTTTTTTAATGCATATGGACATCAATGTTGTGTCCTCAACTCTTAACTCCTGCCATGTTCATGACATGCTTTGGGACTAACTTTTTTTTTTCTCCCATTATTATGGTGGAAGCAGCGTTGTGTCTGTCTCGGTATATTTACACTCCATTGGGAAGCTGCAAAGATAGTGAGGACCTGCTTTCTTCCAACCAAATTGCGCTGTCAATGTAGAGGCTAATATTCAGCAAAACTTTTTTTGTTTTTGATTTGTTTTTGGACTGATTTTCTTGAATTTCTAGTTCAAATCTTGGTTTAGATAGGCATGTGATGAAGATATTTTTTTAATGTAATATCTTTGACATTCTAGTAAACAATTTTTTGCAGTGTTGACAGTTGAACATTGAAGGTTAATACAATGGTTTTATATATATATATATTTTTTCTGGTCGACATTTCAACAGATAGATAGTTTGGTGAATTTCAATAGATAGACAAATAGGTTGATTTCAATAGATATCATTTTGGATAAATTGTGTCTTTTTAGTCCAAAGAGATTAGAATTTGAATCTAATGGCCTAAAAGATTAGAAAATAGACTTATGACCTGGAACTCCAAAAATAATTGTATTTTTATTATGGCGCAAGTATGATGTGTGTATGATGCTGTCCTTCCTATACATGGCAAATTCTCTTGTGGATCAAAGTCGCACCAAAAAAGATTTCTTATTGTACTACAATTATTTTGTGATTGTCTCAATTATTTACAATTTGTTCTTTAATTTGACTATAGTACACTAACTAAATAAATAAATAAAAATTGACAACAATAGTGGTTGCTACACCGTTGTGTCATTCCTGTTCTATAAAACAGAAAAATTATCACAGAAGTACGTCTCATATTTTATGTGGTATGTTCTTCCGATTCTATTAGTTACATACTTATTATTTTTTATTGTTTCTTCTATGTATTACATAAAACAACAATGATTCATCCCCCTTTTTCCCCCACCCCCTTTGACCCCCTCTCTCTCTCATTGGTTACTTTTTCTTTTTCTTTTTCTTTTTCTTTTTTTTCCTGCTTCTCCAATCACCCCCCGGGGGGTGAGGGGGTGACCCCCAAAAGGGGGTCCCAAGCATTATTCTACATAAAACAATCAATATAATTAAATTTTTTGAAAGATAGCATAATTCCTCCATGTGAAGATATTGATACAACCTAAATAAATAAAGGAAAATGGTTGAGACCACTACTTAGTGATAGCACTAATGATGTAGTAGTGGGCTTCATCCACTGACGCCTTATTTATTTATTTTTCTTTTTTAAGTGTGTGTTAACTTATTAGTGGTGCTTTAGAGTACCACTTTTAGTGGTATGTATCATTGCTGATAAATAAATAAAAGTTAAAGAGTACATCTTTAATAAAGCTTCCTTGCTAGCTTACACAAATAAGGAAAGGAGGCATGCAACCAACTGCGGCAGGAGACGCAGTGCCTGTACCACCAAGGCACCTCCTGCAACTTGGTTGGTTTTTTATGGTTTTTATTTTTAAGGTCAAAACATAGGTGTAGTTTTTCCCCTCTTCCTCCCAACAGATTTGTTTTTAAAGGTTTATTTAATGTTTTGCTTTTATTCAAATTATAAAGGGTAAATTACAAACACATTTCTTGAGGTTTACTTAAATTATAAATTATCTCATGTGGTTTTAAAAATTACATTATGTCTCATAAGGTTTCTAATTTCATAACAAATAGGTCATTCATTAAAAAATTAAGTTAATTAACCGTTTTTAATAATGTTAAAATTATATTTTAATTAATAATTCAGATAATTTTATTATTGTATAGGTGAACCGCTAGAAATTTTATTTTTTCAATTAATTTTGTTAAATAAAAAATTATGACATAGAGGTATTTATAATTTTTCAAATCACAGAGGACAATTCATTTTTTAAGTAAATCTCAAAGATTATAGTGTATTTATAATTTACTCAATTATAAAATATTTTTTTTACTATACTAGTAAAAAAAAAAATAGTCGTTTGGTAATCATGTGTGCAATGTGCATCATGATGATCTAACACACTTAAGCGCAGCCACACCCCTTGCTCTTCAATCCTGCTCTTCTTCCATTCTTAGTTTTTCTTCTCTGTTACACCTCTTTTTAAAAAGTGAGAATCATAGTATTTTGATCATAGAAGAAAGTAATGGATGAAAAAACAATGGTGAAGAACTATCAAAAAAGTGAAATGATGAGTTTTTTAATTTTTTTATATTTTTGGTAAGTTTTTGTTTCGTTTTTTGAGAGAGTTCTTCGACTTTTGTTCGGTGTGTCAAAATCGAACAAAATAAAATAGTTCAGAATCACATTGTTGAACAAAAAATATATGTCCGGTAATCCACTGCCAAATAAAAGATACATTTCTGGTAACCCAAGGCCAAATATTTTTAATATGTTCAGTTACTCATTACCGTGCATTTCCAGTTTTTATTTATTATTATTATTATTATTATTTTGTTTTTGTTTTTGTTTTTTGAAAAGATTATGCTTCTACTCATTGCAGCAATGTAAGTACAATCATCCAGCTGCTGAACATCTTGAAGGACACTCATTTGGTGGTAGATTATTTGAGAAGGAAATATCCTCATTAATTGACATGTCAAAGAATATGATGCAACTAAAAGAGATATTGATTATATTGAGACGAATAGATGTCTTTAATGCGACGACAATGAAGACAATTTACAACGCATGTAAAGCGATAGGTGATTGGAAAAATTTATTTTAGTTCGACAACATGACACTGGAGTATTTTAATTTGTATAGTAATGTATCACTGAACAGACACTCCACAAATGGGCTTCAACTAATTTGTTGTTAAGTAAAGTAAAATCATCCAATCGAATGATAACAAATGGTTGGAAAAAAATTAGTTTGTTTGGTAACACGGCACTAGAGCAATTTAAATTATTTAGCATTGCATTACCAAAAGCTATCGGTGCAAGAGACAAAACTAAAAAGGTTTTGAGGAATTTTTAGTTTAGGGTTAGTTTTGGCAGTATAATGAGTGTAATGAGAATCGCATTTTTTTAGTGGTGTAATGAGATGGAAGGTGTAAAAAAATAAGAGGAAATATCATTTTACCCTCCAAACTGTCACACGTTTTTCAATTTGACCTTCAAATTTCGATTCATATCAATTTTGCAACCAAATTTTAGAAATTTTGATCAATTTGAACCCTGCCATCACATTCTGTCTACAATTGGACAGAATGTGCTGACGTGACACCCAAGATCATTTGAAATTTCATTTTATCCCCCAAACTATACCTTAAAAATCAATTTACCCTCCACATCAGCACATTTCGTCAAATTGTAGACAGAATGTGACGACAGGGGTCAAATTAATCAAAATTTTAAAAGTTTGGGTGTAAAATTGATATTAATCAAAGTCTAAGGGCCAAATTAAAAAATGAAAGTTTGGGAGGCGAAATAATATTTTCTCAAAAAATAAACTAGTGGTGTAAGTAGAATCACTCATAAGTTAACTTACACAATAAATTATACGACAACTTTGCCTTTAAAATGAACCATTTGCATTGGAAACATCTTTGGTTGTTCTTATTTAAAACAATATTCAAAATATAAAATCAAACGTGTAACAATTGAAAAATCATGAATTAAAGTGACATAAGTCCTAAATCACAGAGACTACTAGTGTAATCCACTATATTCTCTATTTCATTCAATCCTATAATATAACTTATATTATAATTCTCTCAGGAATCCCATGCTATCAATAATCAGATAAATAAACATTGATAGTGTTTGATTCACTCAAACAAAAATAAAATGAAATGATTATTTTAATAGGATGTTCATTTATCACTTATTATAAATAAAATCATATAGGAAAATAACCTGACAGTGAAATCAAGAAAAAATAGTTACAAAAACATAAAATACATTATAAAAAGTTATAATTTTTTTTTATTAACGTGTAATTATTTTACACTAACACAATGTCAGTGTAATTGTCCCAAAACATAATTCATTCTCCATAACAAGAAAACGATTATTATATATAAAAATAAGAAATGACCACTCCACTGCATTCAATTTCATAATGAGATTAAAAAACAGTCGTAACATTCTTTTTCTTTGTTATTTATTTATTCCAGTGAACTGTAAAACTAATATGAACAATGAAAGGGGATTTCGACCCTGTCTGTCCAGCATTCATCATTTTGCATAAGGATGACAAAAAACTGCTATGTATGTGTGATGGGATTAACAAAATTACTATCATTATCCACCAAAATGAACTGATCTACAAAATGTCACCCCCTCAATGAAATGGTAAAAATAACATGAGAAATTCCATATCAAATGCATAAAACATTTAAAACAACTGCTAAAAGGTTTCTGTCCCACGTATAAACTACTCAATCAAATCTCCCTCATGCACAGCATGTACGCAGATGTTGGCAAAAATGTTCCACATTATTAAAATACAACTTCAGCAGTGGCAAAAATAGCTTACACAAGTAACTAAAACCTTATTCTTCGTATGTTTAGTGTTTTAAATAATTAAGTAATTAGATCCAAAATACTAACATGAATAAAAAATTAACTCAAAACTTCATTGTACTTGAAAACACAATCATAAAGCCTTCCCCCAAGGAACTGGGCAACCTCTGGATGCTTCACCTGTATATAGAATAAAGGGGCAAAGATAAGCCAAAAAAAGAAAAGAAAAGAAAAGAAAGAAAAAATAATGAATTCCTGCATTAAGTAACTGAAATCATAGGAAAAAACATAGAACATAACAAAAAGTCATTACCATCCCAATCTTAAGGGAATCACACTTGAACTGAGCATAAAGATTTGTCTCGATTCCACGACCCTGCCAAAAGAAGTGAAGATAATATAGTTTGTGGAAAATTCCATATACAAGCAGTAACCAAGTCCATCCACATCATAACAAGTTAGAAACTCGAAATTAATTATTTATCAATGTCCTGGCCTAACTTCCAAATAATATCCATATTATCTTATGATAGAACCAAACCAAAGTCTTATCCCAATCAATTGCCCCCACCCCCCACACAAAACCAAAAAAAAAGAAAAAACTTTTCAGTTAACATTGATCATGTCATGCTTCCTTACTGCTGCATCTATTTGTATTACCCTCAAGTTGTGTATCCATGTTAGCCCACTTAGTATTGCCATTAATAGTGATCATATAACTCATCTTAGTCCGTTCTCTCTCAACTTATCTTCAATTTGTGAAATTGTAGCATGCAAATCCCCTCCTCACTTAGGCATTTTCAAGCCTCAATAGCAATACCATCTAGTGCTAAAGTCTGGCATGGTTTCATATTTTTCAGTGGGACTTCCACCTCAAGCTTCCTTATTCTACAGTAAAACTTGTGTTGTCTAGTTCCATAAGATATACCATATTCCTCTCCTCTTGTGCTTTCTAAATGTTTTTCATTTAATAATTTCTCAAAATAAATTTACACATTTATTTCATCTCCTCATCCTTCAATAACATCCTCTAATTCTCACTTTTTATACATTTAACCTGATTAAAGTTCCTAGCTTTTCTTTCTCTCAATTTAGCAAGTTTGTAAAAAAAAAAACAATTCTCCATCTTTACCATCTAATTTAGCATAAACATTGCCGTATGCTTTTTAACTTAGCATTTTTAATTGTCCTTTTAACCTCCTTGTTAGCTCAATTATATCTATTGATTTTTCCTCATTTTTATAAAAATTATTATTATTTTGTTTTAAATACAGCTTGTACCTTGTCACACCACCACCAAGTTTCTTTAGGTATAGGACCTTATTTTTATCCTTGACCAGAATATGTGGCAAAGTGATATATAACACAAACTATAAAGATACTTAGAGCTAATAAAACTAACTAAAAGTACATAATGGAGCCAACATTTCTACTTGTTAATATTGCTTTCTCACTCTGTTTTAGCATCCACTAGGATCCCCCATTGTATAAGGTTTTTGGCACTAGATTCACTTGAGTTGGACAATGCAGGCAGCTGTTACTTGAGAAGGTAAATTTCTCACAAGGAATAAGCAAGAAGCAGATTCTGAAAGGAAACATGGAAAATAAAAAACAGGACTTATGGCTCAATAACTACGAGTTGTTTCAAAACACAGGCAAAAACCCAAGTGGAGCAATAAAAGATTACAGGGGAAACCTTAAATGTCAAAAGAATTACCAACTAACATACAACAGAAGTAAAGAAAAAGGATCCCACATTCAGCCTTTTTTAAAAGTGGATTAATCTGTGATTTTAATTACTAGAGCTTTACTTCAACACATTTATCCAAAATTATGAATAAGGTATCCCAAGAGTTCTCAACAAGTTTCACATTGGTTTAGCAACAAGCATCCTAGAAATAATTTCTTTTTGAGAAAGAGTTTAACAAAACAAAAAACTTTTAACAATTTAATTCAATCATTGCACAAGTTGGGAATGTGATCGTACAATGTAAAGGATTGCACCGCATTAAAGACCATCAAATGCAGTCACAAAATTCTCAAATTGAAAATTTTCTCTAAAATCATTTATATATGAAGATGAATTCTTGCAGTCTTCATGTCTTTGTTATGTACAAGAACTTTACTTTGATTCACTTGAATGGTAACCAATATTTTTTTTTTTTTTTGAGCAACAACAAAATTTTATTAAAAAATAAAAGTGAAAGAGGACAAGGAGTCCGCATACAAAGAGAGAGAGAGAGAGAGAGAGCAAAACAAAAACACAAAACTCATAGCCCTGGGTAAGGCAAACAGCAGCCCAATCCCTAGAGATCAAGAACAAAGGGACTCCTTTAAAAGGAGGGGATACAAATGCCTAAAATGACGCCAAACATTCTATATGAAATCACCTTTAACAAAAACGCAGAAGGCTGATCCAAGTTAGAATATTAGAATTTAGTATTGCCTAGATTAACTAGTGCTGTAATTCAATTTGAACTGAACTTTTGAGGCCAGAAGTAACGAAGGAGATAAACAAAGGTCAACAATGAAATGAGCTTTAATATACTAATGATTCTTTGTTATGGTAAGCACTTACCATTCCTTCCAAAATGACCAAGTCTGCATCACTTGCCAGGAAGGCAAGTTCTTGGGATATTCTTGCGAGATCAATTACCTGCAGATGAGCAGAAGTGGGGCCATAATCAGAGAGCTACTACAATCTAGATCTTCCAATCAGTGCATGACGTCAGAGAGGACAAATTAACCTTTGAGACTACCAATTAGAGCATTTTACGTTTCTTACCGGCAAATCATTACCAGAATTGGCAATCAAAAGGTTGGAAGTATCTACCCCCACAAGCTGCCCATGTTCATCCTTCAACTGGTAAATTAAAATTTAACATATCAAAGTCAAACCAAGAATCTGAAACTATCACAGATATCCAAAAGAAAATTGTTTACTACCTTCGATATAATCTCAATTAGTTCAGGGTAAGTAACATCATTGATAGAAGGTAACTCATTAGCCGCCAAGACAACCTGGATTACAAAAGCAACAATTTAAAATGCGCTCAAGAAAGCAACCAACCACATTAAAGAGCATATCATATTGCAATCTAAGCTTGTGTTTAGTTGGGGGGTTTGGGGAGGGATTTGAAAAGGAAAAAATGTGTAAAACTAGGTGAAATGTAAGGTTATTTTATTTACATTTCACCTACCATTTCCCATTTTCTTTCCAAATCCCTTCTCAAATCCTCCAACCAAATACAGCGTAAGTGAAAAAGATATTGGACATGAAGAAGACCAGGCAATTACATGAGATAGTACTTTCGAAAATGAAGATAATGCCCTCTCAAATGTTTAAAATCAAAACGAACAAATTCTCAGCAACAACACACCATCATGCTAGATCTTTCATGCAAAAGCAACCTATTGTGAGAATATATTTTCCTAAACGTCTATATTTTTAGGACTTATTGTATTTTAAGAATTTGGAATGGTTGTGATTATGTAAATATTCTGTATAATTCGTATTTCCTTTTTAGGCTTAGGGATTAGAGTTCTATATAAGTGATGTACTCTTTGTATCAATTATTAAGTTGAATATGTAGAAATATTCAGAAACTTATATGGTATCAGAGCTAGGGTTTCATTCGAACTCGTTGGTCGAAGTCCTCCCTGTGTCGTGTGTTGTGAAGGCCTTCTCTGTGGTTCTTCGAAGTTGCGACATCCTTCTAATCGTTGGTTTGAAGTCGCGACCCTCTACTCTGGTTTGTCTTCATTTTTCACTCTCTCATAGGGGTCATTCTCCCCTGTGCAAGCCTGCTCTCCCTCTGGTTCAGCATCGCGACATCCAGGTTCACGATCTCTCTCTCGCGGCTTGGCTTCGGGTCCTTTCCTAGTTTACAATCTCTCTCTCTCTCTCGTCTCGGCTTCAAGTCCTTTCTGGGTTTGCAATCTCTCTCTCTCATCTTGGCTTCAAGTCCTTTCTTGGTTTGCGATCTCTCTCTCGTCTCGGCTTCAGGTTCTCTCTCTATTTGATATTTGTGGATAACTGGGTCAAAACTCTGGTTATTATAATTTTGACCTAACTGGTTCTAATACACTTCATTTAGGCCTTTATAATTTTTTCATAATATTGTCACCATGTTAGACGACATAATTCAATCTATAACTTGCAAACTTACTGGAACCAATTATGCTTATTGGTCTATTGTTATGAAATTTTTTTGCTTGGTCAATAAAATGGGAATATGTTTTTGGTTTTGTTTCTTGTCCATTGAATCCAAAAAAGGATGGATATCAGGCTGCCTGTGACACTAGGGATTGTGATAATGCGCAAGTTCTGACTTGGTTTCATAATGCTGTGGATGATCGTATTGGGATGATGTTCTCCAAATATACTACTGCCAAGGAGGTTTGGGACTATTTACAGGGGGTTTATCAGCAGTCCAACTTTTGCAGACGGTATGAGTTTGAAATAGCTATTCAGAGTGCTCGTCAGCGAGATCAGTCTATTTAGGATTTCTACATTGAGATGATGGGACTTTGGGATCAGTTTGCTCTCATGGAACTGTCTAGTCTTAAGGTACTAGATGCCTATCTGCAGTTTCGGGAAGAGGGTTGTTTGATGCAATTTTTAATAGCTCTTTTCCCTCAGTATGAGGCTATCCATGATAGCATTCTTCACCAGTCTCCTCTTCCCTCTGTGGATGCTATTGTTCGTGAACTCCTTTCCAAGGAAACTTGTCTTAACATGGCTAGTCAGACTTTGCCTCCATCTGTCTTCTTGGCTCCTGCCAAACCTCCGCTGCTATTGACCCCACCTCTTTAGGCCTCCGCCAAACCCAAGAAAGGGTCCTTGACTTTAGATAAGTGTGCTTTCTGCCATCAGAAGGGCCATTGAAAGTATAACTGTCCAAAGAAGGGGCCGTGCGACTTCTCAGCAGTCTCAATCCCAGTTTCGAGCTCCTACTCAGAATCCTTTTAGCCCTCCAACCGCTTATACTGCATCTGCTGTGCCTCCAAATCTTGACTTGGCTTCCTTGAGTGCTCAAATTGCTTAGCTTCAGCATATCTGGTCTACCTCCCAACCATCCTCATCTGCTTCCGCTCTCACCTCTCTTCATTCAGGTTTGCTTGGTTCTTCTTCAGGTATTTCTTATTCAGTTTGGATTTTTGACTCTGGTGCTTCTCATCATATGACTTCCCATCTCTCTTTACTTCATAACTGTCATTCTCCTCCCTTTCCTATTACTATTAACATTGCCAATGGGTCTGACATGTTTGTCCTATTTGTTGGGTTTGTTCAACCGTCTGCTATGTCTACTGTTACCATATCATCTGTCCTTTATGTTCTTCAATTATCTATTACTTTACTCTCTATTAGTCAACTTGATGTTTCCAGTTATAATGTTATCTTTTCTTCTTCTGTCTGTTATGTGCAAGATTGACAGTCTAAGAAGCAGATTGGGACTGATCGTAGAGTTGGAGACCTCTATGTGGTGGAAAGTTTGCATCTTCCTCTGTCCACCTCTCTAGTTGCTTTTTCATCCTTTCAGATAGATTCTCAGTCGAGTCTTTTTTATTTGTGACATTATAGATTAGGTTATTTGTTTGTTGACCGTGTACGGTCGTTAGCTTAGTTAGGATTATAGGTAAAGTTGCTCCTAGTTAAATTGCCGAATGTCGGGGGTGTAAACTTGCCAAAATGACAGTTCTACCATTTAATAAAAATACTTCTATTTCTATTATCCCATTTTCTCTTGTGCATACTGATGTTTGGGGACCCTCTCCTATTCTCACTAAAGGGGGCTTTGGTTACTATGTTTTTTTTGTCGATGATTGCACTCGCTATGCTTGGGTTTACCTTATGACTCATAAATCTGACTTTCACCAGATATACCATACTTTTCAATCTATGGTCATTACACAGTTTGGGTCTATTATTAAATTGTTACGTTCTGATTTTGGTGGGGAATATTTTAAACTGTGAGTATTTGGCTACCATGGGTACCATTCACCAAACATCTTGTACTGATATGCCCGCTCAAAATGGTCGAATTGAGCATAAACACCGTCATCTCCTTGAAACCACTAGGTCTTTTATTCTCTCAGCCTCTGTTCCGGCTTTGTTTTAGGGTGAAGTAGTTCTTACTGCTGCTTTTCTTCTCGACTGTATGCCTACTCCATTTCTTTCTGGTCGGTCCCCTTATGAGACTATGTTTTCTCAACTTCCCCATTACTCCCTCCTTTGTGTTTTTGGGTCTGCTTGTTTTGTACTTCTTCCCTGAAAAGATAGGACCAAACTTAGTGCTCCGTATATCCTGTGGTTCTTTTTGGGTTACTGTCTTACTCAAAAAGACTATCGTTGTTATGATCCTATTTCTTATCGCCTTTACGTCTCCCTCCATGTTGCCTTTCTTTGTTGTTAGAATCATACGATTCGCGATTCGAATCGTACGATTCGGTTCAATACACATACAAATTGATACAAACTGGTAGAGAGAATCGTAAATGGCAATGAATCGTACATGTATTGCTGAATCGATCATCGAATTGTAAGAATTGCAGAATCGCATATCGCAGGTAAACCCGCAACCAGTTGGACCCGAATGGATTTTTTTGATTTTTGATGTATTTTTTTTGCTTTATTTTGCTAGAGAATAGATCAACTAGGTCTTCTAAGACCTTTTGAGTTATTATATAATAATCCCATTGTCTTTTGGTTTGCCTATTAACTCTCAAACAACAAAACCCTAGAATTTTTTATTTTATTTTTTATTTTCTCTTTCTCTAGTTATGAAGAAGTAGCTTTTGATGTTGGGTCCTTGCGCCTTCAACTTTAATTAAATCTTGAAGCTTCAACAAACTTTTTTGAGGTGTCGTGCTTGGACTTTGAGCTTCTATTGGTCCACAAACTCCATACGATACTGTTTGTTATACAAGAACTGAATTGAATAGTTTATAGTTTGCCTACTTTGAGCCTTTTTATTACTTTAGTATCTCTGTTATTGCTGTCATTGTGCTATTGGAGTTGGAATTTGGAGTTTTGAGTTTTTAATTACTCTCTTTATCAAGATTAAAGAATGGTTGATAATTTATTTTTTATATATATATTTTTTACCTTTTAAATGCATCTAAAATTTAGTATATTTTTGTATTTATTAATTTTTTTTCCCTTAGAATCTATCACAAATATTTTACCTTTCAAGTACACACCTAAATTAGGTACATCTAAATATTAAAAAATAATAATTAAAATATGAAAAAAAAAAAATCACTAAAAATAACATAACACAACAAAAAACCAAACAACATTTTCATTGAGTTTAGTCTAAATATTTCATATTTGTAAGATAAATGTAATATTTAAGTTGTAGATATGTTTTTTTTATCTACTTTTTAAAATGACTAAATCTTTACGATTCACTATTCAATTCGATTCGCGATTCGGTACAAGAACATTTCGATTCCCGATTTGACAACTATGTTGAATTTCTTGAACGCCAGTCTTACTTTCATTTTCCTCCTATCATTGCTCCGGCTTCTAAAGAGGATTTGGTTTGCATTGATCCATTTCTCTCTGAGGTCCCTCCTGATGAGTACATCTCTACTATTCCCCTTGAGCTTACTCCTTCTTCTTCTCCTACCACCCCTCATGGTGAGTCCCTTCCTACTGAATCCCGTGAGTCTGTTCCCTCTTCTCCTCCTACACCCCTTCTTGCTCCTTTGTCTCCTCTATTGTTAATCTATTCTCGTCGCAAGGCTCTTCCTTCACCGGTTGTCTCTGCTCCTGCCGCTGATCTCCTACTTTTGACGACTCTGATCTTGTCCATCGTAAGTATCTCCTTCACAACCGTAAACAGGTAGTCAAACTTAGTTTTGCTAAAACATGTTTTTTTCCTTCTTATTGCACCTTTTTGTCAGCTATTCATTCTTTTGCAAAACCCTAGTCTTACAAGGAGGTCTGTCAGGACCCTAATTCGATTCAAGTTATGGAGGATGAGTTGTCTGCATTGCAAAAAACTACTACTTGGGAGCTGGTTCCTTTGCTTGCTGGTAAAAATTTGGTTGGTTGCAAGGTTTTAAAAAGTGGCCGCAATCGTTATGTAACGCTGTTACGTAACGGTTGTAATAGTTACCACCACCCGTTACGGCCGCTTTTGCAGTGTGATTGAGATTCACAGGTGTATCAGCCGTAACGGCTGCTATAGTAGTCGTAACGGCCTGTTACGCACTGTTACGTAACGGTTTCGAATTGCTTCTTTCGAAGAAAAAAAAAAGTTGAAAATGAGGGAAGAGAGATAGAGAGAGAAGAGGGAAGATGAAGAGGAAAGATGGAGGAACAAAAGATAAAGAAAGAGAAGAGGGAAGATGAAGAACATGTTATTGATTTGTTGAAACTGTAAGACTTATGCTATTCTATTCAGCTGCTATCACTCAACAATTTTGTTTGTGTGCGTCTATCTATATATTGTTTGAAAATAATACTAATAATAATACTAATAATAATAATAAGCGTGGTCATTATCTATTTGGCTTGATATATATATTTAGACTTTTATTTATTCTCTTACTTTTGTCATTATTTATCTTATATACAATAATTAGTGATTGATTTTTTTTGTATAATATAAAGTCATTAATTATTAAAATAAAATGTAAAAAACTCAGTTTATAATAATTTAAAAATATGAAATATATTGGATCAAACTTAAAAATTTATAAAAATTGATCAATATTTATTTTAAAAACCAATAAATATGATCATGGAAAAAAAATGTGCGTATCGGTAAGTTTTTTTCAAATTGTGCGAAAAATAAAAAAATTCACGGTTCCGATTACCGCAACCGTTACGCTACGGCCTTTACACCCCGCAACCGCACCGCCGCCACCATTACGGCGACCGCAACCGTTTTTCAGAACCTTGGTTGGTTGCAAATGGGTCTATAAAGTCGATACTCATTCTGATGATTCTCTCGAGCGCTACAAAGCTTGCTTGATTGTTAAATGTTTCTCCCAGGAGTATGGTATTGATTATGAGGAGACTTTTGCCCCCTATTGCCAAGATGACTATTGTCCGCACTTTGATCTCTGTCACTGCTGCTTGTCATTGGCTTCTTTATCAGATGGATGTTAGGAATGCTTTTCTTAATGGCCATCTCACTGAGGAAGTTTACATGCGTCTTCTCCTTAGTCTTCCGCATTCCTCTAGACAAGTTTGTCGGCTTCGATGTGCTTTGTGTGGTTTGAAACAATCTCCTCGTGCTTGGTATGATCGCTTTCAGACAGCTGTTATTGAGCTTGGATTTCATCCTTGCGCCCACAACGCTACCTCCACACCTCTATTGGTTTTGTTGCCCTTTTACTGTATGTGGATGATATGATCATTACTGGTTTTGACTCTTCTGCTATCTCTAAGATTAAGCAACTTTTCTGTACCTTCGAAATGAAGAATTTGGGCCCATTGTGGTATTTTCTTGGTATTGAAGTAGCTTCTTCTCCCAAGAGCTACTTTCTGTCTCAGGCTAAGTATACCAACGAGGTTATTCATTGTGCCGATCTTACCGACACTAAGCTTTCTAATACCCCCATTGAGCTTATTGTAAAGCTCAACACTACTGATTGTGTTCCTCTGGAAGATCCTACTTTATATCAAGAGTTTGTGGGTTGCTTAGTCTATCTGACAGTTACTTGCCCTAATCTTGCCTATGTTGTCCATGTGATTGGTCAATTCGTTTCTGCTCCTCGCTCTACACATTGGGCTGCTTTGATTCGGATTTTTTGCTATCTTTGCAGTACTATCTTTCAAGGCTTGCTCTTATCTTCTACTTCTTCCTTGGACTTGGTGGCCTATGCTGATTGGGTTGGTGATGTTAATGATCGCAAGTCTACTTCTGATTTCTGTATGTTTTATGGTGATTCCCTGATTTCTTGGAAAAGCAAGAAACAAACTGTTGTTGTCCGTTCTACTGCTGAAATTATCTAGCTTTGTGGTCTCTTATTTGACTTGGGCGTCCCTTAGTCTTCTCCAACCTCTATTCTATTGTGACAACCAAAGTGCTATTCAAATTGCCCGTAACATTGTCTTTCATGAACGGACGAAGCACATTGAGATTGATTGTCACTTCGTCCGCCAATATCTGCAGTCTGGCTCTATCTTGCTTCCGTTTGTCACTTCAACTCTGCAACTTGCTGACTTCTTTACCAAGACTCACACCACTAAGTTTCAGTTTCTTTTTGACAAACTCTCAGTATTTTCTGCTAAAACACCTTGAGTTTAAGCAGGGGTGTGAGAATATATTTGCCTATATTGTCTATATTTTTAGGAATTATTGTATTTTAGGAATTTGAAATGGTTGTGATTATGCAAATATTCTATGTAATTCGTATTTCCTCTTTAGGCTTAGGGATTAGATTATAGTTCTATATAAGTGATGTACTCTTTGTATCATTTATTCAGTCGAATATACAAAAATATTTAAAAACTTACACCTATATGAAAAGTATTTGCCTCTTATCTGTTTCTCTCTTTCTGCGCGCTAGTGTTGTGTGTGTGTGTGAGAGAGAGAGAGAGAGAGAGAGAGAGAGAAGGGTCTTCCTCCATGCTTTTACAAGACAACCATATGACAACCTCCAGATTACGAACATAATGTGCCACCAAAACTCAAACTTTATTGATTCCCCGAAGGTAATTTTATTGCAAGTACTGTGAAGTTAACACAGTGATCATCATAAATAAAGTTCTAATAGTTGGGAGGTACCAAGCAATCATTATTATGGATAGAAGGAAACACAAATCCCAATTAAGACAAAAATAGGTGAAACACTGATTCTCCACAATTTTGGTACCGTTGGTGTACAAGAAACACAACTTACAAGATAAAAACTCCAAGTTCCCTAGCTCAAAAATACTCAAAAAAAAAATAAAAATAAGATAAATAAATAAAAAAGAAAAAAATTAAAGAAAGAAGAATTTCATTAACATCTTTTACTAAAACAATAATATTACCATCTGAAACTCCATGTTGCTTCATGTGTTGTGTTTATCTCTGATCAAGTGTGGGTTTTGGAAATAAAACAAACAGGCATAAAAAAATGAGCCGAATAGCTCGAGTTCAGCACAAGAACATGATTTAGGAAACTCAGCTAGAACTTCTTCAATAGACACAACAGACTAACTTTAGATTGGGTGTTCAACTTCACTTGAAACAATCTTACCTTGGGCAATCATGTGCTTGGATCAAATTAGGGCTGTTCATATGAACCGAATACGCGCCCAAACTGTCCGACCCGTACTGACCTGGGCTGCCACGAACGGTTTCGAAGAGAAGAACAGTTGGCTGCAGTTTTTCTGCACTGAATTTCGCAGATTCACAGTCGGCAAAGGATTTTCCATATATAAACCCGGCCCGACCTAAAAAATAATGAGTATATAATTGTCACGACCCGAACCCGCCCCTATGGGTTAAGGCCATAACCAGCCAGTAATCACGAGATTATCCACGGCCTCAAACCAAATAAGACAAAACTCATCAGAGTAAAGGGGCCAAACGGAAGCAAATTTAAAACTTTGTCCATAGAGCCGTGCTTATATGCACATCATAACATTCCACATTTACATATGTTAATAACTCACAACAGAAAGTATAGTAGCGTAAGGTTCTGCACAGACAGGATCATTCAAATCTAAGTCAGCCAAACAAAACTATACACAGACGTATACCAGAGTCCTCGCCAACATGACGAAATACACAGAATGGCAAAAGGGCGAAGACGTGTCTCGTGCGTGAGACGCAAGGGCTGACTCTTCAAAACTTTGGTTGTTCCACACAGACTTCACTGAGGCTGGGTCTGGACCTCTCTAGGCTCACCTACAAACACATGAATGAGCGTGAGCGAAAGCCCAATGAATAATATCAAATAAAGAATATACATTGGAACAATATACCCCAAACGGCCTTGGGCCCAGTTTATATTTCTAACTAATACACACATACATAGACATATGTAAGTTAAGTAACTGTGGTTCCAAACACATCATACGGCCTCAGGCCCAATTCATTCATATCATTCAGGTCAAACTGGCCTTTGGCCCATTCATATCTTCGTGTCAAACTGTTATTCGTGTCAAACTATCATTTGTGTCAAACTGTTATTCGTGTCAAACTGGCCTTTGGCCCATTCATTTATTCATGTCGAACCGGCCTCTGGCCCGTTCATTCATGTCAAAACGGCCTCTGGCCTATCCATTTGTTCTTGTCAAAACGGCCTCTGGCCCATCCATTCATTCTTGTCAAAACGGCCTCTGGCCCATTCATACTATCATGTCAAACTGGCCTTCGGCCCATTCAAACTTTCATGTCAAACTGGCCTTCGGCCCATTTAAACTTTCATTTGTGTCAAACTGGCCTTTGGCCCATTCATTCATTCATGTCGAAACAACCTCTAGCCCATTCATTCTATTATTCAGATCAAACTGGCCTCTGGCCCACTCATTTGGTATAGCAAACATTGTCCACCAATCGAATCAACGAACTTATAAAACTTATATAGAAGTAAGCAATTGGACAACAACATATTTCAGATATCTTTGTTAAGATATTACTCACAGTGATCGGCTGATTGATTTGCCCTGGAGCTTGACCATACACATCACATAACACATATGGGTCACAACCGATTCAATCTGTTCTTAATTCACATATTCCTCTCTAGGCTTCATTCTTATCTCTTTAACTCAATTACAATGCTCAATGCATGCCTAAGAGTACTTGGAAGTGAAAGAGAACAGAAAATGAAACACAGAATGTCTTTTTCAAAATTTCAGAAAACAGGGTCCCCGCTCGAGCGTGGACTTCCCCGCTCGAGCGGACCCTTGAGGCCTGCAAAAGTACTGGATACATCAAAATTACGCTCGAGCGCGAAGTATGGCGCTCGAGCTGAAGGCCTGTCTACATAGCTCCCCGCTCGAGCGTGAACTCCACCGCTCGAGCGGACACCATGTCTGCAGAAAAATACTGGGAGCACGAAATTCACGCTCGAGCGGTGGTTTCCCCGCTTGAGCGGACATCAAATTTTCTGGGTTTTCCAGAACATGTTCTTGAGCTTCAATTCGATGTTCAAAGGTTCCAAATGCATGATTTTGGCTCAAACTTCACATATACATATTCTAACATGGTATAAACACCAAATTACAACATAATGTCAATTTCACAATTTAATCACATGCATGTCTCAAATTAACTCAAACTCATCACCAACACACTAGATTCAAACATGCAAGACTTAAACTCCCATGATTTGCACTTGCATGTGAAATATACACAATATTCTCAACTTAATTGGTGAAGAGGTGATCAAATACATGGTCATTAATCAAAACTCAACATGGATCATACACATTGTGCTCAAATATGGAAATTCATAGTAATTTCCTACATGCATGCATCTATTGACCTTAAATTCAACAAATACAACTCAATTTCCTCATAATCAAACTAATTCATGTTCTTGACCATTAATCAAACTTGAATTCACAATTTACAACATTAAACTCATGAATTCCCTTACCTAGGAGCTCAATCTTCCAAACTATAGCAAATTCTTGAGTTTAATCTTCAAATTCCCCAACCTTGAGCCAAGATTACACAATTCTCTCCCTCTCTCTATAGCCGGCCCTCTCTCTTCCTTGGGTTCAAAATCAGCCAAAATGAAGCTAAAGAGGGAATTTGAGGGTGTAGTGCCTCATTACAACAAATCCCACGAATGCCAATATAATAATAATAAAGTAATTGGGTATTAATTCATCAATTTAATCAATTTAATCTGATCCGAATCAATTTCCAATTAAATTTCACCATAGGCTCTAAAAATTACGCTAATCATAATGGCGCAATCAATTTCGGATTTTGTGGCCGATAAGGCCTTCAATATAATTTCCAAAGCAGATAATCAAACAGATATTCCTACGGTGAACAGATAGAAATTCAAAACCACATATTTTCACATGATGGCACACAAAATCATATTAACCACATAATCACATTCATAA
The DNA here is from genome assembly GCA_036172215.1 of Camellia granthamiana. Lineage (NCBI taxonomy): Eukaryota > Viridiplantae > Streptophyta > Magnoliopsida > Ericales > Theaceae > Camellia > Camellia granthamiana. Next base: position 463,200 of record CM069904.1, on the reverse strand, counting down.
TAAGGACCAATTAGCTAAATACGGAACAGGGTTATCACAATAATATTTATATATTTGCCTTCGGAGTATGCATAGTGGTCTGCCAAAGACAGACTTCACTTTCCAAAGACATAGATATCTCTTACTTTATGTCTCTCATAAATCTAGGAAGACTAAAAATTGAAGTCATTCCCTCTTTACTCTCGTCTGTTCCCCCCCCCCCCCCGGTCTTTTCTTCTCTCATAAACCCTAGAAAGACCAAAAATTATGAGTCTCTCTCTCTCTCTCTCTCTCTCTCTCTCTTTATTGTCTTCACAGATTTATTTCTCGTTTTTCTTCTCTCTCATAAACCCTAGGTAGACCAAAAGTCGAAGAATCTCTTCTTCTCTCTCTTCACTCTCGTTTCTGGCCTCTCTTTCTCTCATTTTTCATCTCTTTCTTTGAGAGACAAACTCATCTCTCCCTCATATGTGCTTCACTTTTTTTGACGGTGATGGTTGCAGTGGAGATGAGGTAGCTAACAATGGCGACGATCTACGATGGCGATGGCGATTAGTGATGGCGATGGTGTTGGTAGTGACACTGTCATAGATGTATGTGTGTATATGTATATATATGAGTATGAGTTCAATTCAACATTTTACACAAAAATTTCACCCCTACTTAGATTTTTGAAATCGACCGAACCGACCATCAAACCATCCTCTTTAATTCAGTTGATTTTGAACCACACTTTGGTCGACCACAGATCACTGATTTCTTAATCCGAAGGTGTTGGTTCGGTTGACGGGTAAAGGATAAACCCGAGCTGAACCGACCCGTGAACACCCCTAGATCAAATGACCTTGCGGGTATTAGGGTTGCGCACAGGCCCACAAAACCCGACCCACCCGACTGGCCCGTCTGAACCCAGACAGCTGCGGGCAGTTTCGAAAATCATCTTGGTCGGCTGTGGTTGAAAGATTTAATAATTTTTGGTTTCCGGTGCGGAGTGCAGATCTGGTCATATCAGACCTGTTGAAACCAACCCAACCAATATATTTATATTTTTTTGTAGCCATGTGTTGTTTTTCTATTGTCCTTAGTTATCATCATTTTACATAAACAAAAGCCTGCACTCTTCCATAAATATTAGACAGACTTTTACTCTTTCAAAAATTATTCTTTTTCAATGTTTATCTATCCAAGGATTTCCTCAATTACTGCAACTCATTTCCTCTCCATTAATGCATTGTTATATGCCCCTCTCTCTCTAACCCTCACGCGCTCTCCCATTCTGACCCTCTCATCTCCCTCTCTCTAACCCTAATCCTCTCGTCTCCACTTCTCTTTCAGCCCCCCCCCCCCCCCTCTCTCATATGTTCTTTGATATTCTTATTTCAAAAATTAAAAAACCCTAAAATCAACACAGAAAGTGATTGTTCGTCTCCCTTGCTTTGATGTTCAAAGACATGCTCTCTATTTCAATCTCTCTCATTTATTCGTCTTTTTCTTCTTTTCTATTTTGTATTCGTTCTTCCCTTCTTCGATGGTAACAGACAAAAATAGTTGCCACCGATAGTGGCAATGGCTATGGCAGCAGTGATGAGTAGTGGCCGTGGCGATTGCATGGCGAATCTTCCCCTTCTCCCCATTTTCACTATTTTTTTCTTCCACTTTCAGATCTGTAATTCATTTATTTTTACATTTGATTTGCTCATATCTGTATCTATCTATGATTCTGTTTTTTTCAATTTTTTTCCTTTACCTCCCTTCTCTGTTAAATATTCAAAATCGACCGATTCAACCAAAAAACCAACTATTTTCATTTGGTCGATTTTGAATGATAGATCAGTCGATAATGGTTGAGGAATTTCATAATGCGATAATGTCGGTTCGGTTACCGGATTAAGGGTAAACTCAGGCTGAACCAACCCGTGCACACCCCTAGCGGGTATGGTAAAAAAGGCAAATATATTTAAGTCTATGGGCATGCTATAGTATAGTATGGAATACATTATCTAGAAAAGGCTTTCTCATGGTCTGTAAAACTTGTGGCCAATAAAAGCCTACTTTTATGAGAATAATGAGTCAGAGATGTAGAAAATCTCTAATCAAATTCATTGTAGCAATTGTCTTAACTCACAGCATACCCCATGTCACACTTCGAGGCGACAGGTCTAGTTCTTTCAAAAAAGAAATGAGACAGGTGATGGAATGAATTCATGTTTCTAAGCCATTCTGACTACATAATCATTACTTTATTTCAAAGTGAAAGGCCAATAATGCTGTGGATTTTGAGTTTCAGGACTTGGAAAAAGAAAACTTATTGCTCTGAAAAGCCGGCTTGACCTGAACTTGATCGTTTTAACAGAAAAGCAAGCATATGTATAAATATAATTTTTATTTTATTTTATTTTAAATACATCAATAACTTTTGAAAAGTAACCATTTCTGCTGTTAATAACTTCATACAAAGGAAATGCATTTGAGATGGGATAAATTAAAAATACTTGAAACAAGATCTCAAATGGAAGAATGATCTATCTACCTACAGAAGTGCATCAGTCACATTTTAATATTTATGGGTTCAAATCTTCATGCTAGAGTTCTTGGAAGGTAGAAGGTGCATTTTGGGGTATCTTAAACGTGTCAGTAAATGATAGTTCAAAATAGAATCTGATTGATTTGACGACAAGAATCGACGGGTCCGTGGACCACGGATTTGATTTGTTTTCATGCCACTTCACTGATCCACAAATTAGAGCATCATCCATCACCCAGGTCACATAGATTAGGTGACTAAGGATATGATGGCTAGATTTTTAGCAAGCTAAGCTAGATTATAGTTTATGTTTAGTCAAGCCAAGCTTGAGCATCTAGCCAGTTTGGTTCATTTCACACCCCCGCAAACAAACAGTTAGAATGGTAAGTATTATATATTGGTAATGCCAAAAAATAATATAAAAGCTTTGTAAAAGTTCATGTGAACTTTAAAACTATTGGGTGACACGATATGCAGAAACCAATCACTCAGGCAAAAAACAATTACAATTCAATAGGCCACCTTTCCCTAGGGAAAAATTACCCACAAAATTTGCTGGCCCAGCAACACTGAAAAAGAAATGAAAATAACCATGCACTTCAACAAATGCTGATTTCCCTAGGGAAAAATTACCCACAAAATTTGCTGGCCCAGCAACACTGAAAAAGAAATGAAAATAACCATGCTCTTCGACAAATGCTGATGATGTGCAGCAGACATGTAAATTGAATTAGAATGCCAATTTACCAGTTAAAAACAGAATAATTAAGTTTATGTCAAGCAAACAACTTTTCCCTCCCCTCATTTTCATATTAAGCAAACAGTCAAAGTTCCATTTGCTTAAAATGTATCTCATTAGTAAGAATGATAACTCTCTGCCCAGAAAATAAATAAATAAATAAAGAATGACAATTATCTAATGGAAGTTCAAACAGATACATTAGCTGCATAGCAGGAAAATAAAAGGTTCTGGAAACAAACCTGCGTTCCACGTCGTAGTAACTCTCTTGCAAATGGAAATATACCCAAAATCATATCTGCACCAGAATTGTCAACAAAAATGACAACCTACCACCAAAAAAAATGACCTGGTTAGTGTAGGCAAAAAAAACATATTTCTTTTTAAATGACAGTCATAGTTAAAAACAACTTGCATATGGAGCTTGCCTTTTTCCAAGATTTTCTGCCCCATTTTAATATAAAAGCATCCAAATCATCAATCACCCATGGTCGAGGGAGAAGATTTTGACAACTAGCCAAAAAGGACATTCCATCCTTTGAGAACAACTCTGCAAGCTTCAAGAATAGAGAAGAAGGGGGGGGGGGGGGGGGGGGGGTGGGTGAGAATTTCAATAAAATAAAGTGATATTGAAACTGTCCTTAAACATATCCCCATAATATTTAGCACTACAGTTAAAAATGAATAACAATCACTTAAGAACTACATTAAACACTTTCATTGCAAGAGATGATTTGTGGGTTCTTCAAAATAGATATTACTTTTCAAAATTCACTTGTATCCTGATGCAGATCTGGGTGGAATGGTACTGTAGAAAGACAATTTTTCAAAAAGATTTTCACCAAACATTACATAATGATGCCTTCAAAAAGATGACAAAGATTGTTTCTAGTCATTTAAGATATAGGTTAAAATAGAGGTCTTCAACAGAGTTTTCTGAGATGACAAAAATAAAATAACAAGAATGTCAAGAAGCGGAAGCAGAGGAGAATATATGAATCAATCTTAACATGTTACAGCTATTTTCAGATAAGTAACAATGCTGGCATGTTACTTGTCCTATCCCTTAAGATACCATTTGACTGGTCAAAATTGTCTGGTCATAGATTGTGAGAGCCACCCACGGGTCTTATGGTATTGGATCTTCAAATATGGTTTTAGGAGGTTTATATGGTTTTTAGGAGTCAAAGTCCTTAGTTTCTGCACACCGGAGGAATAGTTCTTCTGGAATTAAGAGTTTTCCTAAAGATTATATATAAAGATATGTGATGCTTTTAATTCAATAGACAACATCATATAGAGAATTCATAAAACCCTTATGTTTTTATGGGATTTTGTAGTGCAATTCTAGAGTAAGTGTGATGATGCATTCGGAAATCTAGGCAAGCCTTTCAAAGCTTAATTCAGATCTGTTCAACCTTTGTTCACTCATTAAACCCCTCTAGGCAAGCCTAACCTGTGCACCAACCAATCATGCAAATCAAGATAAACCAAAATAAACACAATTACTATTCTCGTGCTATTGTTCACAGTTCCTGAACAGCACCAAAACTCATACCACTCGTAATTACCGCTTCCAATCCAAACCAAGACGGTTAGATTTTTAGCATGCTTAAGCTAGCTTATAGTTTATGTTTAGTCAAGCCAAGCTTGAGCATCTAGCTAGTTTGGCTCATTTCACACCCCCCGCAAACAAACAGTTAGAATGGTAAGTATTATATATTGGTAATGCCAAAAAATAATATAAAAGCTTTGTAAAAGTTCACATGAACTTTAAAACTATTGGGTGTGGGTGACACGATATTCAGAAACCAATCACTCAGGCAAAAAGCAATTACAATTCAATAGGCCACCTTTCCCTAGGGAAAAATTACCCACAAAATTTGCTGGCCCAGCAACACTGAAAATGAAATCAAAATAACCATGCACTTCAACAAATGCTGATGAGAGTGCCAATGTGCAGCAGACATGTAAATTGAATTAGAATGCCAATTTACCAGTTAAAAACAGAATAATTGAGTTTGTGTCAAGCAAACAACTTTCTTCCCCCCTCATTTCATATTAAGCGAACGGTGAAAGTTCCATTTGCTTAAACATGTATTTCATCAGTAAGAATGATAACTCTCTACCCAGAAAAAATGACAATTCTCTAATGGAAGTTCAAACAGAATAAAAGGAATCCCCCCCCCCCCCCCAACCCACATTTTTATTTTTACCCAATAAAACCCCTAAACAACCCTACACTTTTGCGCATCTTTCCGCTACAAATAAAATCAGCACTAAAATCATATATAAACTTGAGGCTCATTACTAGTATGAGAGTGTGTATTGCACTCATCCTACATCATTTTTTATGCAAACCATAAAAGGAAGTAAATTCAAGG